>OZ026851.1:1209438-1280826 GCA_964023205.1 Lutraria lutraria | reverse complement strand
AAGGGAGGTTATGTGTCAAGAGAGGGCCGCTCTGGAGAGGTTGTACTGTATTCTGAGACCAGGAATTAGCCAGAATCCTTACATCTGATACATATAATCTGCTATAGACAGTAAAGAATGATGAAAAGGAATGTCTACGTACAAAATCTAACCTTTTCACACAAATTAAAACAGCTTTAAGCCACCAAGGTACTTTAAATTTCATATTGGAAAAAACTTATTCTTGGAAAATATACACCACCAATACAAAAACAACAAGCTACACAATCATCGTACTTGTATTTAATTTTGGCAAACGTATAAATCGGATTTTAACCTTGTAAACCAACAGGATCTTGTCCAATCTCCGACAAAGAAAAAAGCAACAAAAAAAAAGCGAAATAACACACTAATCTATACGTAGCGTTAGACCATAAATGGTGTAAACTTGCGGTTTGTCACCAAACTGCTAGCAACTTTTTGTTATGACAAGATAAGAGAAAGTTTATTTCTGAATTTTCTGTCTTAGTCAAGTATCCAGCAGGATTCAGGCTTCCATGCACTCATAAAAAACTAATTTGCATCAAGATACGATTTGACGATTAAAAGAAAGTATTCTTTTTCAGTCGATGATACATCTTCATTGATAAGAGTGTAATCATAAGGACATGTGACGTATCTGAGTAATTAACATACCATAAACATTGAAATCATTTAAAGGATTAATTGACGAGCAATATGTTTAACTTATTTAAATTCACGTTCAATTGCGCTATAAATCTATTTTAAAGAATTCCGCCCAACTGATTAAGCGTAAATCTGTCATAAACTACTTTTATTTATGTATTGTTGTGTTTTCAAATACTATATAAATGTTCCGTTCGTTACCAAAACGTTCAAACTAGTTGGTAGCTTCAATCGAAATGAAGGTCGCTTGTTGGATAGTGGTGACGATATTAACGGCGACCGCTACGGCGAGGTCTGTTACTCTGTCTAGTGGTACAGATTCTACAAGCAGTCCAACTACTATATCTACTTCAAGTACTTTTAGTAACGGAACAACGTCAGCAGCTTCCAATGATGCATCCACTACATCGATTACAACATCTGAAGCATCAGATTCAACAACAGCAGCAATGACTCCGTCAACGGAAGCTTCGAATACAACATCTGTAGCATCTGATTCAACAACAGAGACATCGACCTCAGCAGAGTCAGCGAATACAACAACAGAGGCATCGACCTCAGCAGAGTCATCGAATGCAACAACAGAGGCATCGACCTCAACAGAGTCCTCGAATACAACAACAGAGGCATCTACTGCAGCAGAGTCATCGAATGCAACAACAGAGGCATCGACCTCAACAGAGTCCTCGAATACAACAACAGAGGCATCGACTTCAGCAGAGTCATCGAATGCAACAACAGAGGCATCGACCTCAGCAGAGTCCTCGAATGCAACAACAGAGGCATCGACAACAACAGAGTCATCGAATGCAACAACAGAGGCATCTACTGCAGCAGAGTCATCGAATGCAACAACAGAGGCATCTACTGCAGCAGAGTCATCGAATGCAACAACAGAGGCATCGACTTCAGCAGAGTCATCGAATGCAACAACAGAGGCATCGACTTCAGCAGAGTCCTCGAATGCAACAACAGAGGCATCTACTGCAGCAGAGTCATCGAATGCAACAACAGAGGCATCGACTTCAGCAGAGTCCTCGAATACAACAACAGAGGCATCTACTGCAGCAGAGTCATCGAATGCAACAACAGAGGCATCGACTTCACCAGAGTCATCGAATGCAACAACAGAGGCATCGACCTCAGCAGAGTCATCGAATGCAACAACAGAGGCATCGACCTCAGCAGAGTCATCGAATACAACAACAGAGGCATCGACCACAACAGAGTCATCGAATACAACAACAGAGGCATCGACCTCAGCAGAGTCATCGAATGCAACAACAGAGGCATCGACCTCAGCAGAGTCATCGAATACAACAACAGAGGCATCGACCACAACAGATGCATCGAATACAACAACAGAGGCATCGACATCAGCAGAGTCATCGAATACAACAACAGAGGCATCGACCTCAGCAGAGTCATCGAATGCAACAACAGAGGCATCGACCTCAACAGAGTCCTCGAATACAACAACAGAGGCATCGACCTCAGCAGAGTCATCGAATACAACAACAGAGGCATCGACCTCAACAGATTCCTCGAATACAACAACAGAGGCATCGACCTCAGCAGAGTCATCGAATGCAACAACAGAGGCATCGACCACAACAGAGTCATCGAATACAACAACAGAGGCATCGACCTCAGCAGAGTCCTCGAATACAACAACAGAGGCATCGACCTCAGCAGAGTCATCGAATACAACAACAGAGGCATCGACCACAACAGAGTCATCGAATACAACAACAGAGGCACCGACCTCAGCAGAGTCATCGAATACAACAACAGAGGCATCGACCTCAACAGAGTCATCGAATACAACAACAGAGCCAGCGACCACAACAGAGTCATCGAATACAACAACAGAGGCATCGACCTCAGCAGAGTCATCGAAAACAACAACAGAGGCATCGACCTCAGCAGAGTCCTCGAATGCAACAACAGAGGCATCAACCTCAGCAGAGTCCTCGAATGCAACAACAGAGGCATCGACCTCAGCAGAGTCATTGAATACAACAACAGAGGCATCGACCTCAGCAGAGTCCTCGAATGCAACAACAGAGGCATCGACCTCAGCAGAGTCATCGAATACAACAACAGAGGCATCGACCTCAGCAGAGTCATCGAATACAACAACAGAGGCATCGACCTCAGCAGAGTCCTCGAATGCAACAACAGAGGCATCGACCTCAGCAGAGTCATCGAATACAACAACAGAGGCATCGACCTCAGCAGAGTCATCGAATACAACAACAGAGGCATCGACCTCAGCAGAGTCATCGAATGCAACAACAGGAGCATCGAATGCAACAACAGAAGCAACTGTTTCGACTACTACGGAGACTACAGTTACATCAACAACACCTGAATTGATCACTATTCCTGCTAGTAGTGAATCCATGGATTACCGCGGGGAATTCGAATCTGCTCTGTCTGATGATCAATTTAGCAAGTATTTGTCCTATCGTTCTAATGCCTCGGAGAATATGACAGTATATCTAAATTCGACCACTGCTAATGCTCTAATTATTGCGCATCTTTGTGCTGAGCCAGCGGAAGGGAATTACATTACTGTACAGGTGCTACGAATAGTGTATTCAAACGATGGACCTGGCGACAGTATGTCGCTCGCTGTTAATGAAGAACCAATCGGTGAGGCCCCTACAGAAGCTAATCAGGGTTTAAATGGAAAAGGATGGAATATGTTTAAAAGCACTGGAGCGATAGGCGATGCTTTCATGTTGGAACAAGGCAACCATACTTTATCCATAACGACAAGTAATACCGACGAATTCGGTATTGAGTATGATTATATGGATATTCGTGTCCTTAATCAAGATCAGAGTGTTAATATCATGTGCACAGTCGAACTCATTGAACAGTAATTAATTGATAAAGCATTACATATACGAATATATAGCAAGGATAAGTAAGTTGAACACTACTTGGAATATAATATTAAAGAATTAAATTCAAACTAAGTGACTATATCCATTGAGTATAATTTTGATTTCTACATTTATAAGTAAAATGGTAGATACACATCTACAGTAATATCTCTGAAAACCGGACCCCTTCCGGACAAGGTTAAAAGTCTAGTTTTCGGAGAATTCCGGTTTCCGGAGGATTTTTGATAATTTCCGGAAGTAATGGGTCTTGAAAATTTGTCCGACTTTTTCGATTTTCCGTGAGACCAGTTTTCTGGAGGTTTGCTGTATATGTAATATTTTCCTGAGAAGAAGATAATATACAAATAGTGTAATGGATGTATTTGAAGTTTGTATACCACAGAGCAATTGTAATGATCTTTTTTTTATTGTTTAACAAAGGCATTTTAAGCTAAGCGAGTTATGAAAATTATTACGCATCGTCTTGTCGACTGTTTAACATTGAGTCAGATCAGTTTCCTTTATGGATGATCAAAAGAGATATTTTATTCATTAACGTAAATTTGGATAATTTCATACAGACAATGAGATCCATACATCTCCTAATTACATTTATTTGTTAATAATATAACCCAGTGTCAGCTAATTAACTTCTAATTATCTTTTCGCACGAAACTGTGGTTTGTGTTTTCCGTTTTTTCACGCATTGGTTGTCATTAAATGTCGTTGTTTCGTTGAATTTTAAAATATGTAGACAATACAATACATGTATAATACAATGCATGTTTATTTCTTAAGTCAGCACATACATACATCTATATCAACGATTACCAAGTCTCATAATACTATATCTTCCGGACTTGGAAATTTTCTGAGAATTCCGGATTTCAGAGAATTTTTGATGAATTCCGAAAAAATGGGGCTTGAAAAAACGTCCCGGATTTTCAGGGAATTCCGGTTTTCAGGGAATTCCGGTTTTCTGAGAGTCCGGTTATCGGGGATTTTACTGTAGATGACAATATGAGCATACAATATCGTACAATACTAAAATATAGTATAATGAGACTTGGTGATCGTTGATATAGATGTACACGTTATAGAATTATAATAAAGGAGCGACATAATTTTATTTATTATGTTCGTCAATTTGACGTAAAATACGAAATACAGTTAAGAAAAGTATTATTGAAGACTTAATCTAATATGAAAAGTTGTGATTTAGCAAGACAATAACGACAGTACTTAACTAGCTAGGACATTTACTGTAGAAATCAAAACTACATGTAGTTCAAAACTTCTTAATTGCATCGACAATAATACATTCTAATCAATTAAAAAACATATGTTTTATTAAATATACATCATATTGACGTTCTGTAGTAATTTACCCACAGATAGCACTGTAGGAACATTATTCACAACAGATCACATTTGTAACAAGTAAAATCAAACATATTCGTCATAAAATGTTACGTATGTACATGTAGCCTTACAGAGTACAGGCGAAAACAAGGGAATCTCGAAGTTTAAAAAAATAATAATGTCACAAATTAACACAATAAAATACTATTGTCCTACGTTAAGTCTAATAATATACTAACAATTTTTGTCGATACGTGTTTAAACAGAACAGAACATATACTTTAATAGACTAAGCTCGAAAGCTCATCGTCATAAACAACATACAAACCGGCAAACAAACATACACAACGTAACGGAAATACACATCAAACTACAACATGTATTATGAGAGTGTTCAAATTTTAATACACCGCCCACAAAATAAAAACAACAAAGTAAAGTTAATATTACCCACTTACAGGATATTCATCATTTATGGTTTTTTGGTGTAAGGACAGAATGAGTTTAAAGTCCCATAAGCTTATAAATGTATTGGTCCTAATAGTTTCTGCTTGTTCTATAACAGAGGAATCCGGTGTGTTTTCCTCCCGTGCATACTTTATAGCAAGAAAAAAAATGTTTCCAAAACCACTATCGTATTTTTTCAATATCATTGAAATAAATACTATTTATAGAACACCTGTGTTTTCCCGCAGTCATGCTATGCACACGCAGTAAAGTGACGTCACGCGCTCTACATATTTCAAGTTTACAAAAGCAAAAATCACAGTGAAATGAGTGTTTTCAGACGAAAATGGGCTTGTTTCGTCGGTATTAATTATCTTGGGATGGTATCAGCAATTTAATGTTTTTTTCTACAGCAAAAAGCTAATGGGGCTTTAATTTTGTTCAACAGTTTTATACAAAGAGAGACTACCGGCCAACAATCTGCAAAATTCAAACTGAACAGATTTCTTTTAACGGAACAGAATTTATACGGCATTAAATTCAGACATATTAATAGCCATGTTTATAAATCATAATGATAAATATTATAGTGTTGCGTACAAAATTTACAAGAGGAAAATAATGATATCATCGAATTTAAATTGTAACCGTCAGTCAGATGTTTGGGGGTGGGGTAACACTGCATCAACAACCGGGGTCATTTGGCGAGTTTTTTCAACTTTTACCTTGGAGAAAGATCCCCGGACGTACATCTGGGTAGAACCGCTGACCTTCCGTAACCTAGCGCGACATTCACAAATAAATTTTTACGGCATCGATTTTTAGCTGTAAAATGGTGACACCAAAACGGATCATATGTGATGTTTCTTAACGCGTTCAAGTATCAAAGTCTCAGGAGGCGTTTACTATTATACTAAATGTAATCCATAAGACCATAAATATTGCAGACACGCAGAAAAGATAAAAACTTGCGCTCAAAACATTGGAAGTTGCATCTCCAAGTTTAAGCGATGCTACGTAATCTTCACTTTTCATCACCCAGAACAGTATAACCAAACCACAGAGCAAACCTGAAATATATTTCTTCAATTAATAGTCTAAAATACCCCAAGAAATTGAAAATTAATGTGTTCATTTACTTTTCGTCTACTGATTTATTGTCTTTTCTTTTTTTGACAATGGTGAAGTTGCCATGACAACAATCATTTAAAATGTTGAGCTTCGAAAACATTTAATATCTAACGTATTGTTTTTTCTTCAGTACGCCTGCTTAGCGTTATTATTCTCTAAACACCATAATTATAATTATGTAAATGTGATGTTGCTATAAGCAACCATAAAGATGTACATTACCGGCAGTGAGATGACAAGCTGTTGCAACCTTGGTCAATCTAGGCTTGTTCGTACAATCACATAACTTGCTGATAATAAGAGACATAGCCATCAAATACATTACAATCGTAAGAAGGCACAGGCCTGTAAAAAACACCAGCCACGGTGGCACTGCAATAAACAAGAAATGTCTTTAAAATAACAATCGCAAAGTTTCTTTTAACACAGTTGAAACTCAAATTATGATTTTTATTTAATTCCCAAATTGCCTTAATAGTACTGTGTGAACACTACTTACATGTACCAGCTAGCAGTCCAATTAGGTTACGCATTAAAATGTTGATATTAGGTCAGCCAAATAAATTACGTACATACAAAATGTAGTCATATCTACTGTGCATTAATTCAAATAAATGTACAATGTTTGTCAAGAACGGTTAATAACTTTTATTTCGACCGCATAAGAATTGTGCCGTAGTCAACGAATAAAAACTAATATTAAAACGATTGTCAGATTTATTTACGACAATCCAGGTCTCTCTCTCTCTCGCGTGCGTGCGTGTGTGTGTCTGAATAGTGTCAATCGTGATACTTAATTTAAAATCTAGCTTATCAATATCTGAGTGCAGTTTATAGTTAATAACATGCACCCAGAGATTGTTAGTATTTGAAAATAATCTTTTAAGGTTCCAAAGCAATGCATTAACTTAATATATTTTGTTTCCAAAGTAAAACATATTTTAGACCAATGATCTGAATTGCAGCCAAATAAACAATACTATTCGTTTGAAAGTTAAAAGCTGAAACGTCTCCGACACCACAGAATATAATACATTGAAATAGTCATCACATAAAACACAACCGAATATCAATTAGCAATACATTAATTAATTACCAAGTAATATTCAAAGTATGCGACTATGTTACACAACACATTTTCGTACATATTAACATTACAAATTTTTAAAACCACAATAAGTACACATTAAACAATTGCAAACTCGCTATACGTTGGCGTAGTCTTGAATTTTCTTCACTTGTAGATTTCATCCAATGGAGGGAAGAGTTTCCTCTGAATGAAGAATTTCTTCTTAATGATTAATACGTCAGGCCACGAAATATGGGTCAAAAGTGAGCTTAGACACCTTCGCGAAACAAATACGTAAATACTCGATTCAGTTAAGTCTAATAACGTTGTTTTTTTGATGGTCAAGAAAACATTGCAACGCGGAGTCAATCATATGATTATTTTTATGATTGTACTTTACATAATATTTGATATACCGCTACACATTAACACACGCTAATATAACTCAACTTTATACTAGAACTGAATGTGATGTATCGATGGATAAAAGAGAATACACTTACTGTCAATTGGAGAAGGACCACAGTTTACAAAAATATTGACTGAAAATCGATCACCGACACATACTTGAAACAAACCTATTACCGTTCTAGTGTCATGCCGATATCTTCCAATAGGTAATGTTACACTTCGCCAGAAGGGCAACCCTGTACCCAAGGTACAAAGGATCAACGAAAGAATTGTGAACGTGCATTGAACATCAACTCGTTTGCCAAAAAAATCCAAACTGTAATAAAAATGTTAAATGCAATGAAGAGAGTATTTTACAAGTAGTTCCCGAAATAGCGATGATAAATGATACCTAATCGATGAAATCATATACAGTAAATACATTAAGAACTTTGTGTAAACTATAATGGGAAAATAAATTTATCAGCTTTTCAAATTACTTTAGAAACAACAAACTCATGGTGAAAGATATGTGATTTAGTAAATTGTCTACTTACATTGCTACTACTGGTTTAGTTGCTAGTTTCAGGCATGAGAATGGCGGTTTCACAACCCTAGTGCATGTATAAATACTTAGTATACCAGCCAGTATGTGTTCCCTGTTATACTGATTATCTCTAGCTTCTTTGGCTTTTAAATAGTTGCTTAGATACACGTTATTGTCACTAGTGCTTTCTGGGTCAGTTGGAAAAGCATCGGAGACGATTAGAACGTTGCAACCGCTTCCAGTCGATACTTGGTTACTTTTCACTGAGACATTAAAATAACTGAGACACGTACGCACAATGTCTTCAATGTTAACGAGCGTGTGCTTGTTTCCTTGTAAGCTCCGGATATAACACCCGTACCTGGTCGTCCTCGGGGTTGCTATACTAAACAAAAACCGAACCATACTTGGCCACCAATGTTCTATACATTTTATATGACTGACTTTTACTTGATTTTCGCTTTCAAATTCTTTCTTATAGGTGTCTGTGACTTCTAATTGTGTCCCATCCAAATCTTCTGTCATTATGAGCAGAAATCGATCCCGTTTTTGGTCTGGTTTTAACATATTCAGCCACTTTGATATCCTTGATCCCGTGCATCTATCGAGACCCCAAGTGATGAACACTATCCTTTTGCATGTATAATTTATTTCTTGTGGGCAGACGACCACGTCACTTGCACGTTT
Source organism: Lutraria lutraria (assembly GCA_964023205.1). NCBI lineage: Eukaryota > Metazoa > Mollusca > Bivalvia > Venerida > Mactridae > Lutraria > Lutraria lutraria. The sequence continues at coordinate 1,271,633 of OZ026851.1, read as the reverse complement.
TATGTCCACAGTATAGTCAGAGAAAATCTTGTTTAAGGCATAAATTATTCGCAAAGCAAACATTCTCAATAAGTCTATTTCATCAGTGACAATCTGCAATTTAACTTGTTTTGTTTTCATTCTGATTTTCACTGTTTTATTTAATAAATATATTCAACCGGACAGACTATTCATTAACTCGGAGATAAAAAAATGTTAATCCAAATGATTTGATAAATATTCCATGTATTCTTATATACTTGTATGGTGACACGGTCCGTTTTTAAAGCCTTTTAGATGGAATAATATGATCAATAAATAATTCATTTTGTAAATCAATATACTAGGTATTGTACAGCTGATTGACTATAAACGACTACCACACAAAAAGCTTGAATTATATTTATATCCGCTTTACAAATCTTCTAACTGGTTGCATACATTTGCTAATTTATTTCAAATTGTTCGACGACTTATTTATGAAGAGACCCGGAAGAATTTATCCGAACGTAAATTGATATTATATACCTGTATATATGCATGTGGTGTAGTTATTTGAAGTGTGTGTAACATTGAGCGATTGTAATTACCAATTACTAGTAATAAATGGTTTTAACAAAGTCAAATAACTTGATAAAGCAATATATAATAACATGTTCATTTGATAAATAACAGTTTTGAAAGTTTATACAATGTACAAGTCATGTGTATTTGCTTAACTGTACAAGTCTGTGTCAAAATGCCACAGTACACATTATATTACCCATATATCTATGTTACATGCAACCGGAAAAAAATAGATATCGTTTAATATCCATTCCTTGTCCGTATCGTGAAGATGTATGCAGTAAAACCTCGTAAATAAAACCTCATTTGGAACCCAAAAATATATATATTACAAAGGTAGCCTCGTTGTCATGTTGAAATATAAAAATAATACAAACAGTAAGTGGTCGTTGCATCGGCTGAATAAGTCTCCATGTAATTCATTCATTAGTAAACTACAGTGGCACTGCGAACAATGGTCACATAATAGTTGAAGAGAAAAATGTCTTTATGCCCCATTGGGCTTTGCCCAGAGATTTCCAAAGTTTTATACAAAATGTATCAATACATTGTACATGATTTATATAGAGGTGCCGTCCATGATATGATGGCATTTATAAGTTATATATAAGTGGTCGTATTTTCATAGAAATGTTTAGTTCGTGCAACTTAAAAGACATGACATCACATCCCGTTGGGAATACCCAATATACAAATTTTATAACTGATTGAATACATTTGCTAATTTATTTCAAATCTTTCAATGACTTTTTTATGAACCGACTTAACATTTATCCAAAGAGGAAGTCACGTCTTATATTTTACAAACGGTTAGCTGACAAGATTTGGGCTTGTGGTCTAAATACCATAAGTTTCAGGTTAGTTCTAATAGTATATCAACTTAGATATCTTATTTTGCATATAAGATCATGTACTGAATACATAATTACACTCGTATAACACAATATGTTCAGTGGAATGCTCTTTAAATAATCCAGTATTTATGGCAACAGACTCCTGGTTTAAACCCCCAACAGTGGTAGTATATAAAGGAGGTAATGGCTGGTGGATCGTTTCCCTTGATTTTTAAAGTAGAGAGAGTTCATTTGATAAAACAATATAGAGGGAGTTCATTTGATAAAACAATGTAGAGAGAGTTCATTTGATAAAACAATGTAGAGAGAGTTCATTTGATAAAACAATATAGAGAGAGTTCATTTGATAAAACAATATAGAGAGAGAGAGAGAGTTCATTTGATAAAACAATATAGAGAGAGTTCATTTGATAAAACAATGTAGAGAGAGAGAGAGAGTTCATTTGATAAAACAATATAGAGAGAGTTCATTTGATAAAACAATGTAGAGAGAGAGAGAGAGAGTTCATTTGATAAAACAATGTAGAGAGAGTTCATTTGATAAAACAATATAGAGAGAGTTCATTTGATAAAACAATGTAGAGAGAGTTCATTTGATAAAACAATGTAGAGAGAGTTGATTTGATAAAACAATGTAGAGAGAGTTCATTTGATAAAACAATAGAGAGAGTTCATTTGATAAAACAATGTAGAGAGAGTTCATTTGATAAAACAATGTAGAGAGAGTTCATTTGATAAAACAATGTATAGAGAGTTCATTTGATAAAACAATGTAGAGAGAGAGAGAGAGTTCATTTGATAAAACAATGTAGAGAGAGTTCATTTGATAAAACAATGTAGAGAGAGTTCATTTGATAAAACAATGTATAGAGAGAGTTAATTTGATAAAACAATGTAGAGAGAGTTCATTTGATAAAACAATGTAGAGAGTTCATTTGATAAAACAATGTATAGAGAGAGTTCATTTGATAAAACAATATATAGAGAGTTCATTTGATAAAACAATGTAGAGAGAGTTCATTTGATAAAACAATGTATAGAGAGTTCATTTGATAAAACAATATAGAGAGAGTTCATTTGATAAAACAATATAGAGAGAGTTCATTTGATAAAACAATGTAGAGAGAGAGAGAGAGTTCATTTGATAAAACAATATAGAGAGAGTTCATTTGATAAAACAATGTAGAGAGAGAGAGAGAGTTCATTTGATAAAACAATGTAGAGAGAGAGAGAGAGTTCATTTGATAAAACAATATAGAGAGAGTTCATTTGATAAAACAATGTAGAGAGAGAGAGAGAGTTCATTTGATAAAACAATGTAGAGAGAGTTCATTTGATAAAACAATATAGAGAGAGTTCATTTGATAAAACAATGTAGAGAGAGAGAGAGAGTTCATTTGATAAAACAATATAGAGAAAGTTCATTTGATAAAACAATGTAGAGAGAGTTCATTTGATAAAACAATGTAGAGAGAGTTCATTTGATAAAACAATGTAGAGAGAGTTCATTTGATAAAACAATGTAGAGAGAGTTGATTTGATAAAACAATGTAGAGAGAGTTCATTTGATAAAACAATAGAGAGAGTTCATTTGATAAAACAATGTAGAGAGAGTTCATTTGATAAAACAATGTAGAGAGAGTTCATTTGATAAAACAATGTATAGAGAGTTCATTTGATAAAACAATGTAGAGAGAGAGAGAGAGAGTTCATTTGATAAAACAATGTAGAGAGAGTTCATTTGATAAAACAATGTAGAGAGAGTTCATTTGATAAAACAATGTAGAGAGTTCATTTGATAAAACAATGTAGAGAGTTCATTTGATAAAACAATATAGAGTTAATTTGATAAAACAATGTAGAGAGTTAATTTGATAAAACAATGTAGAGAGAGAGAGAGAGAGTTCATTTGATAAAACAATGTAGAGAGAGAGAGAGAGTTCATTTGATAAAACAATGTAGAGAGAGTTCATTTGATAAAACAATGTAGAGAGTTCATTTGATAAAACAATGTAGAGAGTTCATTTGATAAAACAATATAGAGAGAGTTCATTTGATAAAACAATATAGAGTTCATTTGATAAAACAATGTAGAGAGAGTTCATTTGATAAAACAATGTAGAGAGAGTTCATTTTATAAAACAATGTATAGAGAGAGTTAATTTGCATCCGATAGTCTGATCGGAAGTTGCTCCTTTAAGGGTTTTAACTTTCTAATCTAGTAACTACATATTATTTCATTGTTGTAACAGAGTATAATCAGAAGAATAGTGAATTAAGATTCTTAATGTTCGATAATTTACTCGAGCACTTTAATGCTGAAGTCTTCAGGGTCACATTTATAGGCATATCTTAGTCATATAAGTGACCCCTCCCCCACACATTAGATTGACCCTATCTGTCTGTAGACTTGAAGTAAAAATATATTTTTATTGATTTATTGTGGCACTGATTAGTTTATGACCAACTTTTTGTTGATTTTATTTATAAGCATGTAGTAATTGATTATGTAAACAGAAACTTGTCTATCAATGAGCCCGTCTGTTTTATTACCCCCAACTGTGAAATCAGAGGCCTTATTGGTCCATAAGTCACATGCCTCGCGTTCTTGTCTCAAAGTCTTTAGATGTCTGGCTTGTAGATAATTTATTATCATTTCCATTGCTTGATGATCTATTGTGGATTATTGTAAGCCAATAGTAAGTCTTGTAAAAGCTTAAACTGCAGAGATCATGAGACATATAAATATTATGTCCACAGGAGACTGGACACTGATATGTGATATCTGCAGTCTTTTAGTATAAAAAAGTGTGCTAAAAGTGAATTAAGTAATTCAACTTAGCTATATTTTCATATCTATACAAGATGTGTTTCAAAAACACAGTGCCCCCCCCCCCCCCGGGTGACCTTTAACTTGAAAATGCACAAAATAAACAAAGGGCCATTGGTAACAACAAGTCTGTGTACAAATTTTTTTAAACACCATGACCCGTGACCTTTGACCTGAAAATGCCAAGGTCCTGTAGAAGTTGTCATGAGGAACCTACATTATGAAATTTGATGAATGTTGGTGCAAGTGTTTTGATTTTATAGGCAAAGTTAAAGTTTTGGTACAGACAGACTAATAGACAACAGAGAGACCAAAAACAATATGCCCCCTATCTATCGATAGAGCAGGGGCATAAAAACCTGTGCATGGTGTCATTAATCATTAGGGGTTTCTTGTGTCTGTCCCCTTAAGTCATCAACAACATAAAAGAAAAAGCACAAACTATTCATGAGAACATTATTTATTTTCATTACAAAACAATCCCATTATGATAGGAATATGAAAATTGGTTAGGCCATCCTTAAAAAATGTTTGTCTGCTGTAACCCAACCCAGAAAATATTCAGTGGGAAGATAGGTAGGTTTTTTTCTTCACAATTTATCTTTTTTATATTCAACCCAAAATGCATGTCAGAATGTTTTTTTTAATGAAAAAAATCCTGAGAGGCCAAAAAAAGTCGGGCAGGGGCCTTTTTAGTGAGTAGGTAGCATTAAAGCAAACAAAATTTTTTTAAGGATGGACTTATGTACAAATATCAGCATACATTCACACACACTAATGAATTATCATGTTAAAAGAAACTTCCAATTTTCAATTAACTGACATTTTTCCTGACATACTTCGACTTTCAAGCAAACAAGATTTGAAATAAACAAGATGTGTTTTATAAACACAATGCCCTCCTCAGGGTGACCTTGGCCTTTGACCTACTGACCTGAAAATGTACAAGTCCTGTAGAGGTTGATATGAGGAACCAACATATAAAGTTTGATGACTGTAGGTGGAAGTGTTCTGATTTCATAGGTAAGGTTAAAGTTTAGTACAAACAAACGGACCAAAAACAATATGCCCCTGATCTATCAATATGGGACATAAAAATATAATTTTTCATTGTAGTATTAAGTTAGCTGTCTGACAATTTTACTTGCTATCTAACTCCAATTCATGAATATTGATAATTTAGCAGGTAATGTCACCTTAAAGATCTTAAAGACATTTTCTACAGTTCCCAGTTTTTTTTTCACATAAGACATATAGGGAAAATTAAAACTTGTTCATGAATTTTGTTTAAACTTTGCATGATCATAGCATCTGATAACAGAAACAAACTCATTTTTGAGTTATCTGCCCTTGAATTTGAATTTTTGGCAACGTAGCAAATGTCTTCAAGTAGCGTAGACATTATTTAGATAGGTTAAACACAGGTGGCTTTCAAATTAAAACAATAACCATTCTAGCCACAAGAAAACCAATTCAGTTATCAAGATACAAAGAATACTTCTCCAGAGACTAACAGGAGAAATAAAAGAAACTTAATTGCCATTTTTACTGCATTATAATGTAACTATGTACTTATATACATGTGAAATAAAATAAAATATGTTCTGTTCTGTTAAAGGTACAGTCTGCGAAGTTGTCCAGGACAAGTAATTAAACTAATTATTGATACCGACAAGTAACTTTTGCAGTAAATTATGTACAGAGTATAAAGGAAAAACTATTCACTATTGTTGATTCAGACAAGAAGTTCCAAATCCTAAATTCACAGACTGAAGGTGCACAGTCACCTATTAACAATTAATTGTAGAGAACAATAGACAATTAAATCAGATGATGAGATAATTTCAAAGATAGTTAGTGCATAAAAGTAAGGTTTATATAATCACAACCAAAAAATATCTGACAGCAAAAATGTGTCATATTACTACATGCTTATTTCATTTTGAAGAAAAACAACATTAATTAACTGTAATTAACACTTGTTACGGTGCAATTTTATTAAACTGTCAAAGGCGTATAATTTCACAGTCAATGCTTGCATTTATTTTTAACTTCACTTAGAATTATGTATAATTGTACTTAACAATGCGCTATATACAATGTACACTAACGATTGTGGCATGAAGCTAAAAAATAATTGCATTCAATGACTGTATAATTATTCAGCTTTTAAAGTATAATTAAATCATTCTATACCAAACAGTCCCTTACATACAGCCTGCAAGGTTTATACTTTTTAGATATTTTTCTTCTTTGGTCATAGTTTTAATGATTTTTGATGAACTGGATATTACTCGAAGCATTTCAAGAATATGATATTGTAAAGTACTGTCACAAATAGTTGATCATACCCACATAGTAAACTTCAAATTTCTGTGTCTGTAAACCTTAGTACTGAAATTTGTGAACTTGGGTGGTACCTCGTATATTTTATTACAAAGGGACATAACTGATACATGAGAAATCATCAAATTGATCAAGATTTACCCCCCTTAATTTATAAATATAAGACAATATTTATAACAAATTAATATCAAAGCACCATACTGCCTCAGTGTAGTATGTATTACACATTCATACAAGATTTAATTGACACCTAAATCAACAATTTATGCCAGTCACAGAAAATTACATTTTCTTAAAAATCAGTTATTTACAATTTACACATTTTATCAACACAAAAAAATCATCATGTATTCAAAGATGAATTCATTCAGACACGTTCAGCAGTTTTCTACAATTGATATAAAACCAACGTCCAGTTCTATATTACAGATAAACTGGTTGAATGCCTAACAGTTCAGACAGATAATGACTTAAGTCATAAATAGACTGTGGCTCTGTCAGTATAGTAGCCAAAATAAGTGAACAAGAAAGACAATGGCTAAGCCATACATGATTACAAGTCTGAACATATTGCACACAATGAAGAATTATCTAGTCAAACATCCATCTAGCAGTCACTACTTGATAAACTAGTGGTTAAGTCCTGAAGTTCATCCTGTTATCTTTTAGCATATTGTTGTATATAGTCTCGTACTTTACTTTTAAATGATTCCTGAAAAAAAATAGCACATGTTAAATACCAAACAAATCTAACTTATATAATAACTTAGTCCACAGTATTCAAATCTTAAGACTTTTGGGTAAAATTAGGACAAACGCCTAGCATCTTCCCACATCTTTCAAGCTGGAAAAATCGCCTAAAAAATCCAGTTTTTTTTGTGATAAACATCAAGACAAAAAAAGACTTCCAATAAAATTAATGTTAATGATAGCACCACATCTACCAAGCTAACTAATTGTTTTCACTTCTAACACTTTATTGAGTAAAACTGGAGTCGTTTCCCTTTGATGTCAAACCGTAGGTAAACTCAAACATGAGGTGTTTGTGAAACACGAATGTCCCCTAAATGCCATCTGGAAAGTAAGACCTTGACCTTTGACCTTAAAATCAATCAGGGTTATCTCTCCTTACAAAGGCTGAGGACCATAGGGGTAAACTGTTCCCTAGTTATTGATCGGACAAGGTTTGGTTAGGATGAGAGGACTGACATGTGCAAAGCAATATACTGGTCCCCCACTTCTTCGAAAGGGAGGAAAATAAATCTTTTCTCACCTTGTCTCGCTCATAATGTTCAGCCGCTTCCACATTTAAAGGATCTTCAAAATTTAATAAATCCTGAAAAATAATCAACAAAGTTCAAGTCAAATAAGTAACCCACTCAATCTGCTTTTTTTAGATTAATTTTAATCACTATGGCAACCATATATTGAATATTGATACAATACAGTAATTACCAATATTCTATAAATCAGACAAAAAAAGTGTTTATGAATATGTAACAGGTTTGAATATTCCTATGTGTGTAATTATTTCCATTATCGGTAAATTTTTAAATCAACTAACAATTATCTGCAATAACAAAACTGCATTTCCATGGTTATATTTGTATCATTAAGGTTACTGAAATTTAATTATACTTTGTTACTTACCGAAAATAATGAATTTAGACCCCAGACTACATCTTTTAACTTCCTAGTTGGAGCCCAGCCTGTAATTTAAGAAAGAGAAAAATGAAATATTTCACCACAAAAAAATGCAAAATTTTTACTTTAAATTCAATGTTGCCAAAATTGGATGCAATGCATTAAATTCAAACAGATACATTGTCCTTAATATAATTAATATAAATACATGGTCGCTGAATGCCATTATTTTAGCTTCACACCACAGTTGATACTTTTTATTTATTTTACTGTTAGGAATGTCCCATTACGCAAGTTCATATAATATTATGTACTTGTAGCGTAACATTAAATACATGTACAGTTTACAACCAGCAGAATGTAAATTATCATACAGTTTACAAAAGTAATAAAACCTCACTGTAGCTAAAAATAAATGCAAGCATTGACAGTGAAATTATACAGCTTCAACAGTTTAATAAAATCGCATGTAAAATGTTGTATAAAGAAATTTTTATTTCCATTTATTTCTGGTTAGTGCAGCATTAATTAAGAAGTGAAGCATGTTAGGTCATTCCAGTTGTATTAGAAATATTCCAATAAGTCGAATTAAAGTCCCATAATCATATAAATGTATCGGTCGTAACAGTTTCTGTTTGTTCAATAACAGAGAAATCCAGTAAGTTTTCCTCATGTGTGTACTTTAAAGCAAGAAAAAATGTTTCCAAAAACCACTATCATATTTTTTTCAAAATCATTTATAGAACAGCTGTATTTTCCTGCAGTCATATTATGAAGTGACGTCATGCGCTCAATATTTTTCAAGTTTACAAAAGCAAAATTCACAGCAAAGTGAGTGTTTTTAAAAGAAAAAGGGCTTGTTTCATCGGTAATAATTATCCTGGGATAATATCAGCCATTGTTTGTTTTTTGCATATATTTTTATAGCAAAAAGTTAATGGGACTTTAAGGATAGAAAGCACCAGGGAAGGCTACTTTAGTACTTCATTTAGGCACCCATATAAAATGTCCCACTGAAGCCTTGATAAGAATATAATGTGTTCATACATGTACCTAGACTATCTATAGAATTCTGCCGTAAAAGACTAAGACAGACTTCACCGTTCTCTCCTATGTTAGGATGCCATATTCTTGTATCACAAGTCACATTTGGTGGCTGAAATGTACAAATAAAATATTCACCTATCAAAAATATGCTTCTTTGTAAACCTACAAAATACACATAAGTAGGCTTTCCAGAAGTTGTCAGACCATAGAATCCAGAGACTTTGTTCAATAAGCCTCATAGTCATTGCTCATATTCATCTGAGATATAAGGCAGGCATCAGGGATTGATTGGCAAAGAGGTTACCAAGTTACATAGAGCTCTATGCAGGTTGGCACAATTATATTGCCAGTACTGAAACACTCAGGATTGATAAGCAGCATTTAACTTAATAAAATACAAACTCACCACAATATTATATTCCTCTGGTACATCAACACAGAATTTGAACTTTCCACCACTCCAAAACCCTTCATCAGGGTAAACAATTAAAGAAAACATATGTAATTTATTATGATCCTCGAAATTCACTTTACACGTACGTGGCATGTTCTCCTCCATATCCTGCACCTCTGGAACAGAAAAATTAGAAAATATCTCAGCATACACTTTCCTTCCATAAACATCCAACGATGACAGAAACTGTCCTAAAGTACAGTAAATTCCTGAAGACTGGAATTCTCTGAAATTCGGACGATTTTCCCATTTTGTTCTGAAATTTCTCAAAAGTTCTCTGAAAACCAGTATTCTCAGAATATCAGACTTATGCAAGTTATGGCTCATTCCAGAAGGGGTTCGGATTTCAGGGGGTATTGTAAAACAACTAGAGCAATTTCAGTCTTAGAAGTAGTGGGTTGCCCCTGCCCGAAAGGATTTTTCTGCTTTTTTAAGTCTTTTGGAGGACAATCTAGTTTTTGAGTTTCCTTCATAATGTATATATACTATATGTAGTCGGGCAACCTGTCAAAAAATTTTAAAAATTATTTCAAAGACTGCAATTTTGCTCGAAATCTGAGACCAAATTATAAAAACAAGTTGAAGGTCATTTCTGTACCAACAACCAGTACATACACAAAATCTCCACTGGAGATTATACATTTAGTCTTAAAAGTTGCTTTTCAGTCAACTTTGTTTCCATAGAAATTATTAGAAACTTAATGAAAAAAATAATGCTGATTTTTCACAAACATACTGAATATTACCATATGGGAAGTCAACAGCTGAAAGAAAAAACATTTTTTTATGAAATGTGCCTTGATAACGTGTTAAAATGTTCAATACATCTTTCTGGATTACAGTGTGGATGATGGACATAAAAAACAGTATCACAAAATTTTACACTTCTTATGGGGACCCCTTGTTATGCAAATGATGTGACGTAAAAGATATATCCGCATATCAGGGCATACAATAGTTACTAGTTCGTATACACTGACTGTATGGTCACAGACTATAGTAATATTATTTAATTATTAATATGTCTTGCATTTTCTGTAACTTTACCTTTAACCAGAAGTTTGTCTCGTATTGATATTCGTTTTGGTTCATCTTCCTTCTTTGGGGTAGTTCCAGATTTTAACTTCTTGGACAGTGTGATCATCACTACTGAAAATTTAAGCAATTATTTTCATATTAATGGCAATATGATCAACTTTGTCATTTACTCATTATCACTTCAATATCAATGCATTGGTAAGAACAGTTGAAGTTTGAACTACACAAGATCACACCACTGGAAGCTAAAGTGTGTATATAATATGACAAAAATATATAACAAGGGCATAGTTTATATGAATTCATACGATGCTTGCCTTCGAGCAAAAACCTCGCCCGAATGTTTGGAAGTCACGATTGACATGAATTTGATTTTGTTGAAAGTCGAAATCAATCCTAACTTTTCTATGCCGAGCAGACAATGCTTGTTTCGAATATGGGTAGAGAGATAATTATTAGACTGTCATTTCTATGTCACAACAATCTACAGATGCTTGACCTTCAACACGATCAATTCAAGTGAAATGAAAGCGTTTTTTGTAAAACAAAACATACCCGCTACAGATGTCGGCCATTTAAGGAAGTCTACCTACAGGCAATTAATATCCAATCTGCGGTCCCGGTTTGAGATAAACGCCATCATTACGGTCTCATTAAATTCCCGTTATTTCCATACATAAACTATAACGAAACGTTACAGCAAGGACTTATATACATATATGTATGTAGATAACAGGTGGACGAATTGCAACATGTATGTATATTCCAAAAAGATAAATACTTTTTAATGTTAAAAAAAGACAAATATGTGCATTAGTTTTTTGATGGACACCGTTTGAAGGACGAATGGTCACCGTTTGAAGTTTCATTATCAACTAAATACATATAAGAAACTTTTTACGTACTGTCATTGATCACAGTATCTATTTGTGCAGAAGTATTCTAAAAAAATCAATACTTTTTAATGTTAAAAAAAGTCAAATTTGTGCATTAGTTACTTCATGGACACCGTTTGAAGGACGTACGGATAACGTTAATAGGACCTTTTTCATCATCAACTAAATACACATAAGAAAGTTTTTATTGACTGTTATTGATATCATTCTCTTTTTGTGCAGAAATATTCTAAAAAGATAAATATTTTTTGATATTAGAAAAGACAAATTTTATGCATTAGTTACTTCATGGGAACCGTCATAAGGACGTACGGATAAGATTAAAAGGACCCTTTTCATTATCACCTAAATACATATAAGAAAGTTTTTACCTGCTGTTATTGATACCATAATCTATTTGTGAAGAAGTATTCTAAAAAGGTAAATACTTTTTAATGTTAAAAAAAAACAAATATGTGCATTAGTTACTTCACGCACACCGTTTGAATGACGTATTGTCACCGTTTGAAGGACATTTTTCATTAACAACCAAATACATACAAGAAAGTTTTTAGTGACAGTTATTGATACCATTATATATTTGTACAGAAGTATTCGAAAAAGATAAATACTTTTTAATGTTAAAAAAAACAAATATGTGCATTAGTTACTTCACGCACACCGTTTGAATGACGTATGGTCACCGTTTGAAGGACATTTTTTCATTAACAACCAAATACATACAAAAAGTTTTTAGTGACAGTTATTGATACCATTATATATTTATACAGAAGTATTCTAAAAAATAAATACTTTTTAATGTTAAAAAAGATAAATGTGTGCATTAGTTACTTCACGCACACCGTTTGAATGACGTATGGTCACCGTTTGAAGGACCTTTTTCATTAACAACCAAATACATACAAGAAAGTTTTTAGTGACAGTTATTGATACCATTATATATTTGTACAGAAGTATTCTAAAAAATAAATACTTTTTAATGTTAAAAAAAGATAAATGTGTGCATTAGTTACTTCACGCACACCGTTTGAATGACGTATGGTCACCGTTTGAAGGATCTTTTTCATTAACAACCAAATACATACAAGAAAGTTTTTAGTGACAGTTATTGATACCATTATATATTTGTACAGAAGTATTCTAAAAAATAAATACTTTTTAATGTTAAAAAAAGATAAATGTGTGCATTAGTTACTTCACGCACACCGTTTGAATGACGTATGGTCACCGTTTGAAGGATCTTTTTCATTAACAACCAAATACATACAAGAAAGTTTTTAGTGACAGTTATTGATACCATTATATATTTGTACAGAAGAATTCTAAAAAATAAATACTTTTTAATGTTAAAAAAAGATAAATGTGTGCATTAGTTACTTCACGCACACCGTTTGAATGACGTATGGTCACCGTTTGAAGGATCTTTTTCATTAACAACCAAATACATACAAGAAAGTTTTTAGTGACAGTTATTGATACCATTATATATTTGTACAGAAGTATTCTAAAAAATAAATACTTTTTAATGTTAAAAAAAGATAAATGTGTGCATTAGTTACTTCACGCACACCGTTTGAATGACGTATGGTCACCGTTTGAAGGATCTTTTTCATTAACAATCAAATACATACAAGAAAGTTTTTAGTGACAGTTATTGATACCATTATATATTTGTACAGAAGTATTCTAAAAAATAAATACTTTTTAATGTTAAAAAAAGATAAATGTGTGCATTAGTTACTTCACGCACACCGTTTGAATGACGTATGGTCACCGTTTGAAGGATCTTTTTCATTAACAACCAAATACATACAAGAAAGTTTTTAGTGACAGTTATTGATACCATTATATATTTGTACAGAAGTATTCTAAAAAATAAATACTTTTTAATGTTAAAAAAGAGGGAATTTTTGCATTAGTTACTTCATGGAAACCGTTTGAATGACGTACGGATAACGTCCAAAGGACATTTTTCATTATCAACTAAGTACATATAAGACCTTTGTACGTACTGTTATTGATACCATTATCTATTTGTGCAGAAGTATTCTTTAAAAGGGTAAATACTTTTTAATGTTATAAAAGAGAAATTTTTGCATTAGTTACTTCATGGAAAAGGTACGGTTTCATATTGATATTGACAACTTCAACTTGTATTGTATCAGCTGTAGCCTAATTAGACCTGAAAACAGTTAGAAATATGTTATTTCTGTAACTGTATTAGGACTGTATGTGTTGCCTTGCTCAAGGATAGTTTTATATGTACAATTGTTGTGTTGCCTTCCTCAAGGAGTTTTGTAATAAATTATGTACAATTATTGCAAATAGTTATAAGAGGGCTGTCCTGGAAGTTCGCGGAATTTCTCGATTACATGACTATTTACAGGACTTTTGAGTTAAAACTGTAAACGAAGAAACTCACAACTAATATGAAAAAAAAAACACAACATAATTCTGTTTATAGTTTATTCCTCGTTACAAATAGCAGTATCCATAGTAACAACCAGACATATATGCGGCGCATGCGAAAATTAGGCATATTTTTTAAAAGACTGTAATCAAATTATGTTCAGTTTCGTGGTTTCTGTTAAAGCAAAATCTCCGCCATACAACACATCGTTAGCACGTAATATTGACGTAATTTCTATCAAATTTAACGTCTGTCGGTACACTTGTTTATTTTCAACGTAAAAAGTTCCGCATACAGTGTTCTTAAATAGAACGATGCAAGCTTGTCAGAGGCTTTTGAGACAATTACCTACTAGTATATGGCACGTACACTGTTGTCTGTGTGTATTATGGTTTGAGACCGGGTATATGGGTAGATGACATCAGTACTTACATGAATGAACATTTCTTTTTATCTTTTAATTTACAAGATAGTTAGACCGAGTTCTGTGTCATTTTATCGTCAGTAGTACATCGGTTTGCTAAATCACAGGAAACTAAAATTGTATCCATATAACTACAATATGCCCCAAAACATTATCCGAGCCTCTTTCATAGACCTCTGTATATATCTATATAATTATATAACATAAAAAGAAATGTATACACAGAGGTCTATGGACGAGATTCGGATCTTGTTATTTTGGCCTATTTTTGTTGTATGGATAAAATTTCAGTTTCCTGTGGGTAAACATGATAGAACAAGGCTCATTTAGGGGAATGGTAAAACTGGTATCACTAATCTGTATGATATACATGTATTGTAATGTTATTGTCAAAGCTCACTGAAGAATACAACACCACACACTAGTATACAGTTAATACTATATTAATAGGATACAGCAGCAACAACAACAATAAAACAACAACAACAAAAAACACCAACGTAAAATCATAGGGACAAGATTTATTTGAAATTGAAGAAGTTATGACTATGCTTTGATGTTGGTTTACTTAGCTAAACATGTAATACATGTGATTTTTTAGCAAACGTTTAGATATATCTCATTGATCGGATGTTTGCTAATATTACTACGACAAAACTGGAACCGCTGTACGTACTTATTTAACAAATTACGGAGAAAACATGTGACTCTTTTTTAATTAAAACAACCAAACAATTCAAAACATTGTTTTAGATAAATGTTTGTGGGTCTATGATAGACATTGTAGATTTGTATGACTTTGGTTGCGCTATTTTCTGGTGTTTTTTTTTTACACTTTAGTTCAGTGAATTCATGTATGCGAAGTTTATTTATATTTAATGACTAATTCAAACTTCATCTGTAAGCAAATCGTCAGTTGTGTCCAAAAGTTTATATTTAACGTCGTTGATGACGTCATTTCCGTTTATCTTGGAGCATGCGTAGAACCTTCGTTTGATGACATTAAGAAAGATGGCCGACACAATTATAAACATCATATTTATATTTAGATGAATGCCGAATGCAGCCACCATGAAGTGTACATTTCTTTCATCTGATTGGTTCCACGCAGGATTATGATGAGGTCCTGTAATTTAATGAAACATTAAATAAATACAAGAATCAGCATTGTACATTGTGGCGTTCTTATTGTAGAACGAACTGCTGGCAATCAAGGGCCTATTCTATGCTATTTAATACAATTGTATATATGCATAGAGCAGATGACTTAGCAGAGCTATATTTGTCACCAACTTTACTCTAACTAACTCGTTCTGTACACATCAGACTAGTGTAGCTATATATCTGTATAGAATAATTTGCTCCAAACAAGGCTGTGTTATTGTTTCTAAATAATTTATCTACGTTGTATTTCGGAGCTACGATGTATCCCTAAATAGTTTCATAATTTAAAGAAAAAAAATTTTTTTAACGCCATACACCTACCGGGGAATGGAAATGGTAGAAATAATACAAATGATGTATATGTGAACCAGGTACCCAAAGTCAACACACAAAAACTTCGTATAATTTGTGGATACACAGAATGTCTCCAGAGACACTCTACAACAACACAAAGTCCCGTCACCATAATCAATGGTATAGGCAATCTAAAATATATAACATTGAAATTAAAATGTACATGTATACATGATGGACAATTATTTAACCCCGGAGGTTGCGGGTTCGAATCCCGTCAGTGGCGGAATTTGGCCTCTAAGTTCCCTTCTTTCGGTGCTAGTACTGGACAGAATACAGGTAGCAGTCATCGAGAGTAGTTAATATAAGTTGTGAGTACTTGCTCACAATCAATGTACAATAAATAAGTTTATTAAACTAAATGTAACTCTATGTATGTCTCCCGCTTCACAAAATATTTCTAACATATAATTTAGTCGGATATGCGAAAGTATATATAACAATGGGCTTGCAGGACCTCAGACTAACTCATAACTTGTGGTTAATGATTTTATAGCGCACCTGTGTATTACGTTTTCCATTTCCGGTTTATCCATATTTGGCATACTGTGATAATAGAATGTCACACCATACCTGTAATACAAAGATCACACAAAATATAATGGAGATTCCTGATATGAGAGAAAATTTCCAAACAATGTTGATTTCCAATATGGTCGCCGCGCATGCGCGTCGTGTCATGTTTAATAACTAAAAAAGTGCTACGAAAAAAATGTATTTCTTTTAGAAAATTAAGCAGAAATAAATCATTATACTATTACCAAAAGAATCCAAGACCGATAGTAAAGTAGCGCAACCCATCAAACTGTTTTGGTCGATAATGTCCGAGGAGGTCCGTAAAACCATGCAAAGTAAACAACATGTAAATTGTTGTGTGTTGTAGATTTGACAAGTTGGAAAAATCCCCTTCTTCGTTTATGAATGATTTAGCATCGATGATTTCAGCCCAAAATGCTGCAGTTAAACAACCAGTAATATCGTATCAACAATTTGAAACTAAAACAACTAGGTACTCAACACATGTATAAAGTCGCCATTGATTCGCAAAGATATGCGCCAGTAATTAAAAAATTGTTTATGAAGAAAATATACATTGTATTATGAGGCCTAAATTCGAGTAGTTTCTAGAAGTACAGTACAGTGACGCCTCATACATCCGCGGTGAAAAATAGTACCACTTGCTTAAGTATACATTGCAGACTATGCAGTTTTGATAAAAGTCGGAGGTACATTGCAGGATTCTGTTGATTTCGACATACATGTATTCCTCTTAATGAAGTAGGTTTATTTGCATACATGTATTCATTTAAAGACTACGCATTGCTTACTTGAATTGTATAATTGCGCTACCTACCACCAAAGGGAAACACAATCTTGAAAATTACTTCAAGGGGAATAACTCTTCCTCTTATGTTGGCTGTGTATGAAAGTCTTGACGTGTATTCCGTTTTCTGATCCTCTGTCTGCCATAAAACGAGAATTGTCTTTATCAAAGGTGAACAAACGCTTTGAAACTTTACGTATCGGTAGTTCAATTATGAAAGATTGACAGGTGATTTATCCACGAGTAACTTAAGCCTACTTACTCAGAAAGATAATGTTCTTCTAGTGCGGCCCTCTCTCTTGAGCAGCCTCCCTTCAATAACCGTATGATTTTTCCCACTGTAGTATATCACTGTAAGTATCAATTTAACCTCTATATAGCAACTAACTCTCAACAACAACATAAGTTTGCTTCTCCCAAAGGAGGTTGCTCAGGAGAGGCTGCACTGTAAATATAATATTTGCATCATAAAGATAAATGCAGTTTACGTTGTTTTTTAATGTATGATCATGAATACAAAGTCATGTTGGAATATACGTTACCATGGTAATATTTTTCCAGATGTTCCATAACCACCAGACAGCCATCAGGATAAATACAATCCCTTCATCAACGTGACCAAAGAAGGAACCCATCTTTTATATCTAAACAATGAAACGATATACATTACATTAGATGTGTTGACATAAAATTTGATTTTATTAAATGGCGACACTCAGGTCATGTGATTTTGAAAGGATCAAATTAAGAATAAGGTGTAAAAACCGTGGGTGTCTGGTTACCCGACCTACCCTAATTTTCCCCGCCCCCAGAGGAACGGAAAATCCAAGTTCTTACTTCGTTTACCTTTTCAGCCAACCCCAAACTGTTTGAGATCTGTTGAATAAGGACATAACAAAATTCATGATCATGAATGTTCACATCTATGTATACAAATATGCATTTATTGACAAGTTGGTCCACAGTTTGATTTGGAATTGGAATACATGTACATGTATTGACTAATTAATTGAACGGTTAAAATAGTGCAATAGTAAGAATAATAAATGAAAACTTACTTTTGATCAAACTTCCGAGTAAGACGTCTTAATTAATACTGAGTTCTACTAAGGCTGAAAGTCTGTCTGAACAACATTGGGTCATATACTATGACGTATGGTAACCCATGTAATGTAGTCTTAAGTTAACTGTCCTTAATGAAATGTTTGATTTCTCGAATACTAATGTCATACAGTTGTGATCAAACAATCTCTCGACTCAGCTATACACTCCAAGCTTTGATTGAATGCAGATCTAGTAATGTTGTAATTAGCCTTATTTATGAGTTAAGTCACGTGACGCAATTAGACTTAAGAGATTCGTGGCTAATTATGGTGTGAGCATAATTGCTATGTTATACTGGTCATGAGGATTATATCATTAACTCACTAGAAAACGAATAAAATCAATATTTTTCTTATCTCATTTAAATGCTATGTTTGTATTACAATTAAGACATGATAATAAATTATCTTAACGGTACATGATCGTTTTAACATTTGCATTTACAGTGCCCGTTTGAAATATGTGTAGCCCATCGATTTCCACTAGAACGGACCAGCGTCAGACTAAAAACTACATATTCTAAAACAAAATGTACATAAAATAATTGAAAACAGCGTTTTCTTTATTTTTTTTAAAACTGAATCTCGCTAAGGGATGTTGATTTTGTCCGTTGATTAAAGTTCATAACTACTCAAACAGCAATAATGATAATAAATATTTATGAAAGCGGAATTTTGACCGCAAATATTTTACTAAACACGTACGTTTATATTTCTCAATAAGCATAAAAACTATAATCGTGACTTTTTCTGTCCCAATTTATGTCTTTCTACTCCTGATATAATCCAACCGTTCTATAGAAACAAAGGATTCTTGAAGAAAATATTTACCATGGAAACACGAGATATGTTTATCTTTTGTATTTAATACTCTTAGGCTTGTATGTCCATCTTTTACTAATATACTAATAAAAAAGCAAACGAACGCATTGAAAACAAAGAGGTAACAGAAAAAAATGAAGCATACCTTTATAATACTAAAACTAAATCTTCGATGAATTGTGAAGACATACAGAGTGTCCACTACAATGATATGATGAGTATTGACGTGTATTATCCTTAATGTAATGTTAGAAGATGAAAAGTTACATGTTTCAAGAACGGAATGACAAGACAAGCTTTAATCCTTGAAAGTAAATATTGATTTTATGTACAAAGATGAAGGCCTTTATAGTTTTAATTGTCTAAATATGACTTCAGCCGTCTGTTGATATTATCTGACTAGAACAATATACAAGTGTGCAAATATTAGTTTTAATCCGCTATAACTATGCTACAAATATTTGTCAAATTGATATTTTTGAGTATCAATGGCCGTTATCATAATGTATGCGCTCGGAGAACCTGCAGAATGCTAATTTCGCATAATGACGTTATTAAAAAGCCAATCACTTATTCCGTTTTGGGAACTAGTCTTAAATATACACACAAGAGATATGGCATAACGCATCCAGAGAGTAGAAAAGTTTTACCTATGTAGAGTAAAATAATAGTCATTTTTTGGGGTGGTGTTGGTTCATTGTCATATACGTAATGTTCAGACAACGGGTATTACTAAGTATTCTGGACGGAGTGTATCGGTGCATTACTCCCATCAAGATAAAGATCTAGGAAAAACTATTTGAAAAGAGTACGGCTATAAATGCCCGGTTCTCCTGTATCTTATCCCCCCTCTCTCTCTCTAGGTGGGGGGGGGGGGGGCTCTGAAATGACAATCGCTGTCTAATAGGCCGTTAAACAACATAATGATAATTTTAAAAATTTGGATACTTGACATTATTTATGTGAGTTGACCAACACGAGATCATAGCACGTGGCTATTTTCGCATAATGGATAAAATTTTAGAAAAAGAACCAAATTCGTTCTTTCGTTTTGAAACTAGTCGAAAATACATGTATACCAACAGGTGTTATGATATTTATTTAAGTTGATTTTGGTTGATGATAACGCCACACGAGAATAGAAAGAAAGAAATTCTACCGAATTCATTTTATTTGACAGAAAAAGTTTTTGTAACTTCCGCTGGTATTGATTCGTCGTCATGGTCCTATCTTTTGTCCACTTCGCTATCTTAGTTGTCACATTATGTCCAGATTCTTTTAGATACTTGACATAATTTGAAAGATTAACTTTAGGCAAAACAATCACCAATGACTGTATAGCTTTCATTCAACAGAATAGACATAACAAGAAAAACTATAACAAAACGTTATAGGTAGACGAATTTCAAGAAGCATATTGGTTTATGTTTTTTGTATGAAGTTGCTTTTTTCATAAAATATATTGTCTGCATATTTAATTCAATCAAAGAGTATAACATATTTACATGATATGAGTAATTAATACACATTATAATGACAATCATGAGTATTTGACAAATGAATGAATTAATGTATATAGTTCACAAGCACATGGTTATATCATACCCTACATCAATCAAATAGAATCAACCCTAAATGCTAACGAATTCACCATAAATCTGAGCACTATCATACAACCACATTGAACTTCAAATAGCCACACAACAACTTATCTAGGCAGTGCCTTCATGATTTACTTACCTGTCAACTATTAATAGATTCAATCATCGCCCTTAGCCAATCAAATGGCCAGGACTAGCCAAACTAGTAATAGACACTACAGTAAGTACTCGCAAACAGCTATGATAAACAAATACTCGTAAGTATAATTGGTCTAGAAAATCTGCGTAATACAAGATTCCATGATAAATCAGTCTGGTTGTCACCGAAAGATATTGCTAAAGGGAGGAAACATTTATTGAAAAAAAATAGCAGTACAACCTCCAGAGCGGCCCTCTCTTGAGCAACAATCTACGTTCAACAATAGCATGATTTTCCCACTACTTGATTTAACTATTTATTTAACCTCTCTAGAGCAACAACCTCTCAACTACCACATAATTTTGTTACTCCCAAAGGATGTTGCTTTGGAGAGGCTGCACTGTATTAGAATCAAGAAGTCGTTTTAAGGAATTCGTCTTGATGTTAAAATGAACTCCACGCTAGGCTTAATTAAGGTGGAACCAAGCGATTGAAATAACGACGTTTTCGACGTCAAGACGGTCATTTTTAGTTTACGGTATTTATAGTGCCTTTCTGAAAATACCTATCGCTCTATCAATTTATGTAGATATTTAGTGAAATAAAAATGAAATAGCAGAGAATAAAATTACCTACACGTAGGTATAAATTTGATTTTCACGATTTAATTGTAAGTGCAAGTAGAACGATTTTAAATGTTAAGTTTGGTGGGTTTTTTTCTCACTTCCAAACTTAATTTTTTTTTATAAAAAAATTGCCTGAGATTTTTTTTATTTTTATCTGGAATAAAGTTTGATGTGTCATCTGCTGTTCTCATAATTTTTTTTTTTAAATCGGAAAATTTGACAGGCGAAAATGAACGACAATCCCATGTTTTCGATATTTCAAATATTGTATAAAGATTCAAAACAACCATACACGTGATCAAAATGTGAGATAACAGATCGAGTCATTGTGCAATCCTGCTTTTTTATCACTCATAACTTATATAAGGAATTTATAAAGTGTTTACTATGTGACATTTTCAAACAAAATACCATTTTTACTACCGTCTGTTAAATTCAAGTGTCTGAGAGCTATATTTCAAAATCACTTTTTAAACTTGTTTAAAAAGAATGTCACATCAACGTGAATGGTAGATCTATTAAAGGGGGGGGGGGGTATTTCCTAACTGATAAAAATGTCGACTTGACCTAAATATAACTCTGAGACTATTATACTGGTATATTTTTTTATTTTTTACTTCAGACTATTTCTTATTTTTTTATTCTTATTTAGGATGGTTGGTACATACCACGTGACAACTGAAAATGTCATTTTTCATGACACAGGTCACACCGAAAATATTAGCATGCCTTCGTTCGTAAAGCACAATTTGCACTTTTTGTCACAAACTTTAAAATCGCATGGAATGTTGAACACTCCTCGTGCACCGTAAATACAAATAAGGACGCCGGTACTTATTTTACTTACATCTAATTTAATTTAATACTTATTTTATCAACATCCTAAACATTCCTTTGGAAAACTGAACGATAGTTCAGCTTTCAATAGCCGTCGCTCACTCGGTGCGCATGATGTGATACTTCCACATGATACAGTCACATGATCCACATGATACAATCACATGATCATGTGATACTTCCACATGATACAATCACATGATCATGTGATACTTCCACATGATACAGTCACATGATCATGTGATACTTCCACATGATACAATCACATGATCATGTGATACCTCCACATGATACAGTCACATGATCATGTGATACTTCCACATGATACAGTCATATGATCATGTGATACTGCCACATGATACAGTCACATGATCATGGTCACTATTCCTTTATTGCGTAAGTGAAATCTACTGTTCTTATAAACTAGAACTATACCCGGATGCGCCAATAATCGACAAAAGAATGATAAAAATGTAATAGGAGTTTCCTTTTCACGTTTTTCAGTCCGATTTAAAGCGCAAGATAATCATTGTACAAGACATTAACCACCTCTTAAAATTTGATTGTGCAAACAACTCAGTGGACATTTGTGAGTAATACCCATTATTCAGGGAGGAGCGCTATTAATGTGATATTATATTGTAGTCCAAAGCTATTGCATGCGCACATGCAAATCGAAAGAATGTGATATCATAATATCATGTACTATAAAATAAATGTACAAGATAATGGGCAGTGTATATTTTCAAACAAGTCGTTATAAAATTGATCGAAATACAGCCCGAGATAAGCCCACTTCTATACAAAATGTTTCTGCCATATATGATTTATATCCATTTCTTATTTCTCCCAATTTATATACCCTGATCAATATGTCTGTATTATCTAACATGATAGGTAGAATCTACATTCATACATTTGTCAGTATTTTTTCTCTCGACATAAAGCTAAATCAGCAGTGGTACTTACATCCAAATATAAAATAATACCACCAGATTGCCTTATTTGGTGGGGACACACTCTCTTAATTTATAATGTCCAGGCAGCATGCTGGGTATCCCTGACCAGGCTTCAGTTTGTTTCTTTACAGTTTTAATTGAATATATAAAAACTTAAACTACAATATAGTATTTGTTTTATCACACTTGAAGGCAAAATAATGAGAACATATAGAAAGCTATTCTCATAACGAGATGACCTTAGTAAAGAAGTCAGGACCTGTTGTTGAAAACTCGTATTTTAACGTCAAGTATAAAGTGACTGTTTATTACTTATTGGCACAGTATGCTAGTTGGCCACACCCTTCACACGAACAAGTCGTATAAATTGAGTCATATACGCGTAACATAATAAATATAAATAAGTGATAACCCGTATTTTATTAGTCTTCAAGTGAACAACAAATCATTCATTGTGATCACCATTGGACGAATATCTTTTCGTTATCTACGGTACTAGCACGAACTGTTTGTTCAGTTTGACAGGCGCTCCCTGTGAGTTAAACCCGGGCTTTTCTTCGTGAATGAAATATTTCGTCAATTCATAAAGATGGATTTTCATTATAAATTAGTTTTAGGTAAGTCTTATAGATATGGATTTAATTGATATTAAATGTTCTTTTTAAAAGTATTTTTGTTTTGTTTTAAATTCTATAATTAGATTATTTGACTTAAACTATGAATTCGATTCTTGAACATCAAAAGCTATTGTTGTGATTATAGTACATTGCCTGTTTCCATAGAACAGTCTTCACGCTAACCCCTACTTTCAAAAAGCCCGGGGCTGGCAAATTTCTAATTCGTTCCGTGAACTTTCTCAAAAGTATGTATTGGGCGTATGGTTGTTTTTTTTTCAACTGAGCCCACTCAAAGTTAAGGATTATGCTTTAAAACTCAAGTTAGTTCGACCAGTGATGACGTATATGTATTTATTTAGACTATGTTGTGAATGATACGTAGTTTTATATTTGTAATAATTAGAGGTACAATGTTGTTTTATCTTATTCTTATATTATCGTCATACAAGAAACTATGCTGTCGGATGTCTTCATTATAAACAAGTATAATTCTAATTTGGTTTTACGAATGTTGCTTTATGCTGGACGGGAACAAATCTGTATGTACGCCATAATGTTGTGAACTTTATTGAAACTAAAAAATTGGTAAACATGTACTTGAAAATATCTGTTTATAGATTATATTCAGATCTTCATTCCATTCATGTTTTTCAAAGCTTTTAAGATAAGAAATCCTGAAAAGGGGCATTTAAGTCTAAATAAATGAATTTCAAGTGTTGAATTTTGTTACATCCATAGAATACGACATGTTTTCACTTCTTTAAAAGATGATTAACAAAACCGACACATTTTCTTCGATTTTATTTCAAGTTACTTAGTACAACATATCACAGGATAGATTGTGTTGTGTGCGGAGGGGATAGACTTCATTCTTTTGTCTTATTCTTTATCGTTTTATCAATAAATGTCACAATAATGCTCGCTCTTTCTAAATTCCATTTAAACAATCTTCTCTTCATATATACACCGCCACATAAACCAGTTCAATAACATGCATTAGTTTATCTATGACAGGATTATCATCAACAATATCTTTAGTATTTGCTTCGGTTAGACGTTCGTTAGTTAGATCTTCAGCGTCGCTGGCATTTTCATGCTTTTATCGATAAAAGAATTGAATTTCTCTGTCATTAAGTCTCACATAAATCTAATAAAATGTCGTAATATTGGTTTTAAATCTTTCGATAATATTTGAATCATGTTGTTATCAGTTTTATCTTGGGTGTGTGTTTGTATAGAATGATTAAAGGACAGAATGGAAGTGGAGATACCATTCAATATCACCCGAGAAATATTGACCAACTATGTAATGAATTTCTCCTTCGTACAAAATAGTTTATTTATAATTGACCGGCCGTATCTTCTATCCGAAAGAATTGTATTTAGGCAAGGTAAACCCTATATTCCGAATATGGTCAGGTTTTAGGGGATCGGCTTAGAGAGGATTTCTGACACACAACACCAAATCTCTTTTTACATCAGTAATCATAAGGAATATACTAAATTAGAAATTCAGGACCCATATGATTGTGTTCTGATAAGAAAGATTTTTGTAATCAAACCATATCCCACTCGCTTTACTTTCTCTATATACAGTTCAACTTCTCCAGAGCGGCCCTCTTTTAAGCAACAACTTCCCTTCAACTACAGCATGATTTTTTCTCTCTGAAGGATTTAACTACTAAATTAATCCCAAGCAACAACCTTTCAAAACAACATAATTTTGCTACTCACAAAGAGTGTTGCTTTGGAGAGGTTGCACTGTATTACCAATCCTAGATTTATAAACCAATATTGTCCTAATCTGATGAGGATGAAATAGACATACATGTAATAGGAGACAGGGAATTGTTAGAGAGGAGACAAACCAAGAAGGGGTGTAGATGAAGCGATTTAAGAAATATGAATGATGCTCTAGAATGTCAGGTAGAAGATGAATAGTTAGACTAAGTCGTTCATGCATTGACCATATGTCACCTATGTAAACACTTCACATTCACCATCTAACCCATTTCTCCGATACTGAAGCCGTATTATTCTCGGGGTCCCTTTACCGTTCCCTCTAAAATCAGCATTATCTCCCCTTCTCCTACCTTTTTTCTCTTATCTGTACACTTCCGCTTACATATCTCTCTATCCTTATCTGCTCTCCTTGTTCCAACCTCGTGTGTTCTTTGGCTGCTAAGAGATTCTTGAAAGCATTTGTAAAGCAATAAAAACAGTAAATTTACAACATGTCGGTCAGCAGTAAGTATTGCCGTTATACTTGTTACTGTAAAACAAGATACTAATAAATCACCTTGTAAGGTCTTGCCTTTCTAAATATATACTCTCAAAACTTTTGGGAGGTAATTGTAATATTTTACCTTGCTTATAGAAAGCATGTACCCGTCAGTCAAAATACATATATAGATAAATGTCAAGTTATATAAACGAATCTTTTTATGCCCCCGCCGTTCGAAATTGTGGAAGGTTGTCAAGTGTTACCCATTCCGAGCGATAACTCAAGAATTACTTCATGGCTTGGTTTCATCAAGTACGTATATAACGTACCTGGTTTCTTATTTTGCGTGAACGTGTATAATGATAAAATACTGGTCAAATTTGATTTCCGTTAAAATCCAAACATTTTCACAGGAGTTATGGCCCCTTTTGGACTTAGCTCTCAGCGGGGGCATTCGTGTCCTCCGGACACATTAAAAAGAGCCTTTGAATCTTACCTATCATACTATCTAAAGTTTTCGTTTTATCAAATATCGCTTAAACACATATTCAACGGTTTCCAATCAAATATATTCCATGGTGCCCTGTGGTGGTTTGGGAAGCCCCATAAGACAAAATCCACAGTTGGGATGTTCTAGTGTACTGATAGAACATGTCACGCTCCTAGAGCGGTGTGCGTATTGTATCGATTTGGACTTATGAGTCCTAATGCAAACTAGTGTATCTAGATTATATACAAAGTACTACTTTACGACAGTATGGCCATCAATTATCATGTGTTGATTCTTTGTTTATTTATAATACATAAAATAATTATTGTAAATCTAGAAAAAAAACTCGAAAACACAGCAAACCTGCAGTACTACACTCATTAAAACGAATTCAACAACTTTAATTCCTATATATCCATGTGACCTTTTTACAACGGGCCCGTACATTTTGAAATATTTTCATGAACGTGATATTTGAGTTTTATTATAATTACTTTCAGGTATAATAACAATATTTAGTCTTCTACTTTTTGCTGCATCAGCAGCAGCAACAACAACAACAACAACTCCAACTGACACAGCAACAACAACTGACACAGCAACAACAACTGACACAGCAACAACAACTGACACAGCAACAACAACTGACACAGCAACAACAACAACTCCAACTGACACAACAACAACAACTGCAAATGACACAACAACAACAACTGACACAGCAACAACAACTCCAACTGACACAGCAACAACAACTCCAACTGACACAGCAACAACAACAACTCCAACTGACACAGCAACAACAACTCCAACTGACACAGCAACAACAACAATAACTGACACAGCAACAACAACAACAACTGACACAGCAACAACAACAACTGACACATCAACAACAACAACAACTGACCCAGCAACAACAACAACTGACACAGCAACAACAACAACTCAAACTGACACAGCAACAACAACAACTGCAACTGACACAGCAACAACAACTGCAACTGACACAGCAACAACAACTCCAACTGACACAGCAACAACAACAACTCAAACTGACACAGCAACAACAGCAACTGACACAGCAACAACAACCCCAACTGATACAGCAACAACAACAACAACAACTGACACAGCAACAACAAATCCAACTGACACATCAACAAAAACTGCAACTGACACAGCAACAACTCCAACTGGCACAGACACAACAACTGTAACTGACACAACAACAACAACAACAATTCCAACTGGTTCAACAATAACAACTGCAACTAACACAGCAACAACAACTGCAATTGACACAACAACAACTGCAACCGGTACAACACCATCTCCAACTGACACATCAACAACAACTCCAACTGATGCAACAACAACTGCTACTGATACAACAACTCCAACTGACACAACAACAATTACTAGTACATCTGATACGACAACAACGAAATCATCCGGGTCGACATCAGCAACACCACCACCAACAACTGTTCAATCATCTCCATCCACGACACAGACCACTACAGCTCCCGGAACAATACAAGGACCACCTCTTTGTGAGTATCTTCGATATTGTACCGAGTCGGTGACAATTCTAAAGAATCATTTTATTTTAACACAAAAACAGTTCTTCATATTGTCATGTCTATGAAGACTCTTGTTCTAGCCTTGCTGCGTTTATTAATATACATGTACTACGGTTTACATCAGCAGTGTTTCAAATTTAAAAAACATGCGTTGTGTTAGGGAGAGTGTGTACAATATTATAACATTACGTTTAATGTATCACCCCTATATAGAAGTACATGTATATGTAAGTGCTTAATTATGAACTTCACGTAATTGTTAACTTACTGCTTGCAATTTGTCAATAATTTCGGTTTATTTAGCGATTGCTTTAAAGAGAGCGTCTTTAATAAAACATGTTTTTGTTTACATACAGCATCTTTGACTATTGTCATTGATTTCAATGTTTCAATTAGTGCGAATATTTCTGAACAGAATGAAACAACTTGGACAAACGACTTTAACAAAACGGTATGTGTATAATAGTTAATCATGATTTTTAAAATCTGTATTTTTAATTGTAAAGAAAAAAAATAACAGAAATAAGTGGCGTTTTCTGAATGCTTGTTTATTACGTCTTTACATCTTGTGAAATCATCATGATAAATCATCTAATTGTGTTTGTGCCCGTTTAAAAGCTTATTTATACACTCATCGTTACTGGATCACTTTCACATATCTCTTTAAAGCCCCATTAACTTTTTAAATTTAGTAATACAGAACAATCTAGATGTATTGATAGTAAAATATAAGAAATATATCTTATTTGCTCTAAAACATATTTACACAATGCCTTTCTTTAGCCAAATCTCGTAGAAATGTTGTCAGACGCTCTTTCTTATTTTTTGCAATATCATTGAAAAAATACTGTGCTATATTTTTATATGTACTTTATGATTAAAAAAGAAAATTTGGAATGTTTTTATTGCAAATAAAGGTCATTTTCACTGATAAGGTATATTTTTTGGTAAAATAAGACCTACTTTAATTTTTCATCCAAAATGCTAATGGGGCTTTAAAATAAAGAATATAGTACACGAACGTATAGTATGTCGAAAAAGTCAGTCATGCTGCATTTTGCATTTTTCGTTTGCTAATTAAGTAAATACAAAATGTAGGTCAATAGGGAATAAAGACGTAATATTTTCAAATGAATATTTTTAAGAACTAACAATTTTGTTGTGTTACAGCTAACAGAAAAGTTTAAAAATGTCAGGGGTTTTGAATCAATCTCTATCACAAAAATCCGGTAAGTACTTGAATTCAGACGGTACAGTACAAAAGTTAATTTTGTGAAAACATAAAATCTGATTGCTCACAGTAATGAACTTAAGACGCAAATATTCATAAAAAATCAATACTATTTGTGTCTATAATACTTTCAACATGTAAGCTCGTTTGATTAAAATGACATATTGTAGGTATAATTTTCTGTTAACTTTGGATACAAAAAATTGATACATTTATTTCTGTCTTTAAATTACGATGTCGGTGAATTTAACAAACACTTTCTTCGTTCTCATCATATTCGCGCACTTTTGAATTATACATGAATACCTTTTAAAATGTTTGGTCCTTTTCCTAAAATTGCAGTGGAAAACATTGAGATTTGAAATCTACATGTATGTACAGTGTATATGGTCTTATTTGAGTATAACCTAGATTGTTGTATTTTAGGTCTGGAAGTGTCCACTGTGATTTTAAGGTGCATCTTAAAGGTGACGCTGAACATGCTACCATCGTGAAGAACATTAATGATACTATCAATGAACCTTTTAACCTAACAACATCTAATGATGCAACTTATGGAGTAAACACTTCAAACATGACAAGAGCACTTACACTCTGTGAGTACATACAGTCTTACATTACTATCAAACCGAAGTTTTCCATTATAAAATGTACCTCACTTTGTATGCCATTTACATAGAAATCAAACCGAGGTATACCTCGGTATGTAACTCAGGTCCTCTAAATCTCCCCTAGATCTCCCTTGGGAGGGATTGACTGGCATTGACTTATACACAACTAATTGAGATCTAACCTTAACTCTAAAACCTTGTAAATGTTACCCTTAGAATTATCACATATTTTCAAGACCAAAAATTTACCTCGTCTTGATAGCTACACAAACCCATGTGACTATCTATCCGTTAGTTTTAGCACATTACAATAATTATAGATTTTGCCCATTCTGATTGTAGGATTGTCTTACCTATAGGTCATGGGTTAGGAACCCAATAATTCCCATTGAAGAATTAGCTGAAAATCTTGAAAATACCGTAGTCATTTTCTCATATATTTTTTTCATAAACACTAATCTAGATTTAAAACTTGGCTCGATATTTATTGTAATTATAAAACAACTTATCTCGCTTCTGTTCCATTTGTAACAATCGACGTTGATATAACATTTTTAAGCTTGTAATCTCTGTATAAAAAAATCGAGGATTCTTTCAAAGTGTGCACTTAAAATTCTGTCCTATATCCCCACCCGCTAGCTATAAGACATAGAAGCGAAGTCGCAGTCACGTGAGAGAAGTTTGTGACGCCAAGTATCTTTAGAGATGTGTATGTAGCTTTCTTGTCAAAAAATATATAAATTCCTCCTTCTGGTTGTGAAAGGAACCGATTATCACGAGCAAATCTAATAAAAAATACAGTTATTGTGCTGAATTCAAAATTGATATTTTTCTAAAATCTTTGCTTTAGTCGAGGATGTGTTTAAAGATGGTGGTGACGCATGCGCAGTCTATCCAGATATTACTGCTTGTCACGTGGGATATGATTGCGTTATTACTGAGGCTGGAAAGTCTTCAGAGTGTACACCGAAGTGCAATGATAGTTATTGTAAAAATAACGGGATCTGTGCTTTCAATCAATTTACGAAAGAATTAACATGCAGGTAATTCTGAATTATGTTATCTAGATAATTGCTTTAATCTTAATCTTGACCAAGAATAGCATTTGGTATTGGCATATCATATATGCTGGCTCCCGTTGACTCTGTCGGTTCAAAGCCTTTTAGTTCACAGCAACATGGTCTTGGAGCGGGAGCCAGTTTACCTGCCATCTCGGATGTATGCATCATGCCGTTATCTCATATGCAGCGGACATATAAGTATGGTTCAATATACTCTTAATGATTCCGTGTTGATTGTTAAACAACATCTTTACTTGATAGTATGAATTTGGAAACTCTTGACATTTGACAGCTATCGTGCAAAGCAAAATCATGAAGTATCTTGAATATGCTGGAATTTTCATTTATTTCTTGTGTCTTAAGGTAAGTTCGACAAAGCTATTGAGATTTAGCATTACCATACTTAACATTGGTATTTTTGAGAGATTCGTTTATGATTTTCTTTCGTCAATCAGGAGTTATCTCCCCTTGAAATTCTAATAATTGTAAGTCTCATTTCAACAGTTGTACGGCTGATGATAACTACGCATACAGTGGAGAGACTTGTGAAGTAAAAACAGAGAAGTTAGCACTATCATCAACGTATATTATAGCTATAGCAGCCGGTGCTGGTGGTGTACTCATCATCGTCTTAATCATCATCATTATTGTGTTGGCAGTAAAACGCTCTCGTACAAGTAAAAGGTAAACACATGAAAAATGCTGCCGTTGCTTGCTTGCATTGTGCTAAATAAATTTCTTTAACCATTTTGAACAGATCAACTATTCTCCTCTGTCATGACTTAATGTACGATTGGCAGAACACGTTTGTATTGCTGTATGACGCAGTTACAAGGCTTTTAGGATAGCTGTTGGTGCAAGACTCTTATACGCACATGGTATAGTGCACATTATCCCTACGACAACACAATCAATTTTGAACTGTTGTTGCTTGTGTCCTAATAAAATGTCTCACCAGGAAGCTAACTGTCCTGCAAGACTTATAAGTTGTATACACGGTATAGAGCACATTATCCCCACGACCACACATTTTTAAACTGTTGTTGCATGTGTCCCAATCGAATGATTTCGTTGATTTTGACTTCAGTATCAGTAGGGCACCAGTATCTCCTTGGTGATTGATGCAAAACACAGTTCATGTTGCTCTTGTTTATCAAATAAATACAATCGGAAATAGCAAAATTATAAAACCTCGTTCACAATGCAAAGCTTTCCTACACTGACCGTTTGAGACTAGGGTGGATCATATTCTTCATATAACGTGACCACTACCTTTGTTTTGTTTTCTTTCGTGTTTCTATTTGTCAGTGTTTTGCTTTCCTATGTTTTTTACTCAAAGAATCTTTACGGAGAAGAATGAATCAAAATTGAAATCTTGTTAATGACGAATACTCTAAAATAGTACTGATTTTGTTATTTTTAACTTGAACAAAGTATTTTAGAACACCACTTGACAAATGCATGACATACGTACACAAAATGCATTTTCAGTTTCGATAAATTGCCGCCATTGAAGACTAGCCGGGAAATAGAAGACTCATGGAGAGTGTTCGGACGAAATAGCAGCCGAGAAAGCGAGAACCCGTATGTGTACAAAGATATACGCGAAACTAGAAAGTCTAGATCAGGTGAAGAAATGAACGCATATGACATGGAATTATACATTCAGGGCCGAGATTATGATGTGTTTACTGATGAAAATGGCTCCAAGGTATATCAATACTTAGCGTTATGTCCATGTGTCTTATTGTATGTTTATGTAAAATGTCCCAACCATTCTCCAAACCAAAACGTATTGGCGGGAAGCATTTGTTGTAAATTTACCATGCTCCTTCACATCATGAAACGAGTGAGCTTGCAAAGAAGTCGGTGACACAGATTGACAATGGCAGAGGTATTCATACACAAAATACAAGTTGGTTTGCACATGTAGTTAAACTACATTTGTATCTGGTATGCATTGCTCATTACGCTGCCTACACAATATCAAAACACTAACTTTTATGTTTCGTTTAATGTAGTAACATTACCAGGAATGGAGAATGTATTTGTTTCAATTACGAGTAGCTTTATTGACTGTTATAGAAAGGAAAACAGGATATTTATGACTAACTCGTATAGTTTCCCCTTAGTTATATTTGTTGTATTGTGGTGGCTCTTTGCAAATGTAGCATTTCATTGGAATCCGTTTTCATTTGCTTTCCTTTTATTTTAACCCTTGAAATGAAAAGGAGGGCTTCAAACGTTTAATTGTATTCAACTCGACTGAATGTCAGATTTGAAAAAAAATCGCTTTGAATAAACGTTGTTCATGAACTTTTGTGATGTTGTTTCAGTCATTTATGTATCCATCTTCCAAACGGAAATCAACAACAGAATTGTATGAAGACAACAAACAGAGACCAATGTCAGGCCAGGATTATGATGAAATTGGGTCTTCTTTGAAGGACTTTCCATCCGAGAAGGTATCATTGTAATAGAACTAGTCATTCTAATGTTTGTAGTTAAAATCGGGGCAAGCAGGTCGGTCATTTTCACAACACGGTGTCTCTATCGTAGATCTGTGGATTTGAAATATATTTTATTACATGCTCTCTTTGGTCAAATTATCTCTGACTAGTATTCTGAGCACGGTTTAGTATTATGAGGAAATTGATACACTAACCGCAAGTGACGCCAATCAGAACACACCCAATTGACTTTTACGGATGTTAAATTCTTTTTTTAAGTATTCGGAATAAACAAGGCCAGTGTATGTTGTTAATCGAAGTCATGTCATCACAATCTATACAGATGCAGTTTTTAGCATTTATTTCGTGTATTTCAGGTTGACATTCCACGAGCACAAGTCGGTAAAGGTTATTCATTCCAATTCTAAATAAAGCCAGCACAGTTCAATGTATGACCTTGACATTGTGCTTCCATGAAACCTCTTGCCGTTTTCATGATTATTCGGAAGGTTGCTAGGACGAAACTGAGGACAAGAAAATTCCATTTTTTAAGCTATTCGACAACAACTTCAAGGAATGCTCCAAATACTTAGTAGTGTTTATCTTGATGGAACTAGTTTTTTTAGAAAGATGTTGTTATAGTGACCTTTGTTTACAACTGTTGATGGTATAGATCAATGGTAGTGTCAACCAATGCAATCTCTTTATTCTTCGACGTGTGCGGGCATTTGAACAAATTGCTTTATTGCTTGAAATAGCAGCCTCGTTTTGTTTATCCAATAGAAACATATTGTCGTCAAAATGGCGTTTATCACGTGATAGCTAGATTGGTGCATTAGTCATAGAACAGTATTATAGTGCATATATATATAAACAGAGAAAACTAGTTATATATTATCATCAAGTTATCATATGTATAAATCAATCATTTTGTTTTCATATATTTTAGTATGATTACGTACAATACCAACTACCTTTAATTGCTACACTCTACAGCAGATCTATAGGTGTGTGACAATATCTGTATTAATCTTAGATACAGGCACACACTATGTCACATTAACCCAAAAATTAAAATATTTGAACAAATATTTTCGTCGAAGAAAATCCGTCTCAGCTATGATTCGTCCATTAAGATGCACACATTTTGTTATATATAAAGTTATTTTTATCACAGACATATCACAGATTTTGTATATAAAACTACGTGTATTTGTTTATATGATGCCAGTATAAATTGTCATGCCGATGTTTGTTTGACCAAATGTATAGTATAGGTCTTTGGTTTGACTGTGTATGTGAAACATACGATATTTGTTTATTTTTCAAAACCAACTGACACTAAGTCGAATTTTTTAAATGACCATCTTGTACGTATTTTATAGCACTAGAAGAAAGATATTTCACATTTTGATTAGCACTTACTTATATAATCCTGAGTTTTTTTTATCAGCTGCTGCGGGTGTCCCAAATACTAGGGATAGGCAGCCTGCGACTAGTGTCTAACACCCGATCTCCATGAGCCTATGTTGTGTAGGCTGATGTCTCTATGGCTACAGGTGGATTTTAAATATGATCTGTCCAACATTGACTTGCTGTGTGTAGATCTACTGTAAATATTGTAAAATTTCAGAATTCATTCATTTATTTGGGTTCTTCAAGATTCCGATTTTTAAAGGTTTAGAAATTCGACTCGGTTTAACATAATCTATAATGCAATGTTTACTAAACTGTTGCAATGTGTAGATGTTTTGAGCAATTGTGATGTTAAATAATCTGATACATGTATATATTTTATGATAAAAAGTCACTTAGCAAGATATCAACGTAAGGAAGGTTCTTGCTTGGAAGGCGTTGAATGGCATAAAATCAGTCTGGTGTTCTCAGATGTCTCGGGAAACCAAACTCAGCCTTTTTCTTTGTCACGTTGGAATCTGTTCTGCTCTATGGCTCTGAATTCTGGACAATCACCTCACATCTCCAGAGTTCTCTTGATAGCTGCTACACTAGAATGCTCAAGCAAGTCCGGAACATCGCTCAAAGTCAGCGCATCGGAAACGCGACTGTTTAACAGTGATTTCCCAGAATGACAGACAAGATTGCCTACAGCAGAATAGGGCTAGCTGGGCATTGCCTCTGGCAGACCGAGTTGCCAGCCAGCTAAGTTGTTCTGTGGACTCCAACTCACGGGAGGCGAAATCGAGGTCACCCTGGTTCAACATTGGTCAACATCCTGACGACAGACGCCTGAGCTGAAAGTCCAGAGAAGGTAGAATGATGTACGAACGAGAGGACCAATTGGAAATGTCGACAATTGTCCGTCTGTGGATGACCGGGGAGAGAAAACTTATATCAAAACCACTTCATTATACATATCACGTAATTTTGGACTGGTTTACAATATTTCTTCTATATTTCAACTTGACGAGGAGACAATCTCAAAATTATAACTGATTTATTTGATCCCAAAGTTGGTAGTAATATCAAAGTTGAATAAATGACATTGACAAGTACATTTAGAGACAAAAGTAGAATGTTTACATCGAACAATGTATTTTATTTTTGTATAAATTATGTATGTTTCTTGTTTTTGTATATACAGTGCAACCTTTCCAGAGCGGCCCTCTCTTGAGCAACGACTTCACTTCAACAACATCATGATTTTCAACTGCATGTATTAACTATAAATTTAACCTCTCTAGAGCAACAGCCTCTCAACAACAACATAATTTTGTTTCTCCCAAAGGATGGTGCTTTGGAGACGTTGTACTGTACATTTATACATTTATTTTTTGTTAAAATTTATTAAAATAGAGTATTATGAATAAAGTGTTTATATATTGCCAGGTAACATGGCATTTATTGTTTAGTAATTTTTGTCATTTCAAATTGGTCGTCGACTCATTTGAACAGGTACACAAAATGTAAATTTACAAAATTGCTTTATTCACATCCTATTAATTAACCTGTGTTACCATAGTAACCATATAGGTGATATCATACATGATGTCATATCTGATTTCCAACCATCTTGCAGTATATATACTCCAACAAATTACATTTGAAAATACACAAATGTATGAAGTTTTACACATTTTTAAAGAAGATAATTATAAGAAACAGTGAAGATTTTTTATTTGTTTTATTATTTTTTTATTATTGAATCATAATTATATTGTTAATATAAGTTTATTTACATTTGTTCATCTTTTTGCAGCATCTTTATCCTGACATGATTCAAGACTATTGATAATATGTGTTCAAAATTAACTAAACTTAAAATTCTTAACAACAAAAAGATTTCACATCACAATAAAAACAACATCATATCACAATTAACAACATCAGCATCTTGTATTTTAAATCACTACAAACAACATTAACACCATATCACATTTAACAACATCAGCATCTTGTATTTTAAATCACTACAAACAACACCATATCACATTTAACAACATCAGCATATTGTATTTTAAATCACTACAAACAACACCATATCACACTTAACATCAGCATCTTGTATCACAACACATCATGGTGTATGTTCTTCATTTTATGTGGCTTACATTTCACACTTTCTTATAAATCCACAAATTTCTTAAGAAACCAAAGCTCTATATATTAGTCTAAAAATTACAACTATAGATCAAGCAGTAAAACTGTTCATTAAACAAAAACTCTCATATCTCAAAGTATACATCATGATGTCATCAACATTAATTTTGTACCAAGTTTTATTCAAATCACATCAAAAATGTCAGAGAAGCAGCTTTGAAGGAATTTGCTAATACACAAACGGACGGACGTATAACAAACGCTTCAGCAAAATATATTATTGTCTGTCCTTTGATCAGGACAGCTTAAAATACAGTTGAAGACTCAACAAATTCTAGCTGTACAGAAATAATTGCATACATCAAATAAAGTATAGTCCACTATAATTATAATAATATAATTAATAG
Organism: Lutraria lutraria; assembly: GCA_964023205.1. Classification (NCBI taxonomy): domain Eukaryota; kingdom Metazoa; phylum Mollusca; class Bivalvia; order Venerida; family Mactridae; genus Lutraria; species Lutraria lutraria. The sequence continues at coordinate 1,233,980 of OZ026851.1, read as the reverse complement.
AATATTGAAAAATAATTATTTATAAATGAATGGATTTATGATTGAAAAAATAAATAAACACAAAATACAAATAATTTGATCAGAATATATGAATAAATCAATAAAAAGAAATAATATCATTAATATGGCATACAAGTGTTACAGACCCTGTGTCAGTTATGTTTATAAGTAAAAGATACATAATAATTATGTCAACTTGATTTAAAAACAATCTTCAATAAACGCACCTTCTGCTAACTAATACTGTGGAATAATTAATTTTCGTTGGGGATTTAATTTCGCGGATTTCGTGGGTCGGCTCATCCACGAAATCAAATCCCCACGAATTTAAGTGCAGAGATGATGTATTTCTTTTCAAAAATCAAAATCCACGAATTTATGTCCCCACGAAATAGCCATTTTAGTAAAAACCACGAAAATTGAGCCCAACGAAAATAAATGAAAATACAGTATAACCCACTATGTATGAGAAATATATAAAGTCTTAACTCATCATAGATACTTATAGAATTATAATTATACTCCCGCAAATGAAATCACTCAGTCGGTCGGTGACAGCCCTGTCCCGCACACTATTTTACAAGTTTATTGTGAGGCGAACTTACTTCCACATTCCTTAAGCAATTACAATGACATTTGAAATTTGTCATCACCACGAATTGTAGATTTGCAAGACACACTAAAAATATTCATTATTTTGATCATAATCTTATTTTGGTTCAAAATATTGAAACCTGCTTTATTCAACAGTGTCTTACTGTTCAGTTCTATTCACAATGTGTTATGTACATTTACCATATTTCTGTTCATCTACCATGGTTTTATTTATGAGTTCCTGAGGTCATTTCTTTCTCTGTTTTATGTTTTTTTGTGTATATCTATCATGTCTACAGAGTCACCAGGAAAGTGTTCAGAGTATTCACCAATTCTCTCTCTCTCTTCAGTCTGTGCTGCTTTAATTCTCTCATTTCTATCATGATAATTAACCCAAAGATGATAATCAACTTCTGTAGCATCAGGTTCACTTCCAAGAGCTTCATTTATTAGAAATATATTGTCATTTACATCAACTCTGTCCTCATCAGTATGTGCATATTCATCAACTACATCATACAGTTCAGTGTGATTTACTTCATCTTTGGTCTCATCATGAAAGTCATTTATTTCCTTGTTTTCTTTATTATTTTGTTTTAATTCATTTGTGACATCTAGTGCTTCTTTATAATCTTCAGTTGTCACTTTTTCATCGTTAGCATCAGTCAGAATTTCAAATGTTTCTGGTGGTCCGATGGCTTCAAAAAGGCGTGGCCAGAAATGAGGCTGTACTATAACGTCCGACCAATCAAGAAATGTCTTACCCATCAGTTTACTCGGCACCTTACACTCGTCATATTTTATGAGAATCAAAACATCAGACCTCTGAAAAGTATAACAGATCAATGATACCATGAGTAATTAGGGAAGAAAAAAGAACAGCCATGTTTTTTATCTCTTGATGAAATCAAAATTTAATAGGGTAGGTAGGTAGTAAAATCTTTCCAATATTTTCTAAAACATAATCATATTACATTATTATTTTGGAGATGAAGTCTTAACTCTAATATTCATCTTCTTCACATTTTGCTGTCAGAAACTTCAAGGCCAGCACCAAATAAATACGGTGTCAGGTAACCAGATACACAGATAATTTTGTTCTGGCCTTAGGAGTTTTAACAATTATTTCTTACTTTGATAGTTTGATAATGTAATAAAAGAATGTACCCCATGCGAGGCTTGACCCCGCTACCTTGTACATGCAAGTTAGATGCTCTATTAATTAACTGAGCTAATTGGGCTGTTAATATTACAGCCAATTCATATATACAAATGCTACATACCATACTGCAAAGTTATGAAAAGTGTCATATTATATTTACAATACCTTCATTATAGCTCTATTGTGTGCTTGTTGAAGCTCAAACTGGCCCCACATTGACTTCAGGAAGTTGTTAGACATCAATACAATAGTTTTATGACTTTTATAAATAGCATCAATGATGTTTTCAGCCACAGCCATGCCTGAAATACAAAATAAGATGATGATGTATTTTCAATGTAAAACATCAAGTCACACTTCTCATAATTATATTTGTGTTGTGACCTGCTCACTTTAATTCAAATAAGTTTTACAATATTAGTACAACAGTCTGGTGATCAATTCCTGTGAAATAAACGGGTACTTACCAGTTCCCACACAAGTATTGCGATTTATAACACAAGATCAATACAGTCAAACCTCACAGTGAACAAAGGCTACTCTTTAACTTTTTTTACAGTATTTTCAATAGGAGGTGGCAAGAGGCTAAATTGACTGTTTAGAAACCAAAATTGGCCGCTCAGAAATCCTAAATATATCATTTACGATGTCTGAAATGAGCATATAAAACAAGGTTTGCCCTCTTATTATGCAAAATTTCATGAAATCCCTATTTTTAGTGGAAAGGGTTTAGATTAAAAGAAAACTACTGTATATCATTGTCAAACATTAAATTCATTTTGAATGGTTAATGCCACAATAGTTGTACTTACCTGGTGTAAAATCTTTAAAGTCGATGCACACTTGGTAACCATGGTTACTTAATTTTTCAAATAAAACGTCCTTGACCCAATCAAGGTCATCACTGGAGTAAGATATGAACACGTCATATTCTATTTTACGATCTGGAACTGAAGTAAGTCGAAAGATAAGTAAAAATACTACAACCACACAACAATAACTAAATTAATTATCAAAATGGTGAATTTAAAGTTATTGTGAGCTTGCTAGCCCCTCATATTATTTTTTTATTATTTCTACTTCTGGTGGCACAGCCAGAAACAAAATTAAACCAAGGTTACATAACTCAGTGGAGGTCTAGGGTCTCTCTAGGAGGCATTTTTTATCATTCTGAAAATTTTACCTCAGCAGGCGTATGTGAAAAATTCAATGATAAAAATGTGTAGGTACCATCAAAATTATTGGGCTCTGCCCATTCCAGTTCTTCATACTTGTTTGCCCGTGTATGTTGACGTCTTAAAATGACAGCAAGTACTATTGTTACCACGGTAACAAAACCACCAACACTTGATCCAATAATAATTGTAAGGGGGAGTTGGTCTGGAAGATAAATTTTGAAAATTAAGAATGCATCAGGTAACCGCAGCAATCAAAAACTAATTTATAATCCCATTTTATTTCAAACTGTTTCCATAGAAACAGCAACAGTTTTAACACCAACAGTTATGGTATCCGTTTGAAGACTAATGTTATAGATTGGTGCATGCCCACCTAATGACCAATAAAAACACTGCATTCTAACACTGGTCTCAATAGAAGCTCATTTTCTATCCTATACCAAGTCAATTACATTTCAACCTCTCAAGAGCGGCCCTCTCTTGAGCAACAAAATCATGATTTTTTCCCACTGTAGGATTTATTTATCAATTTAACCTCTGTAGGGCAACAACCTCTCAGCAACAACATAATTTTGCTACTCCCAAAGAGCGTAGCTATGTAGAGGTTGCACTGTAATTCAAGTGTCTTTTTGAGAAGACTGAACATAATGAGATCAACGATATGTCTCGAGATCACAAGAAATACTCATAAATTGGCAATTAATAAATGAGATCACAGGACATACTCATAAATTGGTAATTAATAAATGAGATCACAGCAAATACTCATAAATTGGTAATTATAAATGAGATCACAGACAATACTCATAAATTGGTAATTAATAAATGAGATCACAGGAAATACTCATAAATTGGTAATTAATAAATGAGATCACAGGAAATACTCATAAAGTGGTAATTAATAAATGAGATCACAGGAAATACTCATAAATTGGTAATTAATAAATGAGATCACAGAAAATACTCATAAATTGGTAATTAATAAATGAGATCACAGGAAATACTCATAAATTGGTAATTAATAAATGAGATCACAGGAAATACTCATAAAGTGGTAATTAATAAATGAGATCACCGGAAATACTCATAAAGTGGTAATTAATAAATGAGATCACCTACAACTGCTGGTGTGAAAGACTTGAAACAATAAAAACTTACTTTGATGTTTTTCAGGGGGGACAACTGATATAAATTTAGAGTCATTTCCCTTTGCATTCTGACCATAGCACTTGTAGATACCATAATCAGCTTTCTGAAATATAAATAATACATATATCATAATAAAGAGAATGACTATTGATGCTTGAATGAACATATCAAGGCCATCCTTATAAAAATGGTAGGTAGGTAGGAAATATATTTTTTATAATTTATTTTTTTAATCAAACCCAAAATTCATAATTATCAGAATGCATTTTTTATTAATTTTCTTTTCACCTGATAGGTAAAAAAAGTTTGGTATGGGGCATTTTTTGACAAGCAGGTAGTGTTACCGCAAATATTTTTTTTAAAGGATGGCCCTGTGTATTCTAATAATTATATTCAGGACAAGAATATGATAAAACAAGGGGAGATAATTACTTACAGAGAAGTTGATCACAATGCACTTATAATTACGGACAATTTCTTTTTTTTTTACTTTCCAAACATGGTTGGACCAGAGTGTTAATTTAAGATGTACTCCACTATGAAGTATGACATACATGTTATGACACACACGGGGGATGGGTTTGCCAAAAAAAGTAAGGTAAATGTCTTAGATACAAAATAGTTCATCTTTTAACAAAAATCCATAATTTTCTTAACAAAAGAATAAACTTTTATCAGCGTAGTTCATGTAAGTAAGTCAATTACCTATTTGACTTTAAAATCAAATTTGCTATGTAACCATATACTAGATTATATTTAATCTTATTTTTTAGTCTTCAAATTTAGCCACTGGTCCGAAGACGAGTTGCCTAAATCGCTGCCAGTCTGGTAAAAATTGACGGACCAACAGATCGATGATCCAGTGGAATTTTGAGCTGATATATATTGTCTAAAATGCTTGAGTCCCCAAAACCAATTTTTCACTAGTATGATATAATAAAAAGTTTCGGTTAACTGTAATAACACCATCATGTTATGACACATAAATTATATATGTAAGAAATATATACTTTAATAAATGTTGTAGAAATAAAATTTGATCATGGAAAAGCATGTCAAGATTCAGTCCGGTAAAAGTTCATTCGGTCTGATAAAATTTGTACCTTCACAATGTCCGGTCATTGAAAAAGTTATTTGTGTAGACTGAACTATGTAATAAAGTCAGATTTACCTGTATATGGTCGATGGTTAAAGATGATATCTGGTCGTTGGTGTTAGTGTTGTTCAGACCATACTTTGTATGGTTAGAGTCTGTCAGCGTGATGTTGTCTTTATACCAACCTAGGGTTAACTGTGAACATGTACAATAAAAATAATCACATTTTATTATAAACTTCCTGGACTTTATGCTCATTTTCTGTGTTGAACCCAAATAAATATGAAAATCAAGCAAATCAGTCACAGAGTACACTCAGGTGCTGCTCTCAAGGTTCAAACTCTGCGGATACATTCTAGTTGATAAATAATGTAAATTTTATTCACAGAATGTGAGAAATAGATTTAGGGAGAATCATATTTCATCATATTGGGAATTTCAGCATTGTATATTTGGGAAATCCTTTCACCAAATTGGGAAAATAAGTGGCTTTTTTACATATGCGAAATCATCGAATTTTGGCCTCTTTTATAGAAGGAAAGAATGCCCTGAGACATGATCTTAAACTTATACTTACATCCATGAGAGCCTCGGCAGAACCTCCCACATCAAACGTACAACTAATGGTAACAGTATCACCCACTTGAGCCCGGCCTACACTAGTAGATGGTGCAGTATCTACTATACTTGGTCTTGTCTCCTGTTTCCTGGCTTTAATTAGAAATATTACCATGTAACACTAATTATCTCATCTCTCTCTAGAGAATCATAAAAGTGAACTCTTACTTAACTTTGAAATACTGATTTGAAAATTATCCTAATGTAAAATATGTCTTGTTTGTGTGTTTATATTGAGTTTTACGCCCTTTTCAACAATCAGGGTCATATGAGGCAGACAGTTCACCTAAGCATCGTCCCTGGGAAGAACCAATACTAGACTCCCATACTCCATAAGCAACTGTCTACTTTCTTACATAAAGGACATGGTCGGTAGCGGGGCTTGAACCCACGGCCCTTTATCAGTGAGAGGTTTCAGTGGTTTGAAGTCAGCGACCTTAACCGATTGACTACGGAGGCGGGTCCAGAATATGTCTAATTTTACCTGAACATGCACTTTATACAGTGACTTAAACTTTAATTACCCTAATGATAGGAAAGATTCTTCTTTGTAAACACCCAAAAGGACCCTATAATTAAAGGAAAGATTCTTCTTCGTAAATACCCAAAAGAACCCAAATGAGAGGAAAGATTCTTCTTAGTAAACACCCAAAAGGACACTAATGAGAGGAAAGATTCTCCTTTGTAAAAACCCAAAAGGACCCTATAACTAGTGAAAAGTTTCTTCTTTGTAAAACATCCTAATTGACTCTAATTGAAGGAAAGAATTTTCTTTGTAAATACAAAAAAGGACCTGAATTAGAGGAAAGCATAAGTAAGGAACAGACGTGCTTCATTTGTACATGATAACAATTAAATGCACAGAATCAATTGAAACTAAAAATAATATCACTATATTAAACAATCAACAAATGATTAGTGTGAGCATTAAATAATTATGATTAAATTACCTGTTATGAGTATATTCCCTGTATGATTGACATGTCCAACGTCATTATATGCCAGACATTTATATAACCCAGACTGGGTTTGTTTTGGATCTTCAAACACGAGAGACTGGTTTTTATCAATCAACAAAAGTCTGAGACACAGTCAAGGACTATATATATGACTTATGATGTATATTAAAACAGGTATATGACCTACCCAATTCTTTTCTTGTGCCGGTATATGAAATTTTAAACTATAGTTAAAGTTTGAACTTAAACCAGATAATTAAGCAACAGACGTCACTTTAATGATGTAGGGAAGGTAGACTAAAAATCACAATTCCATATTTGGCACAAGTTAGAAAGGGAGTTTGCGAAAGGTCTATATTTGGCCCCTAGATCTGTATGTATTCAATTAGTACAAGCATTGTGTAAATAGCCGATTTCTAAATAAAAGGATACTGTTCATCGTTTAGTTCAATTGGTTCACCATTCTTGGTCCATATCATTGTATAGTTGATGTCATTTGTTATCAAACAATCAAGTTGTATAGATGGTCCATCTTGATCATAGTAATTCTGTTCTGGCCAATTAGGGGCCACTTTGAATGTTGGGGCCCGTAAACAAAACCCTGTAAAATAAAGTTACTTTAATTTTTCTGCCAAATATAATTATTCATACTTTATGAACTATTCATGAACTATTTATGAACTATTTATGAACTATTCATGAACTATTTATGAACTATTTATGAACTAAGTTGCTAGAATAGTTCAAGAACAGTTTATGTTTTCACATGAATTCCATTTGAAAGAGAATTACAGGAGAATGAGAAATGACAATCAAATGACTTGTTTGTTTGTTTGTTTGTTCCTGACTGTAAGCAACTGCCTACTTTCTCTGGTCGGTTTAAGCTTGCTGCTGGGCTCGAACCTACAACCCTCTATCAGTGAGAGGTTACAGTAATTTGAAGTCAGCAACCTTAACCCAGGGCCCTAGATGCACTTAAGGTGAAGGGGCCCGGGCCTTCAGGTAGGGAAATTTCGCGTCATTTTGAAGAAAAAGCGGAATTTCAGACAGGGGATTTTTTTAACTGCCACCATGCAATAAACATTTTAAGCTTAAAATAGCTGTATTTAAATATATTACGTACATTAATATGCCATGAATCATAGGTTAAAAACTTAATATCAACCATAATTTAACTAAGCCAAAAAAATTGTTTTTGCTATTCTTTTTTATCTTTATCAAAAATAGGGGGGAAAATTATATAATCTTAGGAGGGGAAAAAATGTCAAATAAGGGCCCTGTAACCACTCAACCATGAAGGCGGGCCCTGTAACCACTCAACCATGAAGGCGGGCCCTGTAACCACTCAACCATGAAGGCGGGCCCTGTAACCACTCAACCATGAAGGCGGGCCCTGTAACCACTCAACCATGAAGGTGGGCCCTGTAACCACTCAACCATGAAGGCGGGCCCTGTAACCACTCAACCATGAAGGCGGGCCCTGTAACCACTCAACCATGAAGGCGGGCCCTGTAACCACTCAACCATGAAGGTGATTTGTCAATTTTAGCAACTCATATTTATGACTTTGCCAAGGTCTTCTTATAAACTTCACACCTAAATTCTGTTAGAGATAACTTTCTGATTATTACCTCTAATTAAGAAGAACACTGGTTGATTTCTGTCTGCAGGCAGACTTTATACTCATGATCAATAGAATTTCAACAATTTTACGATTAACTAATTAAAGCCGTAAAAGCTGTAGTTTGTTTAAAAACAAAATCAATAAATATTCAATTATCTATATTGATAAATAGACCTGACTTACCCTTATTTAGACTCGTAATAAACACACCAAGTAGCACTGTAACAATAAATGGATCCATAAGTGTACAATCTGAAATGTAAAATACAGTCACCAAATATTTAATGTTGCATGTTTTTAATGGAACTCAACTCAAGGCACTAATCGATCAGTATCAGAATTATAATATTGATACTTTATTATTACTTACAAAATGCATTTCACGGGCGAAATACTGTAGGACATTTTTACAGTGCAAATCTTTCCAGGGCGGCCCTCTCTTGAGAAACAACCTCCCTTCAACAACAGCATGATTTTTCCTGACTGTAGAATTTAACTATATATTTTACCTCTCTAGAGCAACAACCTCTCAACAACAACATAATTTTGCTACTCCCAAAGGGTGTTGCTTTGGAGAAGTTGCACTGTACTTAGGGCTAGCTGACAGGGGGGTGTTCATTGAGTAGAATGGACACAAGTCTAATACAAGGGGTGTTTCAAAAGTAAAATATGCTAAAGCCTATTTCTACTAGTGGAGATCTTCGAGTTACAATTCACTTATATCAAGCTACAGAGGGGTGATTAAACAGTTAAATGAACTGAAGCAATTATTGCTAAAAGGGACATTCAAGAGGGTCATTCACAAAGTCATTGTCTCTAAACCTCTACCAATAAAAAAATTAGGACTGTTCATGGGCATATATGTACTAAATCATTAAAAAAAGTGTTTGTTTCTCATCAAAATAAGGTAGGTAGGTCAGCCCTTTTTCTTTGCTCTTTGAAAATGTGTGGAACGATAAAAAAGGAGAAAAAGTGGGTTTTGGTGAAAAAAAAAGGATAATTCAGGTAAGTTTAAACAGGGATGCTATATTACAGGGATACGCAACGGACGGAAACTGGCTGAAAAACAGTGCCTAGGGATATTAACGCGAGAGCGCATGCGCATGCATTTACCGTTAATGTCGTTATCTAGCAGATAAAAGATGGGTCAAATATTCTCTTCAATCGGCTTAAATAAATGTTGTTTTTGCATAGAGTTTTTTATATATTGATCTTAAAGTGTTAAATATTTTACAGATGTTGTAATTTTGTTTCTAAATATTCGTGGTTCTAAAGATTTCCAAGTTTTTGTGACCGTTCGAAAATCAAACTGACGTGATAATTTGACCGAAATGGTCGCATAATAGAAAATGTCAGTTTTTTGCGACAGCTTTAGTACGTGAAGATATTCTTAATTTCATGATATTTTGCCGTGATTGTAGTGTGACATACTTCTATACAGGCTGCATAACTATATTTTCATGTTTTATTATGCTATAATACATAATTTCGCGATCGAGTATGACCCAGTTTTTACAATATATAAAATGGAGGCCTGATCTGACGAGGAAAATATTGCACTCTTTGCGACATCATTTGTTTGTGAAGATATACTCTATATCAACATTTTCTTCCATAGTTTGACACTTACACACGTCGATATTGGCGGCATGATAATATTTTCATGCTTACTTTTGTAAAAGAACACAATTTCGCGATTGATTATGACCCCATTTTTACGTTTCAATTCAATGGCGGCCTGATCTGACGAGAAAAATATTTCACTTTTTGCAACACCATTTGAATGTGAAGATATACTAAACATGAAAATTTTCTTCCATACTGACGTACGTCGGTATTGACGGCATAACAATAATTTCAAAAATTATTTTGCTGTAGTACCTTATTTCACTCTCGATAATGATCCATTTTTATCGGTGCATAATAAAATGAAAAAGCATCATATAAGCACTAAATTACAAACCAGAAACGGTGTAACCCAATTACATTATTTGGTATGCACATATTTTCACACCTATTATTCGAAATCGTCAATTCATAACAATGGCTGATTGAGAATCAACTGGCATGTGACAAACAATGTGTAATTAACATCAATTCATACACGAAGCGTGTCAACAGTTTAATTTTTCAGATTAAGTAAAGTCAAACAGTTTATTCATGTCTCGTACAACATTATATACATACATAATATGATAACATTATAGAATACGTGTATACATGCCTTTCCATACAGAAATATAAGATATATACAGATCAATTCTTTGAATATCTACTACATTTACAATTGTTGAGTCAAAGTCTTGAAATAATGACGGTATATTACGTACATTATAATGCTAACAGTATTCCAGTTATTCTATATCTGTTTATAATGAAGAGAGCAATGAAGAAACATTACTTTAATCTTATTCAATATTTATCTTGTAATGTACATCTTTAATGATGGGTTAGTTGTAAGGTCGACCAAATTATGGTTTTATGGTAATCGCCACGAATAAGTTCACTGTGATCTTAGGTACTTGACTTGTTTTTGTATTTGCTAAAATAATATCAGTTTTTTTAACTATGATTAATTACTGTCATAATCAATATGATCATATTATGATGTGAACATGTAAGTTTCAATTATGACATAAAATTTTATTGGTGGAACCCTGTTGTTTCCAATTAATGGTCACACACCGTGACCTAATGCATTCAAATGACATGTGCAGCTGTGAAAACAATGTAGATTTATGAAACATAGACTACCCCATACTGTTTTCCATCCGGATTTATTGATTGTTTCCTTGTAATCAGTAAAGATCGTCACCGAGATTATGATTATGACTATACGAGGGCATATCGTACGCCATTATGGCGGAAGATTAAAAGTTACAGATTAAGTCTTTGGCTAATTAAATTGATACGCTATAATAGAGACATACATTATGAAAAACAAAGATCAAGAACAAGATAAAGTTGTTCATTAATACAAATTTATACGAATCAAAATTACAAATAACAAACCATTCACCATAAAATGTATAAAATGTCTTTCGTACAAAACATTCATGATATACAGCATTTCTTTAAATAAAAGTTTAGCTATGAACATTTCTTTCTGATAAATAGAAAAAAGTTCCACAATACAAAATTAAAATTGGTCTTGAGTTGATAAATCAAACAAAACTTTCATGATATAAATATTTGTTATATACAAATTTAATTCAAACGTTTAAGCATTCGATCGTACATTTTTTCATAATATAAACGTTTCTTCCACAAATTTAAGTCAAATTTTAGCATTCTATCGTACATTTGTTGTCACGATATAACTTTTCTTTCACAAGTTAATATTCCGTAAAAATTTCGCCTTCAGCTGATAATTCGAAAACAAGTTTCATATAAAATTTAATTGTACAAAGCTTTCATAATGTATATAATTTATACTACATGTATTTCAATTTTTCATACATATTTTCACGATATAAACGTTTCTTTCAAAAAATCAATTTAAATAAAAAAATAACAGTGAAAATTTCGTCTTGAGCCAAGTGTCTGCTTGAGCTCATAAATCGAACAAAACTTTCATAAGGTAAACATTTCTTTCCTACAAAACTTACATAATATTAGCCTTTCATTCTCAAATTTAATTTAGAAAAAAAGGTTTGAAAATTAATAACAATTAAACAAATAAAAACTACGAGTCATAGACCACTAATGTTACTTTTTGTCAATTATCGATTCTTTGTGTCATTTTCAGGGTAATTTCAGTAGTTTTGATACCTTTGCTTTCATTAACTAGCCTAGGCACTGATAATCGATAGTTGATCAGTGGATGATAAGCGGTTGCACATCCCTGTAATATAGCATCCCTGGTTTAAACAAACATGTTTTACACCTAAGGTCAAGAAAAACAGTTGCATTTAAAGAGTTTAAAACTGTAATTTACGCACCTAGATAGTGTAACATATATATGTACACGGACTTTGAAACCCAGATAATTTACTACATACATTATAACGGTAACTCAAATTAATCAATGTTACATTAGACTCAGATAAGTATACAAGTATAATTCATTTACCTCTATTTGGATATATCCTCGTGCGTTTATTTAAAATACATAGAAAGTCTGCACATCAGACACAAATAAAACACTATCAATGTATCATATGTACAACGTATAATGTACAACAATGTGCAATATTTTAAAATCGTTTCGCATCAATAAACAGGCATTCCAATATTTAATAATTTTATAGCAGAATTATAATTGTATATCTCATAACTCAACCCACATTTAATAGAACCCATTAAGGTTTTTCGAAAACTGCAAAACGCGCACAAGGTCTCTTTGAGCAGAATAACAAAAATATCAAATTACACAGAATTTGCCATGATTCATATTTATTATAAATAATGTGCACATTACATGTCAATATAATAACATTGTATGTACATGTATGTATGAACATTTACATAATGTATACAACAACAATATGATAGCTACATTTGCATGTACTTACACTTGAGTATTCCAATTAGCGCCTAGTTTATCATGCGTCTTTTAAAGTCGAGTTATGTCGTATAGATTTATAAACAACATGTCCTTTCATAAATCCACCTGCTCCACATTTCATTCTGTGTAATGTGACATTAGTTGACCCAAATATGCGATAATACGAAACTCTAGTGTTTTCGGAAAATCTAAAAATACCCTATATTTATTTTTAGCGGTTAACTTCAAAGGGAATTAATCGACATGGTAATATACTAATATAGATACAAGTGGGCCTATACTATCAAAATTAGATTTATATTTGTAAATTTGTAGCTTGTTGGCCAAAACATTTTATTTCAACATTTTCCCTTGAGATAAGTCACCGCATTTATTGAGTGTAATAACTAGTTTTATTCATTGACCTTTATCCTTATATAGACATCGAAAAAAAGGGAAAACATTATTTAAGTTATTACACAGATTTTTAATATAAAAAAGGAAAATCTGATATTTTTAATTGTCACGTCTAGATGTTTGAATACACGTCTCCCTAGATCATGAATCTAACTTGAGTAAATCAAAATGACAATGAAGAAGAACATTATAGTATTGACGCCGTCAATGCACACGTGACTGCATGGATTACAAAAGCGGATCTTGTATAATGTATTTACAAACTCTTTCTCTATATTGAGATTTATAGTTATAAATCTTGATATTGGGGGGCTGACATGGAAACTCACAATTTTGAGTGGCTTGAGACAGGGATGCTATATTACAATGACGATGATTTTTTTGTTTTGTTAACAAGGGAAATAACTCAAATGTACCATTACATCGAATGTGTTACAGTTGTCTCCCTTATTAACTTTTCTTGTTTTCATATGGCCGTTGAGTGAGTTTCATACTCGATATAGTATTGATGTAAGAGTTGATGTAAGAGTTGATGAATGTACACTTCTCGAAAAGATATTAGGATGTGAATTGTTCCCTCGCCGGTGGTTAGGTCTTGATAATTGAGGTATGCACGAGATTACGGGCGTATGACAAAAGTTTGGAGTAGTTTAGGAGTGCTGGCTGTCATTAAAAAGAATACAATTAAAGATTAACCGATTATTAAAATGCTCATTGACTTACTAGTATCTGAACATATTCCCTCGTTTTTATAGCGATGTTACTTTAGAAAGTAAATGTATCATATTCCAGAGGGACATCCATGTTGAAGTGCTTATGGTCTCTGACTATAGTCATGATAATTCACTAGCCCTCGCCGCTGTGAGTTCGAATTCCAACCAGGACTAGTCTAGACAAACTTTCACATGTGAGGAAGCTGTCCATCTAGCCGCTAGATGGACAGCTTCCTCACATGTGAAAGTTAAATAAATACTTCCTCTATAACTCTATATAGAGCACCTGTCACCGCCATGTCATCGATATCGCAAAAAAGTCGATTTTCAAGGGGGACAACTTTCCCGATAAGCCAACTGATAAGCTCTGAAAGCTGGCAATGTTACGAAAGGTCGGTGGTGCTATCAACAGGTGTACGCATGAAGTCTTTATTTTACGTTATAACTGGGAAAGTCTTCAAATGACCTCTGGCTGTTGGTGAGATATTGAACCCTATTTTAAAACTATATACTCTCTGCGTCTCATTGTAGCCGACTATCACTGAAGTATTATGTAATGTCATTCAACTTGAAAATAGATAGTTCCGTTGACACAAACATCAATGAAAGAATTAAGTGACAAATAATTGTCGTGCCGGGATGTACATATGTTTTACATATGTTTCATATGCTGTTAATACTAAATTAATGCATACATTAATACCTATGTTTATAATACTGGTGTATATACATTTTGTATGTTGTAAACAGTGTGAGTATCAATGATTTCCATACGAAACAATTTTACTGTATACAATCAAGGACTTATATACTGTATATAAGTCCTTGATACAATGTGTACACTTAAAGAAATATAATCGGGATTACCCGCCCCTTACGTAGCATAGTACACCGGGAACCAGACAAGAAGAACTCTTCTGTCGCCCGCACAAATACTCCTTCTATTTAAAAGCCAGGACTCAAAAAATGTATTTCGAGGAAAAATCTTTGATGAAAGAATATACATTTACTCGTACCTTATCCGTTCTGTACTTCCTTCCGATACAAAAGAAAAAAATACGATTAAAATGAATATCTGGTAATTGATTTACGTTGTTCCGGTTTCTCGTTCTTATATTATTACGATTTAGGCCAAATAACCATGGTACCAGTTATGCACACCAGCGTTTATATGGTCATTTTCCTGCTTTTTCATTCTTTTTATTTAAAATTTCATTTTTAAAATGTTCCATTGAATGAGTGACATTCCGTCCGCCATATTTTGCAGTGTCCATCTTTATTTCTTAGAGTAACAAACGCTAAAAGTTAAATTTACGGTGACATCATCCGCGGACATAATATTGTGATATATTAACCTATACTCTAGATTCTAACTTTATTTAACTTTAACAATTAACACTATCTAGAGAATACTTCGCATATTTACAGAAAGGACCTTGCGTATTTACAATTGTGACTTCAAAAGAAATGCATACTTTAATAGTTAAACTGACTTAGGACATTGACTGGACCGGAAATTACCGAGCGTCTACGGAAAGTACCGAAGTACGAAGATGACTAAATTTGGGGTAGATGTTAGTCGGATCTTCGACTTTACAGGGAAAGTTACCAACGAAGAGTTAATATTTACTGATGCGCTTAAACAACATAACGTGCTTTATAAAATATATCGTCTCTATTAGGAATGAATTAATCACTGACAAAAAAAAGTTCGCGCGCACGGTTTTGATAATTGTATTTATTCTGATTAGATGTGTAGCTGATTAATCATGTGTAATACATTTTATAATTAGTTGCAGAAAGTTGGATTTACCTGCTGTAGTTTTCATTCTATGTGTAAGTATTAATTATTGAAATTATATTATAAATACACGTACGTGTTGTTTAATTGCAAAATTTCGATAAAAAAAATAATATATACCCTTACAGTACGTATATTTTTTTTCAGATTTTATACGAATCGTGTTTCTTTTTATTTGTTCAAAAATATTTTTTGGAAGAGTGGATAAACCATATCATATATGCATTAACTTTGAGTATAAACAAATATGTAAATCGGTTTAAAACAACATTTTTTATTAAAATTACTTTTGAAAATCTCTATAACCATGGCTACGATGCCTATTTTTCTTGAGCTACAAAATATCCGTCATTCTATTATTTTTTTATCTTTTTTTATTATATAAAATATGCATGTTCACCAAAAGTTTCACCAAATCCCTACTTGGAACCCGTTCTATGACTGTATTAAACAGTTCCGGACAAACCGGTCGTTGTGGTTTTAAAAGTGTCCGTGTCTTGTATGACTCTGTTCTGTTCTAAATTGAAGTCGGTACTCGGTTTGTATTAATTTGATTAATTCTGTTCTGTTCTGTACTAGGTGAAACTAGTATACATGTACATGTAGTATTCTAACGAGTAATTGATAAAATAAATTGGCCCCGTGAATGCATTTTATGTATTTTTTACTTATATTATCTTATTACAATTTTCACTTTAAGAAGAACAGATTCTTCATCGTAAATCTTAAAATGTGTAATGTGATTGTATTAGATGATAATGAATAACAAACGTGAGTGACTTTGTTGACAATAAAATATTAATTGCTAAACATTATTTTATTTAAAAACCACATCAAATCCTTGACGGTGATTATAAAGCATGACCCAGCGCCTTTGTCAGAAAGTTATGATTTTGATATAATTGCAAATACTAATGGATTACCCCTGAGTGTTCAGCTTATTTTAATTGTAGGATTTCATGCAATAATGAATAATTATGGTCGATTATTTTGACAAGTTCTACGAACTTTTTATATGCTATACGTAACACGTTTGGGTATTTTTCTATATCGCCTCACAGAAACTTTTTTAGCAATCCTCAAACGTCGATATAAATAACAAACCAGTCCACTCATGAACTCTGGCGATGATTTAATTTTTTTCTAATTTGAAAGTTATAGCTAATTTATTCTAATACCATAAATGAATTACTTGTACATGTACCTCGAAGATTATTACAACTAATAATAAAATAAACGATGGGATGTTTTAATTATCCATAGCAGAATAAGACAATTTTACTGAAATGTTCCCAAAAAATATCACTCGCCTGATTGCCTTCCTTTTCAAGAAAAAGAGAAATCGTATCTTACGTATACATGTATACTTGTATGACAAAAACTGTACCAAACTTAAATTTATATTATATATATAATTATTAATATAATTCTAAAACAAAACAAAAATGTAAAATTAACAGCACCAAGGATATTTATTAGGAATTATTCGGTAAATAAACTGAAAATACTGAGCCATTACTAATTTACAAAACTAATAAAGCGAGATAAAAAATAGTCATTATTTCACTTTCTTCAATTTTGCCGTTCATCCAAAAAAGCGGTTATGGTCATGAATGAATGCCCTGATGCTGATGAAGTCTATGATAAACCTTTAGAAACATTCAATTTAGCAGATAGTTCGTAAGAAGTAAGAAAACATGGATATAAAACTAATAGGTTTATTTTTTGCAGGTTGGTAATTGTTTTTTACGTCAATCGCACCTGGTAATCTGTCATCACTCAAAAGTTTTCATTAAAACTTAAATGACTGGGACCTGGGACAAACTGGTTGTTTTAAAGAGTATGGGAAGAATAAATCTTGAACATTTAAAACATAAATTATGTGTGGTAATAAAATGTGTTTGATAAGTCAAGAAATATGCGCGCTTTTTACAAATGCATTACTCGTAATTGGTAATTTTAATCTTTTAATAAATCACTATTAAAATGTTTTTCTAAGTGGGTTTGTACTAACGTGTACATGGGTTATATTTGATTCAGAAAGCGTGTCTGTAGGTCTACTAAAAGGTACAGATGTGGGTACTCATCGATAGAAAATAGAAATTTTAAACAAAATGTTACCACCGATATTGTTCAAAGACATAGGCTGGAATAAATATCATGATGACAATTTTTTGGTGCCAATGTAAAACTGACTTAAAAATAATGCCAAAAAATAAAAAAAAATGAACCTTTTATGTACAGTATGTACTGCACGTATCACAATAAACTCATTTTTATGACACTCTTGTAAGTATAATAGAAATTCTGTAGTAATTATAATCAGTTGCTTAGCAAACATTCAGGACACCTTGGTGTTGCTAAGGACATGTTTAATAAGTACGACAGTGACATTTTTGAAGACACTCGTATAGAATTTTCGTACAGTATAGAATTATAGAATTTAAGCACAAGGTGTACTTTATATATACACACTGTCGTCATTCAAAGGAGTCTGAGAGCTAACTAGGGAAAGAACAAACGTGCGAGATCTTAATTGAAAAAATAACATTCTTAAAAGCCTGCTTTACCTCTTAGAAAACTATTTCTCGTTTTATGAGTCAAATTAAGACAATTCATGAAATATTTTTTTATAATTGTTGTGACGAGGAAACGCATGCATCGGTATTCATCACCTCTTAATAATCTGTTCTGTTCTGTTCTTAATAATCAATCGTCACGTGTTTTATTATAACGAACGTAAAACTATGATTTTATCATAGAGTCGCACCTACCCACACGAAAGTGAACCCCGTATCTAAAGAGATCTTGTCTATTGTATGGTTAATTTACCGAGTTATACATCTTATCTTGTAACTTAATCCCATTTATAAAGGATTTGTCAGAATATATTTGAATATTTTTGTCATAAATTGGTCTGTTCCAGCTAAGGTCATCAAATTAACTTGTTTCTTCGGACTTAGTGTTCGTAGGACCGTGAATTCCTTTGATGAGTACACATGTACTTCTAAAGCGGAAATATGCCATGCGGAATAGTCTGGTTTTTTTCCTCTAAGTCAGTGAGAGATTCACTCGTCCAGATTTTGGAACCTGTTAAGGCAGATGAAATGTTATGCTGTATTTGAATTTCAGTTTAACCTCTCCAAAGCGTCTCACCTCTCTCTTGAGCAACAACCTCCTTGAATTTTCCCACCGCACGATTTAACTATTAATCTTTATCTTTAATCATTAATGTTATTGCTTCTAACTTTCTTATAACATTACATAGAATAAATATATACAATTTGTGCAACTATTAATCTAACCTCCCTACAGCAACATCCTCTAAACAACAACATATTTTGCTTCTCCCAAAGGGCGTTGCTTTGGAGAGGTTGCACAGTACATTATAAATCGTAAACTTTCTTAAACATTTGAATATCCAGATACAGAACTTGGCCACTATATATAAATGCTCTTTCTGTACATGGCATCAGATGTCCAGATTTAAGACTAGCTTTACACTCGACAATCTTTTACGTGTACAATGCAACCTCTTCAAAGCAACACCCCTTAAGAGAAGTAAAATTATGTTGTTGTTGAAAGGAGGTTGTTGCTCTGGAGAGGTTAAACTCATAGTTAGATCTTGCAGTGGAAACAGTCATGCTGTTGTTGAAGGGAGGTTGTTGCTCTGGAGAGGTTAAACTCATAGTTAGATCTTGCAGTGGAAACAGTCATGCTGTTGTTGAAGGGAGGTTGTTGCTCTGGAGAGGTTAAACTCATAGTTAGATCTTGCAGTGGAAACAGTCATGCTGTTGTTGAAGGGAGGTTGTTGCTCTGGAGAGGTTAAACTCATAGTTAGATCTTGCAGTGGAAACAGTCATGCTGTTGTTGAAGGGAGGTTGTTGCTCTGGAGAGGTTAAACTCATAGTTAGATCTTGCAGTGGAAACAGTCATGCTGTTGTTGAAGGGAGGTTGTTGCTCTGGAGAGGTTAAACTCATAGTTAGATCTTGCAGTGGAAACAGTCATGCTGTTGTTGAAGGGAGGTTGTTGCTCTGGAGAGGTTAAACTCATAGTTAGATCTTGCAGTGGAAACAGTCATGCTGTTGTTGAAGGGAGGTTGTTGCTCTGGAGAGGTTAAACTCATAGTTAGATATTGCAGTGGAAACAGTCATGCTGTTGTTGAAGGGAGGTTGTTGCTCTGGAGAGGTTGTACTGTATTTAATTATTCTAATTTTACGATCGCTTACGGATTTCTGCTGAATTTGAAACAATCGCAGACACAAATAATCGTCACGTTATATGGATAACCGGAATGTAAGACGGGTATTTAGCAAAAACAACAAACGGTGTGCCATATTTAGTATATCGTTGTGTTAAGCAAACGAAATGAAGAGAAATAAACGGTTTTAGCGGATCAAACGACATTTGTAAATACTAGATGAAAGCTTTAACGGATTAATTTCAAGTGAGATGTCATTTATATCATGTAGAACAATTAATACGTTCTTTCTTAAAGCTTTCAAGATACCAATTAAAGCTGGCTTTATAAGATATAAACAAAGTTCCCTCTTTGACGACAGTCTTACACGCTTCTTTGATGTTAGGAGTTGTGACGTTACGGAAATTACGGAAGTTCTCCGAGCTCGTTCCGTTTATTCACGAAAGCATTTCGGAACACTTCGGATGGTTACGTTAGTATGCTTAAAACAGTACTTCTTTGACATACCTTTTAGGTAACACTATTTAATAAAGGATTAAAATATTTTCCTCAAGAGTTTTGTAAGAAAAATGTTAATATTTATATTTTATAAACACGGGCGGTGTTTTTCGTTGAATGTGTACCTATCATACGATAAAACATCGCTGTACGATCGTTCAAATTATGCTCAAATTATATGTAGAACAAAAACATAGTCACGTTATTCAGCGAGCATACACGTATATAATTAACTCATAGAAGTAATTCTACATCGAGTATACAGCCAAAACCAGACACTTTTGAATTGTATATTTTAAGATATGGTCATTTATCTCAGTGGTTAGAGCGTTTGTCTTCTGGTCGAGAGGTTGTGAGTTCGAACCCCGGACGAAGCTTACACAGTCCGTGACAAATTTGACTGAAGATATTACATCCTATGTTAAATTGTCCTCTACCTCTGAATCATGCAGGGTAGCTTGGTAGTAGCTTGCGAATAGAATGTGGTTAGTACTGGTTAAGGCTTAAATGAAGTCCAGGAAAGCTGGTTAGGATAACTGCCCGCCACGATATGACTGAAATAATGTTGAAAACGGCGTTAACCCGATGAAACAAACAAACATCAATTACTAGTATACAAATAATTACATGAATCACATGTTTTTATTAGATTTGGCGAATTCGCATAGTTAAGGATATAAAGATGTGTATCACCATATATAACACACTTTGTATGGTCTGAGATTAGGATTATATGTACTGGTGGTAGATGCTTCCAATCTAAGCCTTGTCCCAGTTTCCAATTCTGGAACTGAACGCCCTTCCGGCAACCAGAGTCATTTGGCAACATTCTGGAACTGAACGCCCTTCCGGCAACCAGAGTCATTTGGCAACATTCTGGAACTGAACGCCCTTCCGGCAACCAGAGTCATTTGGCAACATTCTGGAACTGAACGCCCTTCCGGCAACCAGAGTCATTTGGCAACATTCTGGAACTGAACGCCCTTCCGGCAACCAGAGTCATTTGGCAACATTCTGGAACTGAACGCCCTTCCGGCAATCAGAGTCATTTGGCAACTTCTCTAGTTTTAACGGTGGCAGAATTCCTATAACGTACATCATAGGTAGAACCACTGACGTTCCGTAAGATAACTGCATGGACAACGTTCTCAGACGTAAAATTTGTCCCGTGTCCTCACAGCGGTCA
This sequence comes from Lutraria lutraria, assembly GCA_964023205.1. NCBI lineage: Eukaryota > Metazoa > Mollusca > Bivalvia > Venerida > Mactridae > Lutraria > Lutraria lutraria. The sequence goes on along the minus strand of OZ026851.1, from coordinate 1,212,297 downwards.
AGGCTTAGTGGTCCCCTTTCCGTCACGGGCTAATAATCGTACTATGTTAAAATTATGTGGAATAGATTGAACAAATACAATTTTATGATTGGGAAATTATTTCCAAACTAGCAGATTTCAAACTTTGTTCAAAAGTTTCGAGGCACATTTCTTGTATCTTAAATAACAAACTCAATATCGAAATTACCAAAAGTGTCTACATAGTTGTAGCGTAATTATCTGTCTACATCACCGCATTAACTTGTCATATATTTGTATACTCACTTCTGATATAAAGTCGCCCGGGTAATAATCAACCATCTATGGTTCCCCGACCTCTGATAGTCTTGTTATAATCACGCAATAAAGTGTTAACTACTTTAATTTATCATGTGAGTAGTTGACAAACCACTTTATCTATTTGTCGTTTGTTGTTAATCTAGGTTTATTAAAAAATTTAATGCGGTGATACTTCACAGACACTCTTAGTTCAATTGCTAATATTTTAAGATTTATGTAGGTTAATTTTCTCGAACGAATTGTTGTAACAATGTCATATTGTTCGATACATTCGTGCACCGATATACACGGGACAAGTACGGCGTGTTTGGAGTTTACGAGCGTTCTTCGTTATTTGGGTTTTCATTTAAATTAGCAATCGGAACGTCTCGGCATTTGTCCAAAGAAAAAGTCTCAGACATAATAGGCAGGTCGTCATAGCGTTGTTGTTGTTCACGGGCTACATTCCATCATGGCTGACCCTGGGATTCCAACGATGGAAACGACATGTTTCTCTTTTAAATTGGAACCTGATGCCTATTTTTACTATTTTACTATGATCGTGAACGATAAACACGTTTGAAAGTCAGTCATGCGAGTAAATGCCCCCATTTTAAACACGTGACCTCCAAAATTAAAAGCTATTAAAGCTATTTTCAATATATTGGATATTTTTTTTATTTCATATATTATAAAATTTTAATTCTTGTTCATACTGGCATTGATTAACTTGATTGATTTGATGCATTGCACCGTGAGGTAAATTACTACCCCTGACGCACAAAGATGTTTCAAACGTCGAATTTCCTAGACCTTTGCTAATTGAACGACCAGAATATATACTGGTCAGGGATGTCAACCGGAGTCAGGATATCCTGACGTTCCAGATGAACCCGTTCCCGGAAGTCCGGATCCAATTTTCGGATCCGGTTGTTCGGATTTAAATACTATACTGTCGTCTAAGATATGTACAAAGTTTGCTGAAATCGACTATCATAAAGTATTATCAAAGTGTCAAACTCACGGTATCACTGGTAAATGGACACTTCGGACCATGGACATTACGGACCAGACACTTCGGACCACGGACATTACGGACCAGACACTTCGGACACGGACATTACGGACCAGACACTTCGGACCACGGACATTACGGACCAGACACTTCGGACCACGGACATTACGGACCAGACACTTCGGACCACGGACATTACGGACCAGACACTTCGGACCATATCTAGGGACAGTACGGACCATATTAATATTTATTATAAACCTTCAACCTTCGTCACGTGTTGTCAGCAAGCATGATACTCCACATGACTGTTGTTGTATTCGAGATTCAAGTGGTGTCGTCTAAAATTTATTTACACCCCAAACATATGGTAAAAATAACCATCTAAAGTCCAAGATTGACAATTTATTAATTTTCCCAAAAGTTTCTAAATTAGCTACATCGTGTTCAAAGCGGGACATTTCCAGTTGATTAGACATCATTGGTTGGCATATTACTAGTACACCCCTTGAAAGTTTGTCCCATAAAACACTATGAAAAATGAAATCTGCAGTAAAGTACGTCTTATAAATTGAAAAGAATAAACATTTTTTTTACAGCTTAACGTCTATAGAAGAAGAAAATTGATATTTAACTCCCAGCCTTGAGGGAATGTTGAATTATTTTATTTTTTACGCCCAGTCCACTTAATACGGTAAGTTTCTATTAAACCGAATTTAAGTCAAAAACGTACAAAATGATTAGAGTGAAATTGATACATCTTATTCTGACTTCTAAACACCGTAGGCGACAAGCATTTACAAAGCGAAACAACTCCGGTGTTAATTATAAAAGATATTTAATTGTTATCTGAAACACAAATAGTCAACAGACTAAAATGTATTCTTTTGTTGTCGGTGTTTGAAATGTAAGCTTACAAAAAAATCTCTCGTACTTCGCGACTTGAATAAATTGAATTATTTATACGAAATTCAGAAAAATAATTACGGCACAAATAAAAAGTATCTTCTAAATAATTGAATGTGTTTTATTTATTTTCAATATTCTGCCTGAAGTATGTCATGACACTTAAGATAGATTCTTTAAGTTCCTTAAAATTGTCGATTTTATGTTTTATTTTCATAACAAAAATTTGTTTAATATTTTTGTTACTATGACAACACGATACAGGAGTGAATTTTATTAGATCAAGAAGGAATTAACTGAATAGACAACATAAGGACTTCAAATTGAGATCTGAGCTAAGAAACATCTAATCTGGGGGGGCAAAAGTCATACACTTAATACATGGTTAATTATAATGGAACATTTCGCTACGTATTACCACAATGGAACCGAACAGAACAGAACGAAAACTTTAGCAGATGACTTGAGCCATGGCTTATCATCATTTGTATATATAAACATAATATTATACAGAATGGTATATCATTCTTTTTTGGGTGAATTAGATAAGAGTAATTTAATGTACAAACTCTTCCCACAAACAACAAATCCCCTTATTTCAAAAGCTCATTCTCTTCATCAAACCCTACATCAACACCCAGACCCCAACATGCGACCCCTCCCCTAAATCCTAGGCTACA
>OZ026851.1:1136529-1209238 GCA_964023205.1 Lutraria lutraria | reverse complement strand
CCATTATGGAAGGGTTTTTTTGCGTGTCATTTTGATATTTACTAATTAATTAGTGACCTGAATAATATTTTAATATTCATATCAACATTTACACATGAATGACCAAAGATTCTAAAAGTGTAGGAATTTACTTATCAATAATAATTCTCTCTAAATATCTACGATACACAAACAAACACGCAAGCAAAAACTTTTATACAAAATGTATATCATTTTTATACAATTTAATGAAGAATTAGAATTAAAACAATGTTTGAGTTTTCAAAAATATTGAACTCTACGGACGCGGCTAAGATATTGTTAGTTAAGTGGTATGTCCGGATTTTGTGGATATTTTAACATCAGCATAAACTATTAATGTGTTTTACGTGTAAACACAAACATCAAAACAATCATTGATTGATTAAATCTTGTAAAAAATGGGAGAAAAGCAGTCGAACTGTATCATATTTCAGACAAGATAAAAGATACAACTTTAAAATACTATGGACCCTTAATCGTTCATGTAATTACTCATTGAAAAGGGGCCATCTGTCATTAAGGGGCGATTTGTCAAAATAAATGACTTATCAATTAGTCCCTAATTACCGATTATTAGCCGAGTAAACTGATACTTTGTATGTGAAGTGAGTTAAAGATGTGTAGTCATTTGTATACTCATAAAGTTTAAGATCCTTTGTATGTCAATGAAAAAAACATTTACGACCCTTTTTTTCAAGTATTTGTGTGTCATAAAAAGTATTCAGATGTGTAGAAAAATTTGTGGCGAGTTTGCAACATTTGGTCATAATCTAAAATGGAAATAACATAAGTATTTTATGTAAATTGTATTTGATCACTGGAATATATACTTTATATAAAATGGTACTTATTGACTTCTGGATTTATTGACTTAATTGGAGTTTTAAACATATTTCCGACTAGAAATATTAAAAATGTGAGTATTTCATATATAATTATTTCTTACATTTATTTTAACATTCAATTTGCACCGACTCTAAAACAAACTATCACAGAAGAACCCTGTTTCACAGACATAATGTTAGTTATGTTAGTAAAAATGGCTCCTGTACATTTCAGATTTATACAATACATAAAACACCTACTATCTGAATATATACGTACAATTCATAAAACAAACTCTTTTTTTAATAGTACACTAAGCATGCAATGACAGTATATGTCATATGAAACGGAACGTTAGAACTGTATAATGATGTTTCGTTCATTTGTCCTGTTTACTTTGCTGATACCATGTGTGTTACTATGTTGTATTGTCACATGGGCTTATGGCCTATTGATATCAGAAATAAAACTGTTTTTTAAAAACCTTAACTTGTAATATCATAGAAATGTAAACTGTATTATAAAATTCCTAAATTCCTGTCAAATGTGTGAAATACTTACACTTACGGCAAGATGTGGTGATCATATCAAAAAAGAAAGAAAAAATGACTCGCCTCCGTGGTCGAGTGGTTAAGGTCGCTGACTTCAAAACACTTTTACTCTTACTAATAGAGGGTCGTGCGTTCGAGCCCCACACCCGACCATGTCGGCCAGGAATGATTGTTAGGTGAACTGTCTGCCTCATATGAAAACGGGCGAAAATCTCAATGAAACAAACAAAATAATAGTAAACAATCTACGAGATGCATTAACTATTACACTCGTTGAATTTCAGATCCGGAATGGCATCAACGAGATAATTTATAGAGTACTGGTTCAAACGGAGCACCAATACGTGTCACGATAAACACAAAGTAGCACCAAATGATGGCATGACAACTTCCGGTTCAGAAAGGTCTGCGACAATGATGAAAACATCCTTCCTCGGATGTCTGTTCTTGAATTTGTTTTGTACTGAAATGTTGACCAATGCATTGAAAATTCCAACAACCTGCTCAAGTAAGATATACATGTGTAAAGTTGACCAGTACCTGCAAAATTTGTGTTTTCCTGTCTAAGACAAAGACCGGGGAACTCCGAATGATGCAAATATCTGCAGCATTTCGGTAAACGGTTTTACTGATCAGTCTAAACAAAAAAAAAAACGCTATACAATACTTTTATTTAAACAGTTTCAATAACAACTGACAAAGTCTTATATTTATTTTATGGTCTAATCTATTGACTGTAGTACTACAATACTGTTTGTTTTCGTCATTAATCAGTCAATATTAACATCGTTTTACATCATTTAGACTATTCAACCCCTTATGTTTGAGTTCAACACAAAGGTGCTGCTATATAACTGGATTTAAACATCACAGTAGCGTGGTAATTTAACTAACTAACAAATTTCCTGACCGTGTAATCTCTAAATTTATATTCCCCGGCAGTTCGCTATTCATGATTATATCATGTAAGTAATAAGTTGATGTAATGTTGTATAATACGTTATACTGTAACTATTTGAACAGGTTTTATTTCAATTCTGCAATGAGAAAATTTGAAACTGTATTCTAGCCGATATTACGAGTTTATCACAAGATTGGCAAAGTTTTGTGTTTTGTTTTCATTCAATTAGAAGATTTTTTACTCGCTGTATTTGTTATAATTATCAATAAGAAGATTTTTTACTCGCTGTATTTGTTATAATTATCAATAAGAAGATTTTTTACTCGCTGTATTTGTTATAATTATCAATTAGAAGATTGTTTACTCGCTGTATTTGTTATAATTATAAATTAGAAGATTTTTACACGCTGTATTTGTTATAATTATAAATTGAAGCTGACTTAGATATGTTACACCATGCATAGAATCGAAATCTTAACGGCCTCATTGAGCAAGTATTTTTCTAATTCTTGACGGAAGCAAATACAACTTCTCGATTATTTTCCAACTAGAGATCAAGTGCAGAAATTACACCAACACGTGGATACTTTGAAAAATGAATTTTCATTTTTTTTTTAAATTGAATCATGAATACTAAACTGAACAATGATTTATGCATGCGTTTAGATTTGGATAATTTACGTTATATTATATTATCACATAATTGGTATTTCAAACGAACATTTATACGTTTAAATTGATTAAGTCACTATGGTTACTGATGCGTTCTTCATTCTGAAATAAATCTTACTTTATAAAGGTATTTCAAAAAGACCGCACTATGATATTGATAGACCAGTTATAATCGAACTTAAATCATGAAATCACTTTGAATTTCTTTGTTTGGTGATGAGATTGTTCATACTTGAGTTAACAAGATAAAATAATACATGAATTCAAATTTAATGTATTTGCAATCTTTAATAATTTGTGAAAAATTTTTCCCACTCAAATGGCCCTGATCGCGTAGATAAAATATTGTAATTGATGGCGTGTGACAAAACATGTATTAATAAGCTCTAAGTATGCACATGTGTCAATGACTAAATAATAATATTTTAAATGTATATAATCACGTTGATTTATCGTCTTAATCAAAGCTAGTTATACGCTGATTCACCGATTCGCGAGTACATAAATCTACAGTCTAAACTGTTTCTAATATGCATTATGCTTTAAAATTACAAAAGCTCATTCAAATGTATAATACTAAGTATTCGAAAATATGTTGGCAATACTTTGTTATTATTCAACTCACCAAAAAAGCATAGCTTACATATTGTATTGAGTGTATCATGATAAATATAACAAAATATATTACAGATATTAATTTAGACATGAACTGTATAACTAGTTTCAAAAAACGTTAAATGGCGGTCTAGAACCAAACAAAACCGCTTTCTGTATAGCTTTACGATATCAATTAAGCTAGCTTGTAATTAAATCATTCGCATGTCATCAAAGTTTATAAAAAAGACACATTGACCGCTCAATACGTAATTTGATTTCAGGTATGTCTTTCAGTCGTGTAAACAAAACTCTTTCAATTATTTGTTATTTAGATTTTTCTCGGATTAGATACAAACACATTCTGTTATCTGCCTGGTTAAATTCTTGTATTTTGCCTTTTTGTTAAGTTTTTTTTTAAAAAAAACTGGGTAATTGTATGAACCCGTTTACTACAATAATGGTATAAGTCGGTTAATTTAAATCTGTATCTTTTAACATCTTACATCTTAACTACGTGCGAACAATAGAATCCCAGGGATAATTTAAATGATTCCTTTTTTATAACAGGTGTTAAACTGATCCCTTTTTGTGTAGTTGACTTCGTTACACGCACCAGGATATAACATATTGTGCACTGTTTTTTAACCAAATGTTTTTTATTTTTATTTTCGCAATTCATCACCAATTACCAGGGTATAAGATCTATGTTTAAAGAGAATGACCTCCTTTGTTCAGGACATTGTACTCAGCGTCTGATCTTAATTTATTTAATATAGAAACTACAATAATAATTTCATTTCTAAAAGTTACCAAAAACTGTCACAAAATACCTTATTTCACATGCATTTTGTGATAGTAATTGGTTTCCAATTATGTATGACAAATATTATACCCGACATATGATTCCTGTGGTACCAACCAACAGTACCCTGTTTTGTTATTCAATATATAAGTACTTGTGAACATTTTCACATGACTTGTAAGCCGGTGATGCATTATTTGAGTCAAGTTCTCACGAAAACCTATGAGCCTCTTATTTATGAATCTCGAACCATCGACCCCTCGAACGCTGTCCGGTCTGACACATCATCCGTATATTAGATTTAGTCATACTTTGCGTCACACAGTCATATAACGTACCAAAAATTGTCAACAATTCATGAAATCCTCATTTTGCAGATGTGGGACCAATTAATCTTATCGACGAAGCCATCCCAAGGTTGGGGCATTTACCAGAGGGCACTAGTGTCGTGTATGATGTCACAAGTCACGTGCATGCACTCCAATTTCTTCCAGAAACAAAAGAAATCCAAATACCAACGAAATCCATATTTATGTCTTGCCAGTATTTTCCGGAAGAATTTTCCGTATTTTTTATACTCAAGCACGGAAGAGACTACACAAAGACGGAGTGTATTTTTACGGTGACAAATTCTCAAAGAACGTTTTTGTCCGTCTGTGTGTCCAGTAAAAAGATTACGTTTACTTATAATGACAAAAAGAGCAGATTTAGAAATTCAGTGTTGACTGACAATAAGTGGCACACTATTGGATTTAGTATAACGGACAGTACAGTAACCATGACGACGGATTGTTTACACAGACGACGTCAGAATCTTCGGAGGAAATTTCCAAGTTTTCTAGAAATCCAAGATTCGGTTATTAGTATTGCGAGATGCGAGTCTTGCAAAATAGCGTTCCAAGTGAGTTTTACGTTTTTTAATCTTATTTATTTCATATACATCTTTTGTTCGTAAACTTTTGAAAACGTCTAGAGTAAGGATATACATGTCCGTTTTCCCCTGGCGGCTCTGTAATGACCTTAGCTGTCCAATAGACCGTTAAACAACCGATAAATAAATACATTCTAAATGATCAGGTTCTACGTTCAGAGAGTCCTAGAGTAAGAACATTTCTTACAATCGAATTTATAGACTTCTGGGTATTGGACAAAAAACTAACTGAACTCCACACTAACATCTCCCCAAAATATAGATTCTAGAGTCGGTATAGGTCGACAGAATACTTTTTAAAGAAATCTCTTTTTGGGGGGGGGGGGTGAAAATATCTGGAAGAAAAAAAGACGGTTAGGGTTGGACAGATAAAGACATGGTCGGGGAGATCAGAGGGGACAAAAATCCCTTTTTATACCTTTTCTTACTTTAAATCAAAGCTTGGTATAACCCTTCATATTGAATCAATATTTCTAATTCTTTGTTTTCATCTAAAACGAACCAATTTCATGATAGATGATTGTGTTAAAAAAATGATCGAGTCAGTAAAATATATCACTGACACCGTCAGCTCAATTAAAATCCAATTAGTTGTGACTATCTTCATTTTCAAACGCTTTAATAAAAATCTTAAACGTCCAATTAAGTGCAGTGGATTACAAAACTTAAAATGGATGCAAGCTAAGATACCAAATTACCAATAACAGCAGAGATCACCGGAAATGTCGTATTTTTTTAGGAAAGTTGACATTTATTAGATTTCATCATCAAAGTCAACACCAGCACCAATCACTGTGTTATCAATATGAAACAAAACTAATTCAAACAGAAAATATTTTCGTACTAACACATACGGTAGAGAGATGGGACGAATAAAATCCATTTCTTTCGCTTCATATATTCGAACCATAATTTAATTGATGCTTAAAACATTTAAAAGGCAATTAGTTACAAGTTTAAAACGAGTCTTCCATTGAACTCGTTGTCAGTGTGTCACAGTCATACGGGTATGAAAATTAATTTGAACGTCGGTGTATCGCTGGTAGATTTATCATCTTGTGAAATGTTTACAACGTTCATACCTCTTTAATTAAGTTGTCCAATTGTGCATACCTTCTTCTTATCACCCGGTATATCATTACACACTGAGTTTCTTCAAAGCTTAGCTATCATAAAACATCAACAGGGTCTGAATTGTTTATGTATTTATATTGACATCTATATTTTTGGGCAAAACTGTTTCAGTACGGCAGAGACCGACCATGACACACAGCGCGTGGCCTCAATGATAATATGAATACAGTCTTTAATGCTAATTACTATACTTGATAAAAGACACATGTTTTTAAAATTTGGGACGAACTGACACGGGGACACGGGGTCAAAAAGTGCCCCTTTTAGTCTGCGAATGATTGTCAGTTCATATTTCACGATATAATGCAGCTTTTATATACAAACGGTTTAATAGACTATATTTAATACTTAGTCTATTTTAAAAAGACTTTTAATAACCGTTGGAGGCATTCAATACATTTTGTTCAGATTTTTTAGATACTGACTGAAGCAAAGTTTTATGTGTTATTTTTTCTGATTGTACAATTTGGGACAGTCAAACTCGCGAACAAGGGTCGTGGCCATCGGTCAGTGGTTAGTGTGCTGGATGTGTGGCCCCGGGTTCGATTCCCGGTCTCAGCAGGTCATACCCTTCCATGAAAATTTGACAACCATTTCGATTTTTCGGCTCCACATGTGGAGAAGTTGTCGGTTCCTTGTGAAAGGATTAGTTAGTACTGGTCAGAATACCGTTCAGGAAAACTTGTTAGGTGTATCGGCCGCCGTATATATCCGAAAAAAATGTGGCAAAACGGCGTAAATCCTAGATAAATAAAGAAAATAAGCAAATCCGAGAGCAAAGGCGACACAAGAGACAGATGTACAGTTATATTTATAAACAGTGGACCTTTATCAGAGATACGAGTATATTGGTTCAATCATATTGATAGATGTATCACGGCGGCTAGTTTCTGTGTACTCTGCTTTTCTGTTTTAACCTAGAGCTCTCGGAAGACCTCACGTGTATGATTTGAAGTCCTTGATATAAATATATTAGCAAAAAAACTGTATTCACTTCATGATATATGTTACTTAGATTAAAAATAAAATGTATGTATATATATATATATATAAGAGTATAGATATTGTCGTATATAACTTTGATGAAATTTTCAGGTTACCGACACTAGAATTCCTTTGGTCATCCAGCCACACACATTTAATTACGGGGCAATATATATGGTTTCAAAGTATTACCTATAATTATCTAGGTTTACTAAGCCATTTATTACCCTCCGAAATTAATCGAGCGTCTCTAAATGACCGCCAATTGATTTATAGCCCAATAAAAGTGAATGAAACCCTCTAGTATCCCTTTTCGAAATTCTATAGTTTTAATTGGCACCCAAAAATTACTACAAGCCACAAAAACGAGGCTACAGCATAAACTTGTCACAGAGAACGTATATTTACTGGACTACCGCATGATATTAAGCGGGGTATAATAGATTTTTAAGTACATATTAAGCTTATTTAAGTCTAATCGTTCATTTCGTGGTTTGCTTGGCGAGTGCGTACGCTTCCTGTGAATCTTATTTATGACTTAAACTCATGAAACTGGCAGGGAAAATGTTTGTTTGTCATCCATATGTCTTATACTGTTGTTACTTACACCCTTAGACTGACGTTTACTTACTTATATCACATTTTCATCCAGTGAAAAAATCACAATTTATTACCATAAATCAGCGTGTAAATACATGCAGATGTATTGAATGGTACCTGGTAACAACAGAGTCCCATCCACACGCACACATGTACATAAATATAGATTGCTTGTCCAATATTATATTCTGCTCGGGAAAAAAATAAATGTAAAATAGTTTTAGAAAATATGGCACGACAAAACTTATATAGATACCAACACAAAAAAAGACATCATTTATGAGGGTTGTCCTCGTGACTTTTCTCATAATACGGGTATTTTTCAGTATTTTGAAATCAAATTTCTATGGTGTATAAATTAACTCTTCCTTGAGCTGTGGTGCAAATTTGAATACAATACAAACATCATGTATTAAGCTGCACACTGTTTTATAACATCACTAACATCCACCCGGCTCACGACACAACGTCTCTTAACGTCACTTTGACGTCGTGTCAAACATTCAAACATAACTTTTTCAATGTAGTCGCCGCCTGTACGAACACATTGCCTTTGTATGGCTTATTTCTTTATAACGTAAATATGTATAAAAGCGTGTTTCACAATGCTGAATACTAATGCTCTAAATCAGTTACAAGACGTGTGCTCATTGTTTTAAGATAAATCAGAGATATGAGTGGATTTATTTATTTCAGGGTTTATTAAAAGATATAATATTTGTACCCGGTGCTGACGTTGTAAGACGCACGTGCCCACCACGGGCTCCACGTACCACATACATGGACAATCATATACCCACTGTTCCAGGTAATGCATTGTCTACTTTCGTTTTCGTTTCTACTTTCACTTTCCATAGCACATAATTATACATGCGTGATTTATTCTTCTCGACAATCATGATGATGACGGGTTATTATTAATGTATGGTGTACTAATTTCAAGTTGAAAAAATAACACATTTTTTTAGGAATTGGAGAATTTAAAGTACATTCGTTAGGCTACATTTTATGTTGTCAACTTAGATAAACAAATTATGAGTTTGTCCTCAAGTCCATGGGCTAAAGAAACAAGGAAATAAGCCCTTCTGTTGCATTTTGATTTTGATGAAGAAGATACTGGTTTAAATGTCTTTTAGAGATTGATGTACCATTAAAATCACTGAATCCAGGCTAAATTACATTAAAAGTCAACATAACAAAGATAAATGAAATTTTATTTACGTTTGTATAAGGGAAGCAACTCTCTTACGAGATAAACATCACTAGTACGAGTTACCTCCCTTACCTGTTTGGCGTATTTTACAGAGCAACATTATACCAGCTATAGTTCAGTTGGACCGGACTGGGCCGGTTGTAGATGGATGGATGTCGGAAATCTAGCATTTGATGTATATTCTCGGTCAATCAAAGTTTGTGTAAATGGTGTATGGAAGCGTGTCACTGCCGAAATGCCAGGTATGCAACACTAGCAAACTAGTTATGTTGCTAGAACTATTACAAAGCAAGCATTCAAACACATATTTTAATCAACAATAAAATCTTAATCACAATAGTTTAAGAACAAAAGAAATAAACATTAAATTTGCTTAAAAATAACCATCGTGCTTTTGACATAAATGTATCGGTGATCAGATGGTTACTAACTGGAAGGTTGTGGCTTCGAATCACTTTCTCCGCCTTCCAATATTTCAGAGACAGTTACGGTGTCACCATCTCAACTGCTGAGCACAGTAATATGTCATAGGCGGCCCTGAAATGACCATAGCTGTCGAATTGGCCGTTAAACAATAGATAAACATAAGAAAATAAGTACCACGTTATATGTATTTGATGAAAATACACGTTCAAATGTTTCATACTGTTACTCATTTTTAGCGGAGAAGCCGAGATCACAATTGTTCGATTATTTAGAAGTTCACCAAGATCTCCTCACACCGTCTGCCTCAATAGATGTAGAACTGTTTCACATACCAGGGGAAGGGCTGTTTGCAGTCTTTGCTAATTCTGGAGCAGGCTCTGGAAAGTCACGTGATATTTCCGGTCTGTACAAGTGGGTGGAGAAGAACTTCCGTTTGTATCAAAGACTTCCGTCGATATCAGCACAATGTTGGTGTCATTTTAATATCGGGGCAAATGTACGTATCCCTCTCTATAGACGACTTTTTAATGTTCTCAGCCTTCGGAATGTTAGTTTTTACGTACATTAGCAGACGAGACGGTGGTTGTGCCGCTTACGTATTAGGTAAATGTACCTCGAATTCAACGAATTCAGACCGAATTATAACCTCGGTCTGACTGAGCTGGAATCTCAGTTGAGCTAAAAGATTGTGTTTGGGGTTTTAAATTGGAGCTGAGATTTTAAAAAGTTCTATAACCTGCCAAATTAACAGTGAATCAATCGTACAAAGTTTTAATCAATTTTTAATTGAAATTGTACTTTCTTTCATTAATTTGCTAACGACTGTAGAGAAAGACGTACAAATCATTTAGTGACTGAGGTGATTCACTGGTGCTCACAATAATCAAATACATACATTCAGACATATGTCATAAATTTTGGAACTCAATGAATTACTAGAAACAAGAGTTTTAATACAAATCATAATAATAAATATGCAACCTCTCTTAAGCAACACTCTTTGGGAGTAGCATAATTATGTTGTTGTTGAGAGGTTGTTGCTGTAGAGAGCTTAAAATAATAGTTAAATCGTACAATGGGAAAAATCATGCTGTTGTTGAAGAGAGGTTGTTGCTCAAGAGAGGGCCGCTCTGAAGAGGTTGTACTGCAATTAATAGAAACTAGGCCAGAGATGAAAACAAGATCAAATTAAATAATTCTTATTGCAATAATTATGTTGGTTCATGTTTAAGAATTATCTCGCTGTTGCCAACTATGGAAATGATACGTCAAAGCAGACAAATTCGACGATATTCAAATGGCATCGACACCGGAAGAAGTTTAGAGAGTTTCAGATGATTGGTACATACACGGCACGTGACATGGAATATTTTAGCATAGAAGATGAACACTACCTCGCCATAGCAAACCATGCTATAGGTATGTTCTAGAAGATTAGTGTACATTATATCTAATGGTAACTGATTCTAGTATCCTTGAGGTACTGGGGGTTTAAAAACGCTTATAAATGTTGGAAATAGGATTTACTAAACAACCAATGTTTTCTGTAGCCTTCACTCGCTCGGCGCGCATGAATTTTGATGCGGACCAAAGTACTACGTTTGTCTACCTCCGCAGTGTAATAATTCTTTGATTAAGATCTACATATACAAGTATTAACTAGGGAATGGAACGATTATAATAACAAAATGCTATTCGAATATTTGATTGACGTATCTTAATATATTCGAATATTCTTTTTTTGTTTATTCTTAAACCTGTCCGAATCTGTTCATCCAAAAAAGGTCCAGTTTGTATTTTTTCAACACATATGTTTTCGAGTTAGTTAATATCTTTTTACAACCCTTACTTTTGCATGCGGGTAATAGATAATCTGTATAAGTTCAAAAGGTGCGAAAAATTACTATTTTCGGAACGATTTTCATTTTTTCAAATTATTTGAACTTTATAATGAGTCTATCGTAATGAAATACAACATTAATTACAAAAATGTAATACAAGATATATCAATATCGAGGTTTCTGTATTACAAGATGCTCACTAGACTTCAAAAGTAGAGGTTTACTGATAATAATTAGTCAACACAATTCTTACCACAGTAATTATAAATTGAAGAACTTGGTCCTAATTTCAAGTCAAGCTTCATTTTGCTAATTTTGAAGAGTCAAAATACTATTTTAAGGGTCAAATGAAAGCGTTCAATTTAAACTTCCATAATTAACCTTGCAGGTCCGAAGCAGGAAGTTGATTCTGTGATATTAAGGTGGGACAGAAAGTCGAAACAGTTTATAACATTCCAGACATTGACCACTATAGGAGCGTATGACTGGTCGTACTTCCGGGTTCAAGATTATCATTTCCTGGCAGTGGCACAAGCTTTCAACGGACAATCAACACTTATGGATTCAGTTATTTATGTGTTTCAAAAAGATAAATTTCTTCCGTTTCAGACTATAGAGGTTAGTATAAATAATGAATTATACATGTGCACTAGTAAAGGGAAATAATGAAATGTCAAATACCACAATAAATCATTATTTTGTGTCTTTTTAACTCGTCGATTTTAATACATAATTACTCTGTTCGAAATCAACATGTCTTCGGAAAGGTATCGTTGCCAGAATGGCAAATGACCACAATATTTCATAGTTATTACTCTTTGTGCATTTTATTGTTTTTAGACCAATGGTGCTACAGATTGGGAAGTGTTCACAATTAATGACGAGGCATATCTAGCTGTGGCAAATGCTTACAATTACGGGCCGCAGAATTTTCTAAACCGAGACACACATCAGACTAATTCCTCCATATATAAGTTGGACATAGGACGAAGAGCATTCTTAAAATACCAAACATTTGTAACTAACAGGTTGATGAATTTACAAGCCTTTTTCTTCATCCCATTCATTGAATTAGCCTATTTAAAATATTTAAAGGTCTTCATCTTCTCGTCCATCTGTTTCGTTTTCTTCTTCTAAGTCTAGTTCTTTGCCTAAATGTGTTATTTCTTCTTCCTCTGACTTTTTCTCATTTTTTTATTCACGAATCAGTGAGTAAGCCGAGTAAAAATTGTAAAGGAAATCCTAAATAGCATATTTGATACTTAGTCTTGATTAAACGAACGACACTTTCAGTTTTTTGTGTGAATACAGAAGTACATAATCTTGACAATCTTAAAGATAGCAGTTGTTCAGTTTGTAAAATGTCCGTTGCATATTTTCAGCGCTATAGACTGGGAACATTTTGTTATTGGCAAGGACAATTACCTGATTGTATCTAATGCACAGAATGGAGGTACAGAAGATGAGAGACGTACAATTATGTACAGATTACAGGTGTGTTAAATATAGTAATTACTTAAAGAGACCTCCTGGCTTCTTACAATACTAAACATTGTGTCATAACTGGCAAGTATTTTGCTGTTGTTTTCTTGCCTGTACGACGGAAAACTGAGCACTGGGTAATCACTGGCATGAACAGACCAAGACGTGTAGCGGCAGATTTTTTTGGTGTTAACTATGTACAATGTTCAAGTAATAATTTAAAACATGTTGTCGTTGTATATTTCTAATCATATTAACTTACTTATCGAAACCAACCGAAATATGATTTTAAAACTAAAACACCAAATCTTAATATTGCTAATCGCTTTTGTTCAAACCGAGACTCATGCACACCTTTCATTAAAATTCTCTCCTTGCTCGTTCTAAATTTACTCGATCACTATGGAGCTCTAGTCTTATGATTTTTATACGCCCGTTTAAAAAACGGGTCGTATTATGGGAACACCAACAGCGGCGAGCGGGCAGGCAGGCGGCGTCCACAATGGTGTCCGCTCTCTAATTCAAATAGTTTTATTCGGATCCTCACAAAACTTAATGGAAATGTTTATGGCCACGAGATCTCCGTCAAGTTCGATAACCAGCCCATCAGCACAGACACTTCTGAGTTATGCCTCTTGACGGGCGTATTTTGTGACCTGGCACTCTTGTTTAAATTCTTTTCCACCTTCTGATATCTAGATTGGTAATTATTTCTCTGTATTATAGTCTTGGCATAATACAATATACGATTCGATTATTTCTATGTTTTTATTATTTGACAGGGTGTAGACAAGTTTGTACCCGTACATAATATGTTCCTAGGTCCATCAGCGGACTGGGAGGTGTTTTATGATGACGAAGATGTTTTCTTTATTTATTCCAACGCTAAAGGAAGAAAATCCCAAGTTTTGAAAGCAAAATTTAAGCAATTTTGAAGCATTATCGACGGGTAATAAAAGAAATATTTACAACAAGTTGAAAAATTGCGTGTTGAACATGAACGGCACCTTCTTGACGACTGAAGGAGGAGATACCATGTCGCGAAAATTAATGATATTTCTATACGACTGTTATTTGGTGCAATTTTAGTAACTGGTACATGTATTGCGGATAACAGAAAGGCAGAACAACTACATACAATAAATGTTTCATTTAAAGAAGAATGAGCGACAACTTCTTAACAAAAACGTCATTTTTCAGAGTACTCCGAAAGAGTTTTTCTTTGAAGAGGCTGCACTGTAGTTTGATAGTTTAGAATAATTCTATAAACAGTGTGTACTAGAGATGAACTCCGAATGACGGACATTTGTCCAAACACTGCTACTCGGGAATAAGTCCGAGGGAATACAAATATGGCAATATTTAGTGTAGCTGTTAGATATTTTAAGGACATAATCGTGCTGTGTCCTCTGTAGAAAATATGGTGCAATATTTTATTGACCAGTTTGTAATCATAATTTATTGTAATACTATGATTATGTAATTATTTTTTAACAAAACATGTAATTATAATGTAAATAAAGTATATGCTACTAATTAGTGTTAATTGTTCTTTACTTTCAATTCACGTGCGAACTTGAGTAAGCATTAAGCATATTTATTTATACGTGAGGTGACCATTACTTCTCTCAAGATTGCAATTTACGCCCATAGTTTGATGGGAAGCATTAGTTTGCAAAGGGTTTTAGGTCATTGTGCGGGCCAAAGAGTTTTAGGCTGTCAATCATAATGCGTATGAATATCGATATTTAAATATTGCATGGATGTAAAAAAGTATGTGTGTATTAAGACTGATTTAAAGTAGATGTAACTAAAATAAATTATTCAAACCTGTCATGAATACACAAAAAATATAATTGGGAAACAAGTATAATTAATTTTGGGACTATTTTTCTCATATATTTAAAGTATCCGCATCGTAAACGTATTATTTTATTGAACGCAACTGAGTCCATTTAACTATTTTAGATGGATAAGTTGTTGGCATTCATCACAATATATTTTAAAGTTTCTGACATGTACTATCTTTTAATTCTGAGTCCCATGTAGTTGTATATATATATATAGGTTAAAATATATATCGACTGAAACTCTTTGGAAATCTTTCTTTTTTAAACATATATATATCTTCAACGACCTGAACTCTTTGGAGTACTCATATATGTATTGGGTGGCAGTAAGAATTGGAAGAGCATGTTGTTTCTCAATATCTAGGGCCATTTAACTGACATCTTTTCACTTTTAGTCAATTTTAAAGCCATTTACAAATGCTAAAGTATTTCGACCAGAACTCTTTGGAATCTATTGATTTTTTAACGTAAACCTTCAACGACCAGAACTCTTTGGAATCTATTGATTTGTTTAACGTAAGCCTACCACGACCAGAACTCTTTGGAGTATTCATACATGTATTGGGTGGTTGTAATAAGTGAAATAACTTGTTACGTCTTAATATATAGGGACATTTGACTTATATATTTTCAAAAAACTCTTTGGAATACTTCCTTTTTTAAACGTAAACCTTCAACGACCAGAACTCTTTGGAGTATTCATCTTTGTATTGGATGGCAGAAATAATTAGAATAAAATGCTATACATTAATATGAAGGGCCATTTCACTTATATCTTTTCACTTTTGGTTCATTTAAAGCCATCTGAATACAATTATATATTTCGACTGAAACTCTTTGGAATGTATTCGATCATTTGTTTAACGTAAGCCTACCACGACCAGAATTCTTTGGAGTGTTCATATATGTGCTGGGTACGGTAACAACTGAAATAGAATGTTATTTCTTAATGTCTAGGGCCATCCGACGTACATCAATTTACTTTTAGTCAATTTCAAAAGCCATTTACATGTGGCTATACAATTCGACTGAAACTCTTTGGAATCCATTCATTTGTTTAACACAAACCTTTAATGACCAGGGCCCGTATTCACAAACGTTCTTAGTTTTCCGAGTTGAGAATTTTCTTAATCTTAAATTTTGACTAAGACATAAGAAATTTCTTAGTTTTCATCTTAGATTTATTCTAAGCGTAAACTAAGACGGAATTATTCTTAGTTTGAAAAGAAATCTTAGTTTTGAAAATTTACCGTTGTCAGGGGGTTTTCTTAATTCCCATACGTCATAACTTACGATTGGCGATTAATTTAACCTGTTATACACTTTCTCAATTTTACGGATACGTTTGGTATTATTTTCAGCCAAAGATGACACAAATATAATTGTTGGTCATGTTTGCAGAATACAAACAGATTCCTTACAAACAGTGTCACTGATATATCATGTGTTTGACATTATGTAATTTTATGAAGTATGCAGTAATTCGGTAAAGTTCCAGCAACAGGAGTATCAAAAATAAAAATACGTAACTTAATAGGGCGTCAGAACTCAAGTATCATTGATCACTCATGTTTTTAATTGATTCCTACTATGAAATACGTATACATACGAGGGCTGTCCATTAAGTATGTAGACTTTTCTCATAACTCCGAAGTCCTTTATGATAACTGAATGCTACTTTGCAAACTTTAAGACAAAATACTATTCATATTCTATTTCGTGGTTTTGCAAATTTTGATGAAGATTCACTTTGAAGAGCACATATCAATGTTTCCATGACAACCAGTAACGCTATGCGGCGCACGTGTTATTTGAATAGTATGTGTTGATATAAAACGCTAAATAAAACAGATAAAAAAGGTGAATTGCAAGCAAAATCACGTCTGCCTAAAACCCGAGTTATAAGAAAAGTCTACGTACTTAACGGACAACCCTCGTATATGTATTTTGTTTACTGTCTGCCTGGTATATTTCTGCGTGTCACATTATTACTCACAGCTATGAGATATAATAACAACATGCAGAGGCTCAAACAGCACAATATGGGCATTCGCAACAACATTTATTCAAGGTAAATAAATACTATTTATAGAACACCTGTGTTTTCCCGCAGTCATGCTATGCACCCGTAGTAAAGTGACGTCACGCGCCCTACATATTTCAAGTTTACAAAAGCAAAAAATCACAGTGAAATGGGTGTTTTCAGATGAAAAAGGGCTTGCTTCGTCGGTAATAATTATCATGGGATGATATCAGCAATTAAATGTTTTTGCATATATTTTTCTACAGCAAAAAGCTAATGGGGCTTTAACGGTCTGTATGTATTTCAGGAGAAATAACCGTGTCAGGTTCGCTTACACCTAATTATCCTTCCACTGCGTACGTAGTTACTGTTCTTGTTACGGATGTTTGTGGTGGAACTGGACGCTGTAACATTTCTATAACAGTTACTAACGATCCAAAGGTATGACAGTTTGTGGATTGTGATTTTTGAAAAGAAATACCTTATCTCTGCATTTAAATTCGTGGGAATTTGATTTCGTGGATGAGCCGATCGACCCACGAAATCCACGAAATCAAATCCCCAACGAAAATGAATGATTACACAGTATATAATTAATACATACAGAAAAGACATTGATAAAAATTATTGATACATGTATTATTTACGTTGCTCATTAGTGGATTTTCTTAATTGCTCTTTGACTATATTATATTGTACCTCAAGCAGCTAGATGATACAATGATATTTCTATTATAATTACATCGCTGGTGTCTGTCAGTCTGTATATGGAAGTACTGAACTGGTGTACGTCAGCTTGTCAAAGACATTGGGTGTATTGTGTGTAAGTCATTCGTTCTCCACTGTTGATCGTTCACTATATTGACAGTTGACAGTCACTTGTGGAGAACAAGGCAAGTACCAGTACAGAATCCAGGAAAACTTCTTATTTCTGATTCGTGATTGTTTTAACCCAAGTTCTAGCGTATTTGTTAGGCTTATTCGAAGATTTGTAAAAAAAATATAAATTATTTATGTGATATTTTGTAGTATCGTGTTAAGACCCAGATAATGTTCTCTATAATTATGTAGATGTTATAGGTATATAGGTATAGGTGTACAGTACAACCTCTCCAGAGCGGCACTCTGTAGAGCAACAACCTCTCTATTATAAGAACACCTTCAACATTTCCCAAAGCTGATATTTACTATAAATTTAACCTCTGTACAGCAACAACCTCTCTATTATAAGAACACCGTCAAAATTCCCCAAAGCTGATATTTACTATAAATTTAACCTCTGTACAGCAACAACCTCTCTCTAAGAACACCTTCAAAATTCCCCAAAGCTGATATTTACTATAAATTTAACCTCTGTACAGCAACAACCTCTCTATTATAAGAACACCTTCAACATTTCCCAAAGCTGATATTTACTATAAATTTAACCTCTGTACAGCAACAACCTCTAAACAACGGCCAATATTCGCAGCTCCCACAGGTTGTTGCTCTACAGAGGTTGTACTGTATAAGTTAATCGACCTCTGCCTCTGTATTAAGACCCTATTTGGGCAAAAATGGTTGAAATGAGATCTATCTATAAAATTGATTTCAAGGAAATACTGGAAATGGATCAGACCTTAATGGTTGCTGTAAAAAGAAGTCTGTAGAGGTAGACATGAACTGTTGTTTCATTGGACAGTACAACCTCTCCAGGGCGGCCCTCTCGTGAGCAACATCCTCACTTCAACAACAGCATGATTATTTTCCAATGCATGATTTGATTATTAATTAAACCTCTCTAGAGTACATTCAATACTGAATAAATCTATCTAATCTATCTATCTAGCAACAAACTGTCAACAACAACATAATTTGGCTACTCCCAAAGGGTATTGCTTTGGAGAGGTTGCACTGTATATGAAATAGATTCATAGGTGGATGATTGTTCTTACCAATTATGGTATAGCACCTGCACTATGGATCATTGGTCACAGCTAGGCGTGAGGCAATCTATCACAGACCATATCGTTTTTCTAATTGCAGAAATAAGTATTTTAACTTTTATTATGCCCCGCCCTGAAATGGCGGATGGCATATAGTGTTTACCCTGTCCGTTGGTGTGTGTGTTTGTTTGTTTGTTTGTTTGATTGTGTGTGTGTGTGTGTGTGTGTGTGTGTGTGTGTGTGTGTGTGTGTGTGTGTGTGTGTGTGTGTGTGTGTGTGTGTGTGTGTGTGTGTGTGTGTGTGTGTGTGTGTGTGTGTGTGTGTGTGTGTGTGTGTGTGTGTGTGTGTGTGTGTGTGTGTGTGTGTGTGTGTGTGTGTGTGTGTGTGTGTGTGTGTGTGTGTGTGTGTGTGTGTGTGTGTGTGTGTGTGTGTGTGTGTGTGTGTGTGTGTGTGTGTGTGTGTGTGTGTGTGTGTGTGTGTGTGTGTGTGTGTGTGTGTGTGTGTGTGTGTGTGTGTGTGTGTGTGTGTGTGTGTGTGTGTGTGTGTGTGTGTGTGTGTGTGTGTGTGTGTGTGTGTGTGTGTGTGTGTGTGTGGTCAAGGTCACAGTGGACACTTAAAGCATTCAAATGTATATGTCCGTGTCCGTCTTATAACTTTGTCATGCATGATTGGATTTTAAAATAAATTGTACATAAGTAAATAATACAATGACATATCTTTGAATATTTAGTAAATTTTAATTGATGACCCTTCCCCCCCATGGACCTCACCCCCATGGACCTTCCTCCCATGGACCTTCCTCCCATGGACCCTCCCCCATGGACCCTCCCCCCATGGACCCTCCCCCATGGACCCTCCCCCCATGGACCCTCCCCCCCCATGGAACTTCCCCCCATGGACCCTCCCCCATGGACCCTCCCCCCATGGACCCTCCCCCATGGACCCTCCCCCCATGGACCCTCCCCCCCCATGGAACTTCCCCCCATGGACCCTCCCCCCATGGACCCTCCCCCCATGGACCCTCCCCCATGGCCCCTCCCCCCATGGACCCTCCCCCCCATGGAACTTCCCCCCATGGACCCTCCCCCCATGGACCCTCCCCCATGGACCCTCCCCCCCATGGACCCTCCCCCATGGACCCTCCCCCCCATGGACGCCCCCCCATGGACCCTCCCCCCATGGACCCTCCCCCCATGGACCCTCCCCCCTATGGACCCTCCCCCCATGGACCCTCCCCCCATGGACCCTCCCCCCTATGGACCCTCCCCCCCATGGACGCTCCCCCATGGACCCTCCCCCATGGACCCTCCCCCCATGGACGCCCCCCCATGGACCCTCCCCCCCATGGACCCTCCCCCCATGGACGCCCCCCCCCGATGGACCCTTCCCCCATGGACCCTTCATGAGTCCCCAGGGGGAGAGTCCCCAGAGGAAGTTCCTCCAGGGATATTAACCCCAAGAGGACCCTCCTCAATGGATACTCCCCCTGGGGACCCCCCCCCCCCCAATGGGAGGAAGAGTCCCTAGGGGACATTCCTCTAGGGGACTTACCCCCAAGAGGACCCTCCCCCCATGGGACACCCCATAAGGGGTCGCCATGTTTCCTGTCTGTCTCCTTAATTAAGATGCAAACCGACACAAAAGTAACGAGTAGACCGGAAACAAGCAGAGATCTAAAGGAGATGGATATTTTTGGAGTTATAGCCAAATACGCAATCAATGCAAAAAAATATTCTACTGGGATATTAAAAGTATATAATTAGTCAAAAGTATATGAACATTAATCTGAATGCACACAGACGTAAAATATGGGCGATAGCTAGGTACCAACAGACAGTAATTTAAAGGGATATGCCAACAGACAATAATTATGAAAGTGATGCCAACAGACTATAATTATATAGGATATGCCTTACATGAGGAGACAGACAGACAGGGGTGCTTTGTATGACCGTGCGACCATATACACGCATCATACGGGTTTTCCATCCCTCGATACCGAGGGACGAAAGAAAAGGTAGACGCAATGCGTCTGATGATGACGGCCCGTAAAGGCCATACATAAACCATTTGAATAAAATATCCACCTTTTATACGAACGCGATAACACCAGGCATAAAGTGGAAAATCTGAATAACAAATTGGCTTCGAACGTATTTGCATGTCCAGTTATTGCACTGTAACACCAATTCAATTCTAATTTTCAATGGCGCTTCGCATTATAAAATACAATATGTTGGTTGAGTTTGGTAATATTTGAAACGTCAATTAACGTAATATTAATGAATATTTGCAACATTAGGTCTTGTTTTACCTCCCCATAGTCAATACATGTACCCCCGGGGCATGATATATACACTCTATACAAATCCAAGTCCTTTATGAAGGCGTTTCACACCTCGCTTCGGTCAACGTGTTCATCGCATAATGTAAATACACAACATAATCATACATAACTATGTATCTAAAATAAAACCCAAATATTTACTACTTTTATTTCTACCATACCCTCAGAAATAAATACAGTTTAACCAGTGCTAAGAGATACCCGTGAACAACAGAAACCTGTCTATAATGTCCATAACAGACGAAAATGCTCTTTAAATGACCGCTTATAATGGTTATGCCCCCGACCGTGGACAGTGGACACCAAAATAGCCAACTCGTTTCCTGAAATGCCATTTGGACCTTCAAGAACGGATCTAAAACAAGTCTTATGTCTTATTCAGTCAAAAGAACCTTCACTTGAAATGATCTAGGTATGGTATTGACACAGGAATCGTTTGCTTTATACTTAGACCGCTTATCAATTACTATAATCAATACGATATGATTTAGTTAATTTATTCATAAGTATACACGTTTAAAAAACCCTTTCTTAATACGTCAAAGATATTTAAAGCAGGGTGATTTAAATTATAGAGAAACACACATTTTACCATAATCCAAATAAAAATATTGAAAGGAATTATGATATTAAAATTGTGACAGTTACCTCCCTTGGGTTGCTAAAGAAAAGTTTAGAAATAAGAAAGATGTTTATTTTAATGCAAAGCAAGTATGTATTGTACCAAATATATCTAACACGAATTGGGATCGAGTTATTCCGGGGAGGATTATAGGCGCACGTAGTAGCTATCGCGTGTCTACGAGATAAATAAAATGTTTCCTATGTCCACTTTAATTATGCCACCGTGTGAACTTGAGCGTCGATCTTAATTATCAATCAATAAATGGAAATATATTGGTCCGTTGTGAAAATGTACGGATTATTGCATAATTCTGTAGAGAAATGAAATAATAAAATTCACTTACGGATTTATGTTATCATATCCAAGTAATGCGAGAAGCGGATATTAGATTATATTAAATATTAGATTATCAGATCAAATCCTCGGCTTATGATTACAACCCTTTAACTCAATTTTGGGCGATAATGTGATTTTTGTATCATTTTTTCCGTTTCGACGGGCTCTTTACATCTCCATCTAGATCATAAACCCGTAACTCGCTTCCGTACTTTATCTATCTAGTAGGCGGGGTTACGGAGTATAACGGAACCTACCACCACTGGTGTCCTCGCTCTGCTGGTGTATCTTTAGCGATTACCCAACTCTGCTACAATGCTACAACAGGCAGACAGAGTTCTAACTTTATGTGAACAAGAGCCTGTGAAATGCTTTTTATATGACGGTCGTGCCAAACAATAACAGCTAGCTAGGTCTCTAACAAAAGGAGGAGATAGCTTCTACACAATAAAGTGTAGGTGCACTAGCAATAAGTTGTAATTGTGTTACCCGAACAGAAGTCTTGACGCAAAAATTTAGATTTGAATACATTAATTCGAAAACTCTTAGATGTCTACGCAGTCCTATTTTTTGGAGTGATAAAAACATTTTTCTGTGGTTAATTTTGTCAAAAGCCTTTAAAAACTCATATAAACAATAAAAAAACAGTCAGTCGTTTTGGATAAATATTTTTGTACCATTGCTTGTAGAATATGTTAATTGTTAAATTGCAGAATAATACATCATATCAGACATACATTAATTCTATTATTTTCATCAATCCATTCATACAGTCTCCTATTTACAATCGCTGGGAATAGTTTATACATTGTATTTGTAACAGATATATATAGCCATATAATTACAAGGACATGATGGAGTATCAGATTTATACATTGGACATATCATACTTTAATTGACCCCATGTTTTAGGAAAAATATCTGTAGACAAGATGTGATTAAACAACAAAAGTATGTATTGACTGGTGTCGACACATGTTAATTATCATTCCGTATTATTATTGTAAATGCGCCCATTAACGCGCATGATACACCGTCTATTTTTATTTTTAAAAAAATCCGTTTATTACAAGCACTAGCTAGGTTTATCTCGAGCAATAAGTCTGGCCCGATGACTCCTCGAGATAACGAGGTTTTACTGTAATTCAAACTGGATTCAATCATCATAATAGACAAAAATTTATATCTCCTTTTCATACACTCACCAGCTTGATGGTATATGTATGTTTGTTTAAATGTCTATAATTATCAATGTTCTCATGTAGAGCCTGTATTAAATCATCATCTTTTAATGGTACAAGATTTCTAAAATTACTCCGAAATGCATCACTTCTAGCTAGAGTTATTCCAGCGTAATTTTAATACATTACTTAGTATTTTGCAAAGCACTTGTATCATAATTTGATTCTTCTAGATGAGATTTTTTTATTCTGTTCAACTAAAAAATACAGGACTTTGGAAAATGGTTTGAGTCATCCTTGTCCCGTCGAACCCACTGTTTAAGATGATCAAATACACAACCTTAACCATGCATGTACTTGTTTATATATCGTATATGTTTGGTATCGATGATAATACTACAAAACACACAACTAACTTTATTTATTATCCTCAATTTCTTAAAGCCATGAAAAACACAGAAAACATTCACTATGATCAGCAGTGAATACCTTAGTTCTTTCAGCGCTTTGATTATCTTATCGCATTCCCCGCAGCAATTACTTCCCTTGACGATGCGAGAAGTTATCAAAGTGTTGTCTCCCTTGGTAGGCGGGACCAAAGTAGGACTACTTTCGACCAGAACTCTTTGGAGTACAAACCTCTTTGGAAACTAATGTCTCCGTAGTTTGATTCCCTTCATCATCTTTTTATGTTCAGTACGGTTAAAGGGAAGTAACTCTACGTCGGATTATGCTGAAAAGTAAACTGGCTCCCGTTCCATGTTGCAAAGTCATTGCACAGACAATTAGTCAGGTAAAACTGGTTCCCGTCGACTTGTCTGTACCTTTGGTGTACCAGTTTAGGTGCAAAGTGTACAGGAGTGACATACCCTGATTTTACATGGCCTCTCCCGCTTTGAGAGAATCGGGTACCAAATAGCTTCTTGCAGCATTTGTAACCCTCCCCCCTCACTTGTTACAGGTACTGATTTATATATGAAATAAGAATACCCTGTAAATAATATAATAAATTATGTACCGCGGGCATCCATGTTGAATAATATTTATTCTACCATGCTTCAATAATAAATATAAATAAAGATAAAGTTTCTATTTGAAATAAAGCGAGCTCTTACAAATACGATATAAAAAACCCACAATATGGATGTGAACGACAGTAGTGTTGATACTTCACGGATAATCTCTGTCCGCGGCGTGTTTGAACTATGGTAATATAATAATGAAATGTACTTTTTGAGATTCAGAACGTGTGATCATATGCCAGGCTACGCCCCAATCGTAAGATACCACAGTTGTCGCGACAAAAAAAGACGCGATAAAAGCTTGTACCAATATCATGACAGGGTGTAAACAAAAAAATATTAACCATGAACGTATGTTCGTGAATAACTTCTGAATTATTGATTTGATGTAAAATTTCCCAGTGTGTGTTTGGTCGTTCTAAAGATAAGCAAGCGCTTGTTGCAATAACTGCGTGACGGCAAGCAAGCTGTTAGATGATGATATCACCTGCGTGTCAATGTATGTGTGGATACAGATGGGACGAACATTCATCAGTATTGTTTACTAACCATATAATATCAAATTTATACAATTCCATATAGAATGATAAATATATCTAAATGTTTGCTTTTTAATTACATGTATTAGATTTCCCCGGCATAAACTACATGTTTTGTATACAATTTGAATTAATTGTTCTCATTTGTGAGACAGGTGGTTTTCTATGGTGTGATTTATGACGTCGACAAGTATGATTGATGCAAAAATATTCAATTCTGATTACATATATTTTTTTAGAGATTCATAGACAGACAGACATTTATTATTCAAATGATCATTTTAAATTCAGGGAGTAATATTACTACAAGTATACACGTAGTTATGACACTGTAGATTTTATTTATTTTATACTTTCAATTCAATAAGAACTTAACACATAATTAAGTAGAAAATTCCACGAACGTGGACATTTTTTCTGTGGCGCATGAATAATTTTTCAGTCGTTCTAAGTCTTATACAAATTCATAAAATAGTTCTCAAAAACAAGCGGCGGCCACCACCACACGAATCTGTGTTTCCTGAACTTTATAAACGATGTTTTATTTGATCAAAAACTTGCCTGTTGTAATTCCAGGTAATAAGAAGAATTATACCCTGTTATTAATGTACAAATTCACGATGTGTCAAATTACATGCATTCAATAATCTACTTACAATCGAACACTTGATATATAAAACAAAACATTAAGTTAAATTGAACACGTCTATACAAAAACGGATATTTCATAATCATTATATTTTCTTAGATACACATTTTAATGAGCATGTACATTTTGATTATATACATTTATGATATGATTCTCAAGACAGTGTGGACTCTATACGTTTAAATATATTAGACAAAGAGTGAAGAAAATTCACCTCGTCAGTCCAGAAGGTCATTTGATTAGAAGACACTTTCATGTCAGAAATACACATTGTCTTAGCATCGCTCTATGAAAAGTCAGCTGACCAGCGAAATCAAAATGTCGTAAGTTTTTTGTAGATAGACAACTTCAGCACCATGATGGGTGTTCAGAATGTTCGCCCTCTCCTCATTTTGTATTAACACGTATTGAGTTCCAGCTTAATATTACCATGATCCACCCTGATGTGCATAAAGATTCAAGTCCTAAGTCCAAAACATCTTCATTTCTTCTACTTTAGATAAATCTCTCCGCCTGTACACGTTTGTGTTCCATTGCAGCCATTCAAATTTTGCGGCTTTTTGAAGCATGGCAGAACTTTCCGGATCATGAGTAAAGCCGTGATTATCCATTAGATTTTTTACGTATTCAAAAGGTCTATTATTTATATGTGAATATCCACCTTGCCCTGAAATATAAAGGTTATTAAAATTATTGTTCACTATGCATCGAGTATACAGTGACGATGATACTGATAGTTGACGTCTGTGGTTTACTAGATCGGAAGACGTCCCACGACACGGTATAAAACCCAGATATTCTGTCAATTTCCGAAAACATGTGTATGGTGTAATTTGGATACTGTAAACAAGAGAGACAACAATTTCATGTATTCTCTCCCAGCAGAACCAAGATCGCTACATCAACATACATGGTAATAAGTCCGCTCTGTAATACTAGTATATTATTTACATATATATTATAGCTATATGAAACAGTTTTAATATGTTCGCAGATTGATTAAGGCGACTGTAGCAATGCAACGGGTCTGCTACATGTAGTATGTTGCAAGAGAGGAGGTAAAGTAATGTTTCTTTGGGAAATAACAAGTCTAAATTAACTATTATATATTGAACATTACTAGATGTCTTCATATAATGTTTACTGAGTCACAATGGAAGGTATAAATACTTTTGGAAGGTCCCTTCATCGATTAAGCTAGTGAGAAACGTTTTGTCATATCAATTTGTCAACAAGTGCTGTCCATCAAACTTGAAGGCTATCACCAACTAGACGCCTATCTTAAAGCGGTCCCAACATGATGCCTCATGGCAATATTAGAACGTTTAGCTGTTTATCTTTTAACTGTTTTAAACTACATTGATATATTAATGTAACGTATGTAATTATTTTGTATTGTACCTAGTTTGGCCCAACTTAGAACAATCCCTTCTTTTGCATGTCTGACAACGTTATCGACGTAGACGCTCTCAAACTGTGCCGGTATATGTTCCGCGACTTCTAAACTCATCACCCAATCATAAAGCGGCAATCCAAATTGTGGGAGTGTCAAATCTAGATACTGGACACGCCCCTCGCTTGTCTTTTCACTGAAAGGAGCACCATCGTATGCATCATAACCTTTAAGAAGTCCCGTATCTAGGATTAACTGTTTATAACGTCCCGGGCCATCTCCAAATGAAGCAATATATTTACCTACAATGATATATAGATACTTATGTCGAGATAAATGGATGATACTTGACCTTGCACATACCTGTAGTTATATGGTACCTAGTACTTTATCCAGCTGATAACATAAGTAATTTATACACAAACAAAAAAAAACAAAAAACTAATTTTTGGAAACAGATGAAAGTGTGAAAAGTGATTGTATGCATGTTATTTAAATATGTAACATATTTTTATATAACTATATGCTGTAATCAAAAGAAAGTTGAATAATAATAATAATAAAAAAAATGGCCCTATTGAATATTAAATCAAAAAGTAATAGCAATAATTGAAAGTTAAACAATAATTTGTGGACATTTAATACACAATAAAAGTACGTTGTTTCAATGATAAATAATAACCGGATATAATATTCTACCGAAACGAAATGTAGAATTAACAGGTTAGAATTTATGACTTATCTCTAAAAGGAATGAAAAATCGATGGATGAAAAAGAAAAGAAAAAGTTTAAAGTTCTACATACATGTAATAGAAGACTCATTATCACACGATTGTCAGCCATGTACTGAGACTTTAATTAAACTATATTCACAAATAATAACACAGACTTTTTACACCTAAATTGTTAATGTCGTAATATATTAGTGTAAATATATATAATTAATAGATATGATTCCTACAGAGTTAAAAGAAGAATTACTGGTATTTAACAGTGAGTTATAAGCTAAATGAGTTAATTAATAAACACTTTTAAATATATTTGTTCAAAATATTTTCGGAACATAGCATTTTGTTATGTATTGAAAATACATATAATTATAAATATGTATGCATGTAATCTACAACATTATAATAATAAGTATTATAATAAGTTCAAACGAATGGATGACATTTTCATCAGTCGAATATAATACAACAAAAAAACAACTGATTTATTGAATTAGTTAATTATAATTTAGACAATTATATACACATATACATACACACATACATACACATTAAACTCAAACATTTTCTCGCAATCACATTTCTCTAAAAAAACACATAAAATGACTAAAATTGAAAGACGCATACAGGATTATATTTGTTGAGTGAATAAGTAGTTATTGTATATTGTTGTTTAAAAGTAGAGATGGTACATGCAAATCTTATTTCAATTGGTATACTATTCCAAACTTCCATGCTATGATATGAAAATGCTTTTTTCTTATATTCAGTATTTACTTTGGTATTACGATATCATTATGGGTGACAGATCTTAAGTCATAGTTGTTATTTTAAGAAAAGGTGATAATGTCATTTAGATACTCCGGAGTCTGATTATTGACACATGTATATAACAAAATCGCAGTGAGGTGCTTACAATTATATTATTAAAAGAGAGCCAATTATGTTGCAAAAATAGTTGTTTGGAAGTACTCCTAACTGGTTTCTACAGAATGACTTTTGCAGATCGTTTTTGTAAGGCATTCACTTTTGTTAATTTTGTTTTAGTAGCTTTGCCACAGATTGTGCAGCAGTAATCAAAAGATGCTAGGATATATGAGTTATAAAACAATTACTTCATGTCATAAGAGAGGTAATTAGATATATTTTTCAACAGAGATTTTTAATGTTTCTACTTATTTTAGAGCATGTAAGAGCATGAATGTGTACTTTCCACTGTAAATGTTTGTTTACATAAAGCCCTAAAATTTTATGATAGGTGACATTATCAATAGTTCTTTTGTTTACTTTCAAGTCATGATTTATAGTTTTAATGTTTCGTTTCGATATCATAAGCATACATTTTGTTTTAGCCGGATTTATAAGCACGTTATTGGGAGTTCACCATCTTTCAATGTAATTATATATGGGCATAAATCAAAATAATGAAGACAAAGCGTGACATGGGGGGTCAAATTTAGAATGATACTTGTGTTCATAATATTGCCAAAAGTAGGTTGGAAATATATTATATTGTGAAAAATTGACAATGGCTAAAGTATAGGATTGAAGTCTTCTTCAAATTTACAACATTTTAATCAAATAAATATTATATTTTCAATAGCAATCCTTAAAATTCAAACAATCTTATGGATTAAACTATGGAAATAATAACACATTTTTGTGATTTTTTCAGCAGACTTTCATGAAAACAACTTTTTAATACAAAAAAAATATACATACAACCATAATTTTCCAAAAAATATATATTTATGGCGTTTTGAACTTCATTTTTTTTAAAATACGCTTCAAAAAGTTTTTATGTAATATTTACTGCTGCAGATACAAATTAGCTAATTCAATTTTATCAATTTTCAGGTATATTCAAAGATAAATGTGAATTTTCACTTAATTGGTACTATTCTTGGGTAACTTAACAATGTCCCCAAAACTAGTATATATTTTCTGTTACCGTTACACTCGGGACAGATATTCTTTGTGTATGGTCTTATGATAATGACAGTGTTGTTAATCTATTGTTATACAATTTGTTTCATTGTAATACAATTTGTTCAATTATTTTATTATGAAATACAAACAGATACTCTATTTGATAATGTTTTAGTAAAATTTTAAATGGTGAAAACACCAACACCAGGGGACGTTCTAAAACTGTAATGTAAATATACGAAACTGTTATGATAAGGAGTATCATAAAATGGATTTATAACAACATCTGTCAAATGTATTTTGCAATTCATTAAATAAGAATATTTTTTTTGAACAAATCAAAACTATTTCCAATTTGGTAAGTCAATTGCGTTACTGAACATGAATTATTAATTTATATATATACAGACTAAGTAAAGGTTACGCTCCGTACAAATTTGTTTAGTCTTTTAGCATACAAATATCAAAGTGCTATGATCATTGCGTTGCAATTCATTCTTAGTATGTTTTTTAAGATAATAAAAAGATACACAAACATCTGTCCTGCTTGATATGTTGTTGGTTGAAAATGTTGTTGGAGGGAGGGGAGGAATTAGAAAACATTTAAAACTGTAGATTTGTCAACTTGTAACAATTAATATTGCATTATCATATATTTACAAGAAAACATTTACCTACTACTTTTGCCACTTATCAAATTAAAGAAATGATTTCTCAACACATTCAAACTATTTCAAACTATGTTGAACAAATCTTTTAAACATGAATTAAGTCATATAAACAGACATATAGAAAATACACTCGGGACTCACAATTTCTTCTTTGTTTATTTTAAGTAAAACAGTCAGGACTCACAATTTCTTCTTTGTTT
Organism: Lutraria lutraria; assembly: GCA_964023205.1. Classification (NCBI taxonomy): domain Eukaryota; kingdom Metazoa; phylum Mollusca; class Bivalvia; order Venerida; family Mactridae; genus Lutraria; species Lutraria lutraria. The sequence goes on along the minus strand of OZ026851.1, from coordinate 1,178,839 downwards.
GTTTTAAGTAAAACAATACTAAAAAGTTTTTGAAATGTTTTGATTATGAACTATGTATTTGCAACACAACTCAAGGAAGATATGCGTCACTGAAATTAGATTTCAAAATTTTGAAAAATAACCCAGATATGAGAAAAGTCTACATACTTAAAGGACAACCCTCGTATATCCTAGAAAATGTTTAATAAAAAAATATCAATTTCAAGTCTTTCTACTCAGAGTGTGCTTCTTCTCAGTCCTCTATAAATGGGAGTTTTACCACTTATTTAGGCATTTTGTAACTTCATGACCCTGCAGTGTTAGTATATTGTTACTGGTATAGTTCCTGTAAAAGCAAACCGAATTTGTGTATAATATTGCATGAAGATGTGTTTGTGTCCCGAGTGTAACATTTTCAATTGTTATATATAAATAATATAACATGTAAAATATGTTAAGAAATCATGAAATAAATCGATAAATTCTGTACTGTTTTCATCTGAGAATGTTTCTTCATCAAAATAAAAAAATAAATTACTTTTTATCTTCTGTATATTGAACAAATCTACTTGGTATATATATCTGAATATAACTATTTTTATAAGAACTTTCAAACTTTTTAAACATGCTCCATTTCACTGCTTCAGACTTTAAAGTATTTATTCACGTCAGTTATTTGATATAAGTGTGGAAAACAATTAACATGGACTACTGTTCTATAGTTACATATCAAAATTAAGATGATGAATATATAGCGTTACACTCGGGACAACACTTAAAACCATGTAGACATAAAATTAATTGCACTACAGGAATTTGCTTTAGTTTTGTGAGCTTGTGAGTACGCTTCTGTTTGAGAAATAGAGAAAAAACATATCAAATTCAAAGAATGATAAAAAAATTCTTATCTAAATGCAAAATGTTACACTCGGGACATTTCCAATCAGCTTTATTCAAGATGGTATAACTTAAAAAACAAATGATTCTTTTGATCATTTCTTTTTTTTCAACAACATGGACAAATATGCCTATCAATATGTTCAACTGCATTTTCTGTCCAAGCATTAGTTTACTTACAGCAATATCATCAATTTGAATTTCCATTTTTTCCTTGAGCAAAATATTTTACATGTGCACTTGAAAGGTGATATCTAAATAATACTTATTATTGAAATATTTGAACAAAATGCATTAAATTTTAAATATAACACTTGTACAATGAAATTAAAAACAACCATTGATTACTTACCAAAAAACTGAACAAAATATAAAAGATTGAAAAATGTATAAAGAAAAAATGTCACGCTAAAAGTGTTACACTCGGGACATTTTTTGCCTGTTTTTCTAATGTAACTTTTGAACGAGTAACACAATCAAGCTGAAATTTTGCAACATTTTTAACAACATCAAGACACACCATCAGAACATTAAAGTACATTCCTGTGTTGTGTGGTATTCTTTAAATCTTGAAAAGAAAAATTGTCTTCATTATTTTGATTTATGCCCATATCATTTATGATACTTCGCCAAATATCCAATAAAGCGTTTATTAATAAAGCAAATACCGATCCTACGTAAGTTTTCGAGTGTACTTATAAAATAAGACCTCTTTTAAAACGTCAACTCAGACATAAACATTAATACACCAGTTTTAATACTTCCACTCAAGGAAAAAAATGGTGTTTATATTTCCATAGTGTTTCTCGTCGCGAAGTTTTATATATCATTAACAATTTGTTGTCTATGTCAGAATGCTATGCAAGTAAACGGGGCATTGCGTAACATTGTTTTCCGAAGTAAGATTAGCTTTCGTTCAATGGTCTAAAAAGTTCAATATTTGTTTTATAGAGGCCTCCTTTGTCGCGTCGTTAGGATCTGTGACGTTCACTAGTCACTCACCGCTGTGAATTCGAATTCCAACTTGGGCCAAAATTAACACGTGATAAACTGTCTGATCAGTTTACAGATATTTGGTGATTTACCCAGTTGTAAGGCTTACATGTTCCTCTTCGGTTATAGCTGGAAAAATCACAAAATACCCTTTGGCTGTTGGTTGACGTTTAGCTGGACTTTTATGCAAATACTGTTGACGAATATCATAATTGTAATAACTTATTTCTGTGCATGCACCATTTTTTTTCACAGAATATTGACAAACCACAATGTATGTAGATTACATATGTGCTTAGAATATCGAATAGGTTAATTAAAGCATTTTCTGCTATGTATACAATATCAAATAGGTGATTTTAAGTAAGGTACACAAATGCTAAACATGTAAAAACTTTCTTTTTAATGTTGTCAAGTATAGTAGCACGATACAAGACACGTCCCTCTGGTCATTACATAACAACAATTTCTATTATCAGTAATCCTAAACATACTTTGAGTTGAACTTAGTTAATACCTCCAAGCGATATACAATATTTTATATCATGTGTTATCTGAGAGTCTGATAGGTGAACAAATAACCCCTATCTTTATTATTGAAAATAATCCTCTGAACTTTATGATTATGACTTGATACATGTATGTTGATCAAACATGACACGAAATTTGTACACCTTTTATGGACACTAGCCAAGATAGCTTCATTTCTTTTCTAAACAATAACAAGATATAGTCTTGATGTCGGAGACGTTCTCCTGGTCATACTGTTAAGAATTTTTAGGGGAATATTGAACATCGGACACAATCACCGGGATTTCAAATCAACTTTTTTTTTAAAAAGGCACGAACAAAGTAAGAATAGGGAGAGAATTAAAACTCAAAGTACTGAAAGCATTCATGGAAACTGAACTTACATAGGCTAACACTGCAACATGGAATGGGAACTAGTTTAACAATTGCACGGCGGAGCTAGAAATGTAGTACAGTTTGGTCCGCATCAAAATTCATGCGCGACGAGCAATTGAAGGCTATGGAAAGTTGAACTATCGGTCAATGTATTGTATAACCAAACCACTTGACATAACACATGGTCATGGGAAATAAAATATAAAATATTTGTATTATCTCATGAACTTGTTAACACATAAAATAGACAACACCGAGATTGATAAAAAATATCAATACAAAAATGTATAAGTCGATGCTTAAAATTTGTTAATTTTCAGATACGCCATTGACTCATTCAAAATACCTAAAAAATGTTTTAGCGGTTAGGAAAAATGTATTAATAAGTTTCTTATTAAAACTTGTGTCGCCAGCACTAGATCACGTTAACAAAAATACTTATCAATTCACTGAAAGTTAAAAGTTTAGACAGTGTTTGTATTTAATAAGCTTTGTCATTAAGTAATTAAACGACATGCTGAGACATAAAGGAATGTTTGTTTCCGGCAACATGCTCGTTAGAGAAACATGTAGGGTAGATGGTTAGGTAGGGACTTGTTTTATCTATGTTTTATTTTTTCATATACTGATATTCTTCAAGGTGTGCGGAAAGGATATAAAAAGTGAAGACAATGGATGAATCGTTCCTCGGACATAATATGTTGACCCCAGGGTCATGAGAACAAATAAGGGAAGATCGCACAACCAGAAACAAGCATATCCTTACGCCGGAATGGTTGTAATGAATTTTATAATGTTACCTTTGAAGAACTCGGCAAGACTTGGTATAATTTTATGATCTGTCATATGATGGGTGGAGTTTTCTATACTTGTCTGTGCGCACCAACCACCGCTTGTTGAAACTTTGTGTATGTCCTTACTCTTTGTGATTATCTAGAATACACGTGTCATTGTGACATGATAATAACTTTCAACACAAAAAGGGGCTGTTCCTATGAAGTAAGACCTTAGTATGTGTTCAATTCATAAAAAAATCTTGCTCTGGATGTTTTTTGCCATCTTAAACTACGTCAATCAATTCACCATTTCATACACATTACCTAAGCCGTTGTTTGACATATAGAATAAAAGAAAGTTCACCAGTATTAAATGCATTCTATTTATTTGGATAAAACTGTAACAAAAACTTTTCAAATTGCTCTATGAAAATTTCCATATGTCTGATAATCTCGACCTTGATAAAAATGGAATTTAGATTAAAGCTATATTCAAAGACCAGTTAAAAAATTTGGAAATTCCTAGACGCTGATAAAACTTATAATGCCTTTCAATACGTTTCGAAAAAAATTGACGGTCTTGCATAGCAATTTACAAATTTAAACACTTAATATAACAACGTATAGTGCACGTTCGTATATAAAGACCTTCATCTTATAAATAATGGGTCTTCGAAGAATCAAAAGGAAATTTAGTCTACTGGCAACAACGAAACCTAGAGAAAGAAATTGAGTATTCGAAGTAAATGTTGGATTGAATATATTAGATGTCCACCGTGTGGATCTTAGTGAACACTGTGTTTCTTCCAGTGCTATAAAATAAATGAATGGAAGACGTTTAGAAATTTAGCTCAGTGAATATTGCAGGAGACAAATGTTAACCGACGAAAATAATAGTCAGGGAAAACAACCCCAGACCAGAGTTCATTCGGTGGCCCCGTATATGTTCTATGTTGAATCTGCCCTCTTGGATGGCACTCAATGGTAGTAACACCAGCGATCGGATCAATACCGCTTACACCCGAATGGGTTAAAAATGCGACTCAATTTCTACTCTATCCAAGATGGCGGATTCTACGTAGAACATAATTATAAGGGGACACCGAATACGTTACTGTCTGGATCAGCATGACTAAACTCATATATGTATGATCAAATAATTATATTGGGGGTCACCAAGTGCTATCCAAGATGGCGGATTTTTCATGGAACATATAAGGGGTCACTGAATTACCCTGACTACTCATATACGTATGATATATTATATTACGGGTCACTGAGTGCCAACCAAGATGGCGAATTTTACATGGAACATTACATATATTGACTACTTATATATTTCACAAACCTCACATTCCGCTTGGCCAATCTTCTGTTGTTTAAGATTCAAAGCTCGCGAAAAATTGTTTCTCTGTGCTATCAATTTAGTCAAAGTCTTCAAGACCTGGTCGGTCTGTCCTTCTTTTTTCTTCAGTGAATTTACTGAAGTCTCGTACAGTTCTCGATATCTATCAGTGTCATAAAATACGTGAGACCCAACTAAAATCACAACAACAACTACCACCGCCACAATGATGTATCGTCTGTTGAATGCCATATTGTCTTATCTATAACAAAAAAAAACACAAGGTCACGTGACTTGGGAGTTCTATATTCAGCACGTGACACGTAATCAAGATTTTACATGTCGTGGACGTATATATACAGTACAACCTCTCCATAGCTACCCTCTTTAGAACAACAACCTCCCTTCAACAACATATTTTTTCCGCTGCATGATTTAACTATTAGTTTAACCTCTCTAGAGCAACAACCTTTCAACAACAACGTAATTTTGCTACTCAAAAAGGGTGATGCTTTTTAGAGGATGCACTGTAAATTATGCAATTTTCGCCTAAACAGTCACGTCGATTTCATTAAAATCTATGTTAAAAACGTTTGCTACAGGTTCCATTTTTTTCACATAGACATAATATATATATACTAGGATTTTTTTACATTTTTTTTTCGCTTAAAATGTTTCTGTTATCATATACAATGATCATGCAATTTGTTTTTAAAAATCTATGAATGAGTTTTTAATTTCCCTTTATGTCTATGTGAAAAAAATGGAAACTGTAGAAAATGTCCTTAAATACTCAAAACGTATAATGTACAATTCATTTACAATGTGGGCGGTAATTTCTGGATTTACTGATGAAGTCATGTCATGAAGTCAAGTATTTACTGGCTAGCCAAACCATCCACGGAAAAGTTAATGTTCTGTTCTGTTAATGGTATAAACATATATTTTTATCTCACAAGCATTACCTTTTATAGTTGAAAATTATGTTGCACTCTTCCGAATTGCATCTAATGTCGCTGACGTAAAATAATTTCACATCCACGTTGACACAAATAATATTATTCCATCACTGGTCAAGTCTGAACACCAATTTCATAAACATTAATTTCCTTTTAATAATTTTCCGTATCCGCTTGAAATTATATCCTTAAGAATACCCACACAAACTTGTATGAGTTTTCAGACCGTATTTAAATGATACACACTATAAGTTATCTTAAGATAAGATGAATCATGTTATCATACTAAATGGTAGATACGCTTTATCACATGTACTAAATTCATTTTATATGTGCGCATGCGTTTAACTTTGTCACGCACATTCGCTAAAGCTATGATCCTGTATTTAGAGCGAAATATTCTTCAGAGAAAAAAAAAAAAACTTATGACACTATCTCAGTTCATTGGCTAAGTCTTGAGAGATAAGGGGCAGACTTGCTACATACAATACCACGGAGTGTTCAACGTGGACGTAAATCGACAAAAACTTTTAACTACCTTCAACCTATGACAGATATGATATTACTCAAAGGTCTTGACTATAAGTGTTATGTATGGTCCTTACGTACTTCAACAAGACTAGGCCAGCAAGTCTCAGCTGCTTCCAAAATTCTCATATAGAAATGTAGCACAAGTTTCTGTTCAATGATATTGCAGAAAAGAAGAAAAAAAAATCTGTCAACTTTTTTACGAGATGTGGCTAAATTAGAAAGACAATAAATATTATGTACATATTGTTTTTAAAATAGATAAAATATACTTCTTATAGTTTACTATCATTTTATCTTTTTGTGACATGGTCGGCTTAATAAATTATTTGTAATAAATAATCTTAATAAATTAATATGTTGTAGGTAAAAGCGTACTATGTATACTTATGTATAGATCAATAAGATCATATATGTATAATGTACAGGCGAGACTAATAGTGAATGTTGGTCATAAATGCAGTATCATGACATGAATTTTTTAGTTGGAGCTCATTCAATACAACTTGACATTCAAACAATCGCCATATTTGGCAGTACTTGATGAGAAGAGATGGGAAACTTGTAGAACGCTCTATGTTTGATTATAGAAGTACTACAGATTAAACAAAACTTGAAATTAAAAAAAAAATCAATTATTGACAAAAATTAGTATCATGATAGAAAATTGGTCAACATCTGCGTGAGGGGGGCTGGAAACTGCCACGTAGTTGACAATTCTTATACATAGTGATGCATCCATACGTTTTTAGATTATAACTGTTAACAAAGTACTATACTATAAGGTAAAATATCTTAATTTAATAACTCCATTTTTGGAACCTGGATGTCTTGTGATATGTACAACAATGTATATCTTAATAAACTTTAACACAACGTACCAGCTACCAGCTTTTTGTGCGTAGTGTGGTTGCAGTTTTATGTTTTTATTAGTCGAATAGCATTTTTATAGTCAATTTTATTTCTTAAAAAGAATGTTCAACTAGCTACCTTCCATCAAATTGTATAAACGTATGTTTTAAACAAAGCGAACAATGAACGACTGGTGTTTAACACGCAAGTTACGACAAAAATAGTGCTTTTGAATCTTCTCTAATGTGGGTTTGTGTATCGGGACCTTTGTTTCCAAACAGGGGAGACTGTAAGACTCGGGTCAGTTATCGATGATGACAAACATGGCACCGCCTGCTAAGACCACAGACACTTGTTTAGAAAAAAATACCCCACCCACCACGGTCGCTCTTGCGTATCAATGTATATAAATACCAGGTTATACATTGAAAGCAAGAGCGACCGTGGTGGGTGGGGTATTTTTTTCTAAACAAGTGTCGGTGGCTAAGACTGTGGTCTCAATGTCAGTGCGGGTCCCCTTCATACATGCATTTTTCTTGAGCTGATCTTGCAAATTTCATGAAATGTTCTTGAATAGTTGTCGAAGTTTAATAAAGTTTAATAAAGATATCCCGGACTAGTTCATGAAGGTACGTTATAAACCTGTAGGGAACATGGTAATTTATATGAACATTAAATATTAACTTAAGTGATATCATTTTGTTGACTCATATTCTAACATAACGTTACACACCCATTTTTCAAATTGAAGAGATAAATTTGTAGTTAGTACCCAGTTTACCGGTGTTATCCGAATAAACGGTGTGCATTATTATAAACAAAATAATATACGTGATGTACACTCAACATGCATAACTAAAATTAACTTCCCATTGTCAACAGAGTTAAAACATCAGTTTGATGATAAGTATGCATAAAATTAGTTTTGTATTAAGAAATTAAATGAAATGTTAATGATTTTATAAAAATACATAGCTTTTCTCTGAAAAACTAGATTTCTTTCACTGCCGTCTGTATTTTTGAATGCAGGTGCTCGTTTTATGCCACTTCCGTTATGAAATAGTTCTGTGTTGAAATAATTGTTTGGAGTTTAACCCAGCGTAATAATATCACTGCTACATTGTGACGCCTTGTGACCTTCAGAGGTTTCCACTAGTACACTGTTATTTAGATCATTCGAGGAAAGAAAGATGGCAGCCAACTGCATAGTATTATATCGATGGTGGCCGTGGGCACTAAATTCAGATTTTGAGCATTTGATTATTAGCATTTGTAAAAGAGTTGTGTACATATAAATTATAATATTTGGTTCATGACAGTATCTTTTTTCTCTTTGTTCAATTTCCATTCTTAATTCAGCTACACCGTTATCTGGTAGGCCTACCACCGGTTTAAATTTATGAAGAATACTAGAGCTGGGAGGTTTTATCGGTTTATCGGTATATCGCGATATCAGCTAGACAATATAAATATCACAATATTTTTTCAGCATACCGATATATCGGGTTTAGCTTAAATAACTGAACTTTGTGTTTATTATAGTAAAAAATAGTTCATACATTGTGGTAAAGTGTTATTCATGTCTAAATGCTGGTCAATATTGTAATATTATTGACTGTGCATGCATACATATTTATATGTATACATGCATTAATAGTTTCAACAGCGCTAAAAAAACACGTTATTTGAAGTGTGAAACTACACTGTCAGCTATAGTCTGTATTATTACCCAAGACATTATTACAGTATATAAATTTTAATTTTTAATGCTTTTCTGTAAAGTCACCATTTATATATATCGCGATACGTATCGCGATACAGCATGAAATATTGTGATATATCGTGATACGCTTTTAAGGACCGATACCCAGCTCTAGAGAATACCTTATCAGAATAGTATCACGTGATCAAAAAAATATCACATGACCAATAGAGCATCGGGTTATTATCTGATTTATGGAGGTTTGTCCAGGATAAGATTTATCATGCTTAATATTCAGTTGTCAATCATTTATATCTATAGGATTATGTTACATATACTAGTACACTTACTTGTACATCAATATAACTATTTTCGCAGGAGTTATGTTCTTAATATATCCACACTTCATATTATTTTGTTAATAAGTCAGCCATATTGGATGTTTATATTACGTGCAATTATGACGTCATAAATGACGTCATCATCCTTATGATGTCATCATTCTTTGGAATGTGCTGATAGTAAATTTTATAGTATTGAGGCACTTGTTTGATGTTGGGTTATTTGAATGTTCTATTATTGTCTTTGAATACAAATTAACTTTATATCTACCTTGAAACTATTTAAATACTTTTTATTATTATTGATTTTTGCTGTTTGAGGTGTTTGATCCACAGGTAACTGTGGTAATAAATAATAAATGGATATTGATTTTAAAAAGAATCACTATTTACGAATATTAATATTATATATATTTAGCAGATATAATCTATTCATGATACGCAGGTACCTATGGTTTGAATGCCTTATTAATTGAGCCCCATTTATGTTTGTATTTTCAATCTTCAAATTAACGCTGTTTGAAGTGTTTGACTGTTTGAAGTCCTTGACATAAAAGGAGACTGTTTAGATTTAGAACCATATGGGACTTCCCAGTGGCGAGGGTAAAAAAATTAACATAGATCTTGTAGAACTCACTGAGCAGTAAATACGCAATAACTATTTAATACAGTCAATACAGATTCATATAATTTCTTAAATTTTTGACTACATTACTACTTGGGGTACTTATCCGGGATCTTTACACATAGATCCAGGTTAGATTATAAACAACTAGATGTCACCTGATAGCAAATCAACAGGTGGCGCTGTATTACCTACGAAAGAATGTTTATTACCGAAATTGTGAATGCCAAATATAACAAGCAAAGTATTCCTTTTTTAAACTTCTCAATAAAGTCGGTATGTTAATACATGTATTAGCTAGGAGGGCCATCCGTAAAGTTCGTGGATAACACAACTTGATGCGATGTTTGTAAAAAAAGAATTCATGGCCATATAATTGACATAGATCTGTTGACTGAATGTCTAATTTTAAATGGTCACTTAAAATTACGATATGAAGTATTTTGAAGTGTTTAATATTTATATAACGTATATTTTATCTGTCAATATTTCGCTCTTATATTTGGCATATACATGTACTTTTTCAATATGTTGCATTAACATGTACATACAATTTTGGCGTAAAACATACATGTATATGATTATTCTCAATAATAACGCTGTCCTCGAACATTACGAATGACCCTCGTACCAGTGGGAGATAATTAATAATCCACGCCCATGTTTAGTGCAGTAGCAAATTGATAACTCAAGATTGTTTGCACTCTATTTTTTGTGGTTAAAAATGCATTGGCTTGCATAAAATGATAAGTTTCGAAATAACATTTTTTTATCAGTTACATTTTTCACAAAGGAGTTTCCAACTGAGTTAAATCAAGCTTACGGACATGTTTGAACTATGTGAAATGGCTTATCAGTGGGTTTTACGCATCTTTATTGAGTGTACTGGTATTAAGAAGCTGTCAATAACTAGGTCAATGTTTCAATGTTTAATATGGCCCAATTTAAAAAGAATTATATGACTTCCATGACATGTACAGATCAATAATTGGTTATAAGTCTTTATAATCAGATAACGAGAGCCCAAGATCTCCTATGTTCACATTGTGGGCTTAGGGTATTAGGATTCTAACACCAAATTGTTCTGATGCATTTACCCAATACTACAAAATGTGTTATTTCTACAAAAATAGTATTGCCCGATTGTCATTATGTCTTTGATACTTACCTCGGATACTATAATCTAATTTACATTTTTAATGTAAGCGTTGTTGCCCTTGTTGTAAAATGGAAAGCTATACATTTCTGTAGATATATTATTGCATGGTGACCTATATTTTTCTTTATCAAATTATAGTGATATTGTGTAATTGCATCTTTTTTTATCTTGAGTTCCATTGAAATGGATTTTCTTTTGTATTTAATCTTTGAAAAAATGGGTTACTCACATAGACTTCAATGGAAATTTAAAGGGGAAATAACTCAAAGGAATTTCATTGCTTTTGAAAAATCTTGCGGTAAATCATTTTCCATTATAGAAACCTATTAAGGAGAAACAATAGTAAACATGTACAAAATATGTCCGCCCTATTTTGAAATAATAGTTTTGGGATCCTAATGCGAAAATAAAGAATATATTTTACTAATTGAATACTGTTGAATCATTATTTTTGTTGGGGAATTAATTTCGTGGATTTCTTGGGTCGGCTCGTCCACGAAATCAAATCTCCACGAATTTAAATGCAGAGATAAGGCATTTCTTTTCAAAAATCATAGTCCACAATTTATGTCCCCACGAAATAGCCATTTTAGTAAAAAACACGAAAATTGAGCCCAACGAAAATAAATGAAAATACAGTAATAAGCTACTTAATGACTAGCTGATGTGACCGAGTCAGTCGGTACTTCAAGTAAAGCGCTCTGTGGCACTGAAACACATGGTTCTTTCCCATTGTGTAGTTTGTTAAAAAGCGACCGTTCCTATAATTTATAGACAGATAATGACTGGTTCCCACTCGTTTTATGTTGCCTGCAGAACTGGAACCATCTTTTTACATTTAAACTCTAGCTACACAAAGATTAAAGTATGTGAATATAAATGAGACAATAACGATAAATAAGCACCATATTTACATCAACAATGCAATTAGACTAATTGAATAGACAAAACTGATTCCTTAGTTTGAATCTGCGACAGCATATGTGTGAAATAATACAAGCAAATAATGGCTGTAGCTTTGGAACATTTTGTGGGAATATTATGTGTTTCTCTTATAATGGTAACGAGCATACACGTGTATTCCGGGGGACATAATACTTACGTTTCAATGATGTTTAATTTTATGACTGGGTCAGGGTCGGACGGACAGACAAACTGGAACGAAAATTATTTCACGCTAGCGAAAATAATCAATCAACGAAATAATATTTCACGTGAACTAAATGAACGTCAGAAAAAAGTTGGACAAATGGAATGCAAGGTACTTACATTTGGACCAAGTCGTCCAATTACTTATTAGTTGTTTCGAATCAGTTTATCTTAATACACATGAAAAATAACCTGTGAACAAATGCCAACATCGGGAAAGAAATTATGTGGCCTTTATGGACTGGATGTCTTTATTCGAAGGTCATTTTGTTCTAAATAATCAATATCCGTTTTTTCAAAACTGACCTTTATTCACAGAATGGCCTTTATTCAGAGGTGGTCTCGCTAACACAGGTTTGACTTTATGTGTTGCGTGTATCGCCACTGAGTGTAAACATTGTTTTTACAGGATTCATCGTGAAAAAAATGAAATAGCGATAGATAATATGATGTATAGTGTTTGCAAAGTTGCATTACAAACTACATGTAACAAGAAAATGCCAGCTACGCGGCGTCCATTTTGTCAAACCATATAGTAAAATGAGAATGGAAAATACATGCTCCATAATTGTGTTTTACCTACTAATACGAAGGAACACCTTTTGCGAGAAGCAAACTTTTGTTGTTGTTGCTTTAGAGAGGTTAAAATAATAGTTAAATTTTAAATTGTACGGATGGACGAAATCATGCTGTTGTTGCAGGAAGTGTATTGGTTGCTTAAAAGAGGGCCACTCTTGCAAGGTGCAAAGAAATCACAACGTTCTTTGATGCGTCAAACTGTAAGATCACGGACAAACACTTAAAATACTTTTTATTAGTTATTACCACGTGTTGGTCTCATGGCGAGATACACAAATACCAGAGAAAGCAAGATTTGAGGCTTGTATGCTTGTATGTATTCATTGTTTGATATCTTGGGCAGTGTCTTCTTTGACAATGTATTTATACACAGTTATCAATTATCTTAAGTACCAAAGGTGCTTGCACAATAGTAAGTAATCTATGTATCATTGTATTTCCTGGCAACGTTGATAACACGTGAAAGAACCGGAACATTTATATCAATCAAACCATGAATTGATTTATTAGACCAGAATATTTGTACATGTACTTTGAACGTTTATTCGACCGAACCCTTTATTGCGCCAATCTTTTAGTTTTTTTTACCGGCAAAGTACATATTTGGGGGACGAATCTTATCTACTTTTCTCACGCAAAGTGTTAAGAAGAAAAAAGCGTTTTTCGACCTGCTTGTAACATAATTGATTTGATCTAGTAGCTATTATTTCTGGTAACAATCATACACATTGTAACCTCTCCTGAGCGGCCCCCTTTTGAGCAACAACCTCCTTTCAACAACAGCATGAGTTTCCCAACTGTACGATTTAACTACAAATGTATTAATTTAACCTCTCTAGAGCAACAACAACAGATTTTTGGCATTATTATACATGTAAACCCCTCTTTAGGATCTTTTATTTGCTTAACCATCTGACCTGACATTGTGGCATTGTACGCATTTTTCAGCGTATTGCTAAAGGTAATGCCACACAGAAGGTATCGTCCTCCGGAGGTTGGTGTGCAGAAAAAAGCGTAGAGGAGGGACACATGACAGACAAAAATCTAGTACCAGCACTGGCTCAATTATTCAAAGGTTCGTGGGCTTAAGTGGTCTATGGGACATTTTATTTGGTCTGATCCCTTTATGCTTTTTGTGAAATGTGAGTACAGCGAGACGCGTTTTCTGATTTTATTTAAATCGAATTACGTTTAACTGAGATTTCTTGATTCCCACTTTAAAAGGTAAAACCGTTGAGTAAATTACAAGCTTCTACACTTATTGGTGACAATCAATTACTGGTCTAATTGGAATAAATGGCACCGCGATAGAGTGCGGTGTCTTTATGGAATGCAGAACTTTGCTCTGTAGTCACTGGAGCAATGGGAGATTCCATGTATAAAGTAGTTCCCGCTGACTCTCTGTGTGTTACATGGAACGGGTGTTATTCTAGAACACATTCTCGAGTGCATTTAGAAACATTCGATCTTTGCCACGTGACATATTTAGAATGTTAATTTGATACATTTGGTCTCATTTAGTATCCTCATCATCTTGGTGTCTTGCAGGTAAAACTGTTGCCTCGTTTGGAGATGGTCCGGGACGTTATAAACAGTTACTTCTAGATACGGGACTTCTTAAAAGTTATGATGCGTACGACGGTGCACCTTTTACTGACAAGACAAGTGAGGGGCGTGTTCAATATCTAGATTTGACACTCCCACAGTATGGATTGCCGCTTTATGATTGGGTGATGAGTTTAGAAGTGGCGGAACATATTCCAAAAGAATATGAACATATCTATCTAGACAATATTGTTCGTCACGCCAAAGAGGGTGTTGTTTTGAGTTGGGCAAAACCTGGTAATCTAACATAGTCATGATCATTTTGAACTTAATGTATATATCCAGATTAACCTCACTCAACGAATACTTCCATATTACGACTATCAACTTTATTATGCAATCGTAACTAATCGGGCATTTCCGTAACTGAGAAATAGGCCTCACACTTATGTGTAAGGTTACACATTTTGGTAGTGCGGTTTCCGGTCACTATGTTTTCAACACTAAGAACTTGTTTTCAAGAATCATTCTCAGAATTACGGACTTTCAAACGTGTTTATCGTTCGCGATTGATAAATGTGCATCAAGTTCCCATTTAAAGAGAAACAATTGTTTCCATCGTTGGATTCCAGCCGTCCGTCATAATGGAAAATAGTTCGTGAACAGCAAAAACAAAATGGCGGCCTGTCTATTATGTCCGATGCACTTTTCTTTAGACAAACGCCGAGGAGTTCCGATTGATTATTACAGACATTTATTTTGGACTGGTTCTCAACATTTCCTTTATACTTCAGTCTTATCGCATGACTTCTTCAATACATTAATATTGAGGTTTGAATGTCTTTGTTGTTTGCTGACGAAGTGCTCTGACAAAATACATGTTTTTATTGACTTCAGGTCAAAACGGATACTCCCACGTGAATAACCAACCGTTCGAGTACGTAAAGACTGTGTTTTATCGTTTGGGATTTCTGTATGATTTGGTCAATTCTACAAAACTCAAGGAAGCAGCTAAATTTGATTGGTTGAAATCAAACACTAATGTTTATTGGCGGAATAATACGAATGACGTCATAATGCACGAGCTACAGACCTTCTGGACATGATTCAGTCGTCTGTTGTATTTTATGTTTACAATGTTTTCGATTTTTTTATATAATTAATAATTCGCATCTGTTGATGTAAGTATAATTAAAAAATAATTAGAAATTGTGTAATTGTGTGATTGTGTGACACGTATACTTATCAGGTTTATTTTTGCATAATATATCATGTGTGTATATTTGGTGAGGAGAGAAATTCTTTCCCGTTTTCTAGCCACCCCGAGTGACTGCGTTGTACGGTTTTACCACCAAATTGTCCACCAACTGGCAATATCTTTACTTGCGCATACTTGCAAGAAGCTAACTACAAATGTAACTGCATTTCTATATTTTTACACAAACGCCTGTAATTTTCATCATTTTGGAAAAAACTTACCTTGTTGACAAACAGTATGGGTGCTCACAACGAGGAACGGAAGTTCTTCACAACATTTTTACCGAAGGATAAATTACACTCGTTGTTAGTTAAAAGGGTGTGCTTGGGGAAGCTTGACGTAAGTATTAATCCAATTATAAATACATGGAGCATCATAATTCTTATTTAATAAAGGTAAATCATTAATTATGTTTTTAATAACCAATCAGCATACCATCGATGTTGGTCACAATGCATTGTATTTTCATACTTTGTGATCTTGTGACATCGACTATTTAACCATTTCTGATTTGACGAAACATAGCAGCTGTACTCAAACTTGAACCTAAATCAAAAATGCATATATAGTTCATTTCCGGCTTTTAAGATATAGGCCAAAGATTGAATCGTATAAAAATATCTTTACTTCCATCCCGTGTAATGCAATTATTTATAGTAATGATGTCGAAAAAAAGGCACTAACTCACTACGTATGATATCTTCCGAGGTTTGATCATATGTAGAATTATTGTAAGAGTTCAGAATTCACAGCTGTGCATGACATGATTTATGACACAAATGATATCACATCCAAAGAAGTATTGAGTGCAGTACATGTATGCACTGATAATAGATTAATCAATACATCAGGTGTTTTTTTTCATCTTCTATAACAGAGGCCTGTTAAAGGCCCCTTCCGAAATGAATATTTCTTGAAAATCATGCATTTTTCCAAAAATATCAACTTACACCAGTTTTTTTTATTTCACAAATCAGCAATTTTAGCTATGCTTCTTCCCAAAAATCAACAGGCTAAGGTCTCTTCCTAATGAAGAAAGAAAAACCCCTGTTCATATAGTTTATACAAAGGTGTTTTAATCCGAAATATGTGTTTATCTGAAATCAGTGTGTCACTTCAATTTACGCACTATACTAATTAATTGCTGCAAATAACAATTCCTTCGGAACATAAAATGATCAAAAACTATATTTATGTGTAATAAACAGTAGCTTAGACGAGTATTTTTATTTGTCAAATAGAAGAATCAACAAGGGGTAATAATTGGTTACTACGGATACACATTGCCGGTGACACTGTACAAATTTAAGGGTAACGTGTCAATAAAGCTGTTAGTTATGTTTAAATGTAAGTAATAAAGTGTTAACCACTTTTGTGTTGGAAATCTTCGGCGGTCTCTGTCTGTCTGACGTCGATTGAAAATCTGATCACCATCATACAGAGTGCATCCACAACGGTTCTGTATATACGATGGACGATGTGAGACATGGATGATTCAGATATCCCAACCACATCACCGACGACACTCAAAAAGCACACATGGCTGAAGATCGAAGGGTTGCCACAATTTGCAATTTTAGAGAGATAGCAAATGTCTGCTTGATGCGCTTACCAGATACGGCTGTAATGCTCGAGTTAATGAGCTAATGAACATAAAACTAAACCTAAAACGACCTAAAACCTCAGGTGCCAGACAAATTTATTCTGTGTTCAATTTTATACGAACAACTCGTCGAACTCGTCCTCTGCGACGCCTTACAACCACCATATTGTTTTCAGAATATTGTTCTTTTTACGATTTTCTCAGGCAGTTTGGGAAAGGTCTGGGGGTGTCACAACGACATTGAGAAAATCTCAATAAATCTCAGAATCTGAGTTGAGAATTCCGGCTGAGAATTTGTATAAATGTCAATTTTTTGTACAAAGCATTAAATTGTTATCAAACTGAACCTATTTCTTCTAAATGTCGTCATCTGTAATCATGATTGTTTTTCTGTGCTAAAATGTAAATTGGATTGACATATTTGGCGAGTATTAAATTTTGTTGATTTGACAACAAACACACATGAATTGAATCTACGACATCAATAATTTGAAGTTAAATTGCAGATTTGTATGGCTTTGTCAACAATTAAACGCCCTGAATATTTCCGTGCAGTAGTTTGATATCTAACACTTAATTTATATTTAACCATAAGAGATATCGACCGCTCTGTTTGACTTCGCATTGTTGTTATCAACAGGAAAATATCACGTGATATTATATCAACCTTTGGTTCATTCTTATCTATATATGACACATTATTTTATTATAAACATAAATACCACCGACAGAGATCAATAAATAGAATATTGATAGTTTATCAGCTAATAGAACGACAAAAACAATGGAGTGACAATAGCAACGGAAAAAAACAATGATAAAGGATATATACTAGTACAATAATAGTGGAATGACACTACCAACGAAATGACAATAGCAACGAATTAGCATAAACAACGAAATGACAATAGCAACGACAAGTCAAAAGCAACTTTATGGCTATAGTAACGTTTGACATAGACAACAAAATAGACAATAGCAAGGAAATGACAATAGCAACGATTCGACATGAACAACAGAATGACATTGGCAAATAAATTATTACAGCAACGAAATGACAAAAGCAACGAAATGACAAAAGCAACGAAATGACAAAAGCAACGAAATGACCAAAAAAAACATCGAAGTGACAATAGCAACGAAATGACAATAGCAACGACAAGCCAATAGCAATATTGTGACAACAGCAACGTTTGGCATGAAGAACAACATGACAATAACAAAGAAATGACAATAGCAACGCCATGGCAATATCAATAGAATAATAATAGCAAGTTAATGAATATACAGAACAGAACAGAAATATTTATTTTCGTAAATAAAGGCCTCCGGCCCAAAATACATGACAATAACATAGAAATACATCAATACAAAGTTATGTCAAATACGTGTTTAGAATAGATCTATATTTTACTCACAAATTTTAAGCATAAGATGGTATATGTATATTGAAATTTTATGTAATGTTGCAGGATGTTTAGTAGACAAAAGTGAATAAAAGTCACGAAGGTCTCTTCCAGATTTGTACCATGTAAATAAAAATTCATTTCTTATATCTGTATATTTTGAACAATGAAAAAAAGCATGAAATTCACAATCCAGCTGAGATGTACCATAAGTTATTAAACAATGATCACAGATACGCTCTTCTTTTATTATAGCATTTTGTCTACCAGTTTCAATCTTAAGTTTATGATTTGATAATCTAAATTTTGACATAGCAAATTTAAACTTAAATGGTATATCAAGTAAAAGATACTTTTCAACATCTAACAATGATTTAAAATGACAATAATGATGACATCTACTAGACATATTTATAGAAGCATGCCAATTTTGGGTACCACAGTCAGTAACTCTTTGTGTAAACATTTTAATGAAACAATTATGATCTCCAATATCTTGTGATAACCAAGCATGTCCAAATCCATAAGAATATAAAAGGTTTTTAACTTTTCGTGCCCAGCATAGTCGACCAGCGTTTTCAAGGGATTTAAGCATAAGATAGCACTGTCTTGGATACCTGTTAGCTAGCATTCTTAATAGAGTGCACCAATAACGAATACAGTTTGTATAGTATGTAACAAATAATGGTAGTCTTCCACAATCACCTAGAACCATACATGTATTAGTAGATTTACGCACATGGAGGAGACTTCTACAAAACTTATTATGCACAGATTCTATTGAACTAGCATGTTCATATCCCCAAATTTGGGAGCCGTAACATAAAATTGGCTTCACCATAGCACCAAAGATTTTAAACATTTGTGTTATGTTGAAGAAACCAAATGGTTTTTGATAGGATCTGATCGAAAAAATGGCTTTCTGTGCCTGAGTGGCTAATTTTTCCTGAGCTGAAGACCAAGATAGACGAGAGGTAAACAAGAGGCCCATGTATTTATAATTTTCAGTAACCTTAATCTGTTGGCCACGATAAAACCAACGCTCGTAATTACGTAGTGGACCACCATTCCGAAATACTATAACTTCTGTTTTGTCAAGATTTACTTCCATACCTGTATCATGGCAAAATCTATCAATAATGTGAATTTGCTGCTGTAATTTAATAGAAGTTTCAGCTAAATTAAAGACATCATCAGCAAACATCAAACATATTATATCTGGAATTTCAGGTGTAATAAAAATACCAGAGTTACATTGTTCTCTAAAAAGGCTAGACAACTCATCTATAAATAGATCGAAAATTGTTGTGCTTGTCTTATCACCCTGACGTGTTCCTATATTACATGGAAAATATTCAGTTTTACTATTAGTTGATACCCTAATGCAAGAATTTAAATTTGAATACATTGCTTTAAGAACTCTTAGAAAATTACCATGAATACCTTTTTTCTTCAGGGACAAAAATAAACGGTCATGGTTAATTTTATCAAATGCTTTACGGAAGTCAACATATAAACAATAAAAACGACCCTTCTGTTTAGAAAGATATTTCTGGATAATAGTTTGCAAGCAGAAAATATTGTCAACAGCCGAATAACCTCTTCGGAAACCGGCCTGTGATTCATCAATTTTATTGTTATCTTCAGCCCAATTGTAAAGTCTATAATTCACAACACCAGAAAATATTTTATACATGGTATTTGTAATTGAGATCCCTCTATAGTTACCAGGCGTATTTGGCAGGACCAGACTTATGTACTGGTGTAATAATACTGGTTCCCCACGAAGAAGGAAAACAACCGGTCTGAAGTATTAAATTAAATATTGACAAGAGAACAGGAGCTATATCATCTACAGTACATTTAAAAAATTCGGTCGGTATACCATCAATGCCGCAACTTTTACCAACAGGCAGTTTATATATAGACATTTTAACCTCATCTAGTGAAAACAAATCATTCAAACAGCTTGCTGAGTCATCTACATATTCATGGAAGTTGTCAGCATTAAGGTCTATGACAGTTGCATTTTTATCAAACAATAGACTAGAAAAATAATGAAACCATTCTGATGGTGTTATGCTAGAATCTAACTTCTTATGAAATTTACCTTTCTTCAAAATCTTCCAAAAGGAGCATGGCTTATTACAACTGTTGAATAATAATTGTCTATTTGAACATTGGAATTCAAGAGATTTCTTTGTGCAATAATTTTTGAATTCGTTACGCTTATCCTTAAAAATTCGTAAGTCAGAATGGGAATTTGTTTTGCGGAACAGTCTTAACGCCTTAAACTTGCAATGCTTCAAGAAATTACATCGCTGATCCCACCATGGAGGTTGAGACGAAACATAAGGGCGCTGTGTTAACATACAACGGCCTGCTTCATGAAAAATTGAAGTAATAATATTAACAGATGCATTAACATCAAAAGTAATAACATCATGTAATGAAGGTAAATTAAGATTAAAAACACCATTAAACATTTCTGTGAACAAAGCTTGGAAATTTGACTTCCAATTAAACTTTTTTGATATGAGAAAGTTTACAATGATCATCCATTGTAGATACCGAATCTTGTTTCCTAGGAAGCACTAACTCACATGAGATGGGAACATGATCTGAATCGTCGTTTTCAAGTACATAAAAATTATTTATATAACCAAAAAGAGAAGATGAAACAAGCATATAGTCTACTAGACTAGCACCATCATTGGCAAAACATGTAAAATTTCCATCACGATCACCTTCAAATCTTCCATTTAGGAGATGAACATCAAACAGACAACAAAAATTGACCAAAGACTTACCAAAATTGTTAGCTCATCGGGTATAAAATCTATAAAATCTTTACATCTGCTGTTCAAATCTCCAGCTATATACAACATTACATCAGGATAATCACTTCTCATAGTTTCAAAATGTTCATTCATACATAAAATACCATTCTTTTCATCCTTATCATCATAGAAACAGGAATGTTCTGGTGAAATATATAAATATATGTAAAGTACATAATAACATCATCACAGTCATATATAGATGAGAATTTACAATACAAAACAATACAATTCTGAAATGCATCATAGATTCGATGAATTATGTTCATTTTTTCTAAACTACTCTTAATAAATAAACTCACACCACCACTATTTCGTAACGCAGTTTTCTTGAAATCACGGACAAAATCATAGTGAATATATGAATCTAAAAAGGAGTCAAATTCACCCTTATATTTACTCCACGTTTCGTTTAATGCGACAATGTCATAATTATTAAGAAATGATTTAATTTTAGGGGTATCAACATACTTATTCAGTCCGCCAATGTTCCATGACAAGATTTTGATAGTAACATCACCTAAAGCACATGTAATGTTTGTAAGGCCTTGGCCACGCCCCTAGTCTTCACGGTCTGAGTCGTCCGAAATATTCGGTGTTTCGTTGATTGGCTGGTCACTCGTTGCGTCATTCCCGCGCTGACTATAGACCAATCGCTGGCTCTATGTACCTGCATAGTTCACACGGTCACGTGGCTGAGTTGTAGTATTACGTGCGTTGATTGGCTGGTCTTTCCCTGCGTCATTCCCGCGCTGACTGTCGACCAATCGCTGACTCTGTGTAGAATGGTCACGTGGTTGTGTTGTAGTACTACGTGCGTTGGGATTACTAGTACGCATTCTTCTACCAATGTGTATAATTTGTTGGGTTGAGTCATCATATTTATATATATGATCGTTGATATACAATTTATCATAACGAATATAGTAATATGATACAGATTGAAATGGATTGACATTAGTAAAAGAAATAGCAAAAAAAGGTAAAACAATAGAATGATAAAAATGACAGATAACCTAAGTGCATCAAACAATAATGCTTTATTAATTAAAATAGTCAACAATACATTGGTAAGAAGATTTTTAAAAAACACAAGAAAATCATACCGTAACCTAGACATACCTCCTTCAATATAAAAGGTTCAAATCAGTACATGTAAATAAAATTATATCCTGAAAAATTTTTTTTTCATGTTGTAAATATCATTTTCTCTAATCTACTGATATGTTAAGTGACTCGTGTTCATCAAACTAAACACGTCATTCATTAAATCATTGTATTCATGTTCAAAATAATATTCTCAAGAATGCGATGATATGTTCGTTAAATGATATTTAAAATACCAAAGAACGTGTGTAAGTGATAGACTTAGTACTATAGAAAAGCATGTAATTGGGGCTTGCGCATAAAACTTCTACAAAAAGCTTCAATCTGTAGTTTTGCCTTCAGTTGTCAATAATTGTAGCTGATCGCCCATAGTTGTTCGAGTAAATAAATCTATATTTTCATATTAAACAACCCACTGACAAATCCGGATTTAATTCAACAATAACACCATTAATCCTAACTCAGGTCATTACTGTTCTAATGTGTTCAATGTTAGACAAGTCCTTTCGTCTGTAAACATTGGTGTTCCACTGTAACCATTCCAACTTGGCTGCTTTCTTCAGTTTATCTGAGGCTTCGACGTCATGTTCAAATCCTAATTTATCCAGAATGCTTTTTACGTATTCAAAAGGTCTGTTATTGATATGCGAATATCCGTCTTGACCTACGAAATAAATATTAATATACCAGCACAAGAAGTTTTATTTTGATGTTGTTATGTAATTGTCGACTTACTTGTACATGATCAGTTGTTATGTACAATGTTTTAAAATTATATAAATCCTATGATATTCGAGATCAATAATAGAAGTAAACCTTTTAAAATGAAGAAATACTTATTGTACACAAATGGTAATCATATGGTCTGTAAATATTCTTGATTCGATTGAAAATGTATTTTCCCCAATGGCAAATTATCTCCCTTTGTTTCCTTAATAAGCCGAACGTTCATTTCTAAATCCATACCATGATTGGCCAATATTATTGTTTAATGAAGGTCGATTGTCAACAACAAAATGGCTACGATTTCATGCAGGCGTGTCATTTTTTTTTACTTTTTGATTGGCAATTTTGACAATAACGTTGAAGTAAAAAGTATTCAGTTGTTGTTGTTGTATGATACGGGATTATCAGAAAAACAATGTCTTCATTTTGCCATGAATGTACATGAGTGAAATAAAATTAGTTTGACTTGACATGATCGACTTGTTTCCAGACAAGACGTCACATAGATTTGAAACATTGACCTTTGACCAAATACTCTAAGAAAAATGCCTTTAAACTGAGTTCTGTCAAATGACCTTCAGTGTAGCTTTATAATCAATAATCTATTGCACGAAACCTTATTTGAAAGTAAAGTCAGTGTTCGTGTTCAGTACATATGGGCCTTAAACTTACCTGGCTTTGCCCAGCTCATCACAATTCCTTCTTTGGCGTGTCTAACAATATTATCTATGTAAATACTCTCATACTCTCTTGGAATATGTTCTGCCACTTCTAAACTAATCACCCAATCATAAAGCGGCAATCCAAATTGTGGGAGTGTCAAATCTAGATACTGGACACGCCCCTCGCTTGTCTTTTCACTGAAAGGAGCACCATCGTATGCATCATAACCTTTAAGAAGTCCCGTATCTAGGATTAACTGTTTATAACGTCCCGGGCCATCTCCAAAAGAAGCCACATTTTTGCCTACAACATTATACAAACAAAATATGACAATACATTGTATTTTATCAACAGTATATTAAGTATTCCTGAAAAGGGTTTTGCTTTAAGGACAATTAGACCTCAACAAAATTAAGCCGTCAAAGCGAGGGTTAGTCATCAAAAGTGCCGGTTACTTTCTTCTAGTTTTTTGTATGTCTCAGCTTGTTGGGCCGTTTAGTTATGGATATTTTTATGGAGAGAGTGAGTTGTTTGTATGCATATTTCTTTGTAGAAATCATTTCTACTTGAAATTGTATGATTGTTCACATCGTACACTGACTTAAAGATGGATGTCTACAAAGGTTGGATTGTAATACTTTAAGTATAAAGAAATTATTCCTTTTATAAACATTCAATGCAAGACCATGCTATAAAGACAACACAACAGCATCAAAAAACCTTTTTTTGATATGAAAACCTTTTGCCTATCTCCGGTATTACACATTGGTGACCAATTTGACACATTGCTGTAACATAATGGCCTGATAGTGTTTAATTGTACATGTACTTGAATATAATCAATTTATTAAAAAAACATACATACAGTACAACCTCTCCAGAGCGGCCCTCTCTTGAGCAACAACCTCCTTTCAACAACAGCATGATTTTTTTCTCAGTGTATGCTTTAACAATTAATTTAACCTCTCTAGAGCAATAACCTCTTAACAACAACATAAATTTGTTACTCCCAAAGGAAGGTGCTTTGGAGATATAGCGCTGTACTTGAATATAATTAATTATTTAAAAAAGCATATATAAAATACATATATAACATTTTAGTAGAATATTGAGAGGTATATACGTCTAATTTGACCATATTATATTGTGCACGTGCATTGATTTAAAATTGATTTATGATGCCATCTGTCAACAGCTTATTTTGAACAATTGTACCTTGAGTTTAAGATAAGGGATGTATTTATAGACATTGTTGAGTTTTTCTTAACACGTCCCTCATTGTATGTCAAGTTTTTTATAATGTAGCTTATCATGTGCATCGCGAAAATTTCATTTTAAGTTTTATGAATAACAATATAACTGTAGATAAGATTTTTTTTTAATCCTTGTAAACTTAGGTATGACATTTTTTAGTGTCTTAAAAATGTCAAATTAATATATTGTTCAGAGACATTTTAACAAGAAGGAAGATTCAAGCTTATCTGGAAAAACTTGCTAAATTGTATTTTTTTAATTCGACTGAAAATTTGAATGTACAGTGCAACTTCTCCAAGCAACACCCTTTGGTATTAGTAAAATTATGTTGTTATTGTTGTTGTTGTTGTAGAGAGGTTGTAGCCGTAGAGAGGTTAAATTGATACTTAAATCATGCAGTGGGAACAATTCAAACTGTTGTTGAAGAGAGGTTATTTCTTAAGAGAGGTGCCGCTCTGGAGAGATTTGTACTGTAT
This sequence comes from Lutraria lutraria, assembly GCA_964023205.1. Taxonomy (NCBI): domain Eukaryota; kingdom Metazoa; phylum Mollusca; class Bivalvia; order Venerida; family Mactridae; genus Lutraria; species Lutraria lutraria. The sequence goes on along the minus strand of OZ026851.1, from coordinate 1,153,171 downwards.
ACGAAAATACTGAATATATAAACATGAATTAATGTACGTTTTACTTTATAACGCATGTGAAGAAGTTTTCAAAACAAAAACAAATGTTTGTATAATATACGGGCACATTGTTTAAAATGCGGACTTTGAGCTTAATGTTACGTCATGATTTAATGATTTTATGAAATTGTTTGTGTCTATGAATTTATATGATTTTAGTTGTTTTTTACAATAAATCAATTCATATTCGTTCTAAACTGATAAGAAAAGAAATAACGTTTCTGCTATCAATAAATTCGTTTAAATTGGCTAAGATCATATTTTAAAACTCTTGTTTAGCGGTCTGTTCAATAACTCGAATGATTCAGTTTTAATTGTCTGAGTTTGTAGTGAATTTGCTTCAACTTGTCTCATTGAGCGACCCGTGTTATCTCGGTCCATACAAAGGTTACTTTCATTTAAGTGTTTTCAAATCTGTAATATTTCAGATATGTATGTATAAATAGATTCGAATCATCTTCTTACAGATTAGATAGGATACGCTGGTGTGTGACCCTTAGCTATTCCTGAGTCTATGAAAAGTGTTATCGTTGATGGTAAAGGGTGTAGCATTCCGTTGTAACACTGGTGTACGGTATCGTTTGACGGATATTAACACAGTAAATCATTTGAGTTTAATGCCATTTCTAAATAGATACAACACCTTTACAAAGATTAGTATTTTTTCCATTAATCGCGATAACAGTTTATCTTAACTTGTGCACAAAGACCGTCCCAAATAAAAGCCTCTTTTTGCTCAACCGGAAGTGTTTTTTATTGTTTATTATATTTGACATCTGTGTGTTGGGCAATACGTAAATAACGCGATAATGATAGAACATAATATTAACTAACTATAAATTCATCAGCACAATTTTTCTTTCTATGAAATAAAGACAAATCATGCACGATTATACGGTAAATGATTCCGACAAAATCCTGAATATTTTATTCATGTCTTAATACAGCGCAACCTCTCCAAAGCAACACCCTTTTTGGGATATAGAAAGTATGTTGTTGTTGAGAGGTTGTTGCTCTAGAGAAGTTGAATTTATAGTTAAAGCAAGCTGTTGTTGAAGGGATTTTGTTGCTTAAAAGAGGGCCGCTCTCGATAGGTTGTAATGTACATTCTTTTCCTTTGGGGTGCGCAATGGTGAATATTCGTCATTATACATAATTGAAAGAACATTTAAATCCCAACTAACGACAACTTTAACGCCTAATCCATGCCCTAACGACCACATACTACTAGATTACTTATAATATTCAATATTTCAATTTCGTGCTCTAACTAGTTTGCACTTAAAGATGCTCTCTATGGAATTCTAAGGAATCCATAAATACTGGTCAAACAGGGGGTCTTACCGTTGAAGAAATCCACGAATACTGGCACAAAATGGTTTCCTTACCTTTGAAGAAATCCGCTAGAACTGGTACAAGTTGTGTGTCTGTTTTATGTTGTCCGGAGTTTTCAACGCTTGTCTGTGCGCACCATCCCCCGGTGGATGACACCTTGGCTCCCCGACCTTTTGAACTGGCCTGAAAAATAGGGGTTAGATTTCTGATGACGAAAAATATAAAAATAAAACTTTAAAAACTTTAAGACTATGGAGAATGATAACAGAATGTCAAGCTAACCTTGCTATAAGCATCAAATTAGTATTAGAATGACTGAACTGTCTTCTACCGTGTATTTATCGATTTGGAAATACAGCAGAACCTGTGAACAAAGGCCATCTTAGAGAAAGACTGGGAATGGCCTTTATTGACAGGAGGCCTTAATTCGGAGGTAATAGTTTTCTGAATTATCAAAGACGGGTTTTAAAAGAATGACCTTTATTCACAAGGTGGTTTTTATTCGGAGATGGCCACAAACACAGGTTTTAATGTAGTTACAGATACTGTAAAATATGGAATGATATTTAGGTAAAAATTGCACAATGCCTGCTTATTGTTACAATTTACACATGGACGCTGCTAGTATGCTTACTGGTATAGTCAGAATGCATGGTGGCACCTTCACCACGCTGGTTGACAATGATAGCATGCTTGCTGGAAGTTACAACTTGTATGCTGTTGAGACCCTGATGTCTATATCACAATTTAATTTAGCTGAATGACAGTACAATATAGCGTAATGAAATATTTCAACATGCGGGGACTGTATGTAATAACATCATGATTGTTTTGCTATTCATGTTGTATTTCTACCTATCTTTGCATTTAGTATCAATCTATTTCTGTTCTGTCCATGAAGGTATTTACTATTATATATTTCTAACTTGACTAACCAAGTAAGTAAACTTTACTTAATTAACTCAAATAGTATAATACAGTACACGAGTATCATCATTGTATTTGTTATTATATAATTGTATGGTCATTATTTAGTTGTGACATTGTGATTTGGTTGAATTTTATATTATCTTTTAGTATTGTACCTTATCATCACAGGTCAGTCAGTACAGTCAGATATTTGCACCGGAAGTCGACCGTAGCTTCACGGACCGCACGTGCAAAACAAGAAAAACGAGTCTCTCGGCATAGCGCTTGACTGATTATTGATAGAGTACTCCAACAAATATGTGTACATGTTTTATTCGGGGTTTTTTTGGGGTAAATTATAGACGTATATGGAATAATAAAAAAGTGGATTCTTTCTATGAATTCTTTCCAGCTTGATTCTACAGTGAAATTTATCACTGTGATATTTGTGGTATGTAGTTTTCTGAATCTTTATTATCAATAAAAATAATTCATTTGTGAACTGAAATTAAAAGAAAGCAATAAATCAGACCTCAGCCACAGTCAACTGACTTGTGAGTACAAAAACATTGATAAATATACATATATTGTAGATATTAACAAAGTGTAACTACAGTTTATGTTATTTATACATTATCATATCATACATGTATATGATACAGTCGAAACTCGTTATAACGACATTGCTCAAATCGACATTTCGCTTAATAATAAATAATTATGACACAATTCAAATGTTTCGATTTTTACAGTTGTTTTACTCATTTACTCATCTATATTTCAAATAAAAACATTTTTTTATTTACATGTTTATATCTATAACGACATAATATTACCAGAACTGTCCCTAAGTTATTTATCATTCTACATGTATTTCAAAAAGTTCTATAGACAAAATATCAACCACGTCCCCAGCCAGACAAGGGGTTTATGAAGAAATGACCATATCTTTTCTTCCCGTTTAAAGCGATATATTTTATCATGTCATGACGATGTCGTTATAACGGGTACGAACTGTATATTGCTTAATGGTGTGATTGGTGCTAGAATGAAAGAGATGTTACTGTGCATGATAATATGAGCTACATAATGAGATGTTGAGTCTAAAAATCTATGAATATAATCAATCATTTAAGTTTTCAAAAACAATCTACAACATATCTTGTACTATGAAAACGTTATGATTATAATGTATTTGATACATTTGACTGTTTAATACGAAGTTTAATATAACACTGCTTTGCTGCATTAAAACATTAAATAACTGCATTAATAAACTCCCTGTGTGATCTATGTATCCTGGCATCTAATCTACCATACAATAAACGTATTTGTGTTAAAGTTGAATAGATCATGAATCAAGATAACCTTATTTATTCAAATGATTGATTATACATGTTGTTTACGACGTTTTAATTTTTCGAACAGGAATATACAATACAACCTCTCCAGAGTGACCCACTCCATGATTAAACTATTAATTAAACCTCTCTAGAACAACAACCTCTCAACAACAACATAATTTTGCTACTCCCAAAGGGTGTTGCTTTAGGGAGGTTGTACTGTAATGAAAATAATTTTGTAAAAGGCTAATTGGCCAAGAAAGAAATCTGTTTTACAGAAATTGTGAAACCTTAAACTGTCCTGTTTTTGTCTTATGGCTGAACATCTCACGTTGTGGCTCATATAAATGGGTTATGTTGCTTTATTTATTTGCTTTTACTTCGCTTGAACATCAAAGACAAGGAAGAAGAGAAGAAGATGTGATTCAAATGTGAAGATTAGGACATTTGTATATAATTATAATATTATGTGATCAGTGATATATAGTGTGTCAAAGTGATTGACTAATTAAACAAACGAACATGACAATAGTGGATTTAATTACTATTCAATGGACGGATTTTACCAGGAAAGTCAAGTTACAAGACAGATTTGTGAGTACATAAACCACAGATAAATAACCATGAATTGCAGTTACAAACTTTGGAGACTATTTTCATTTTGTTTGATGAAGTAACTAACTGCAGTTTGTGCTGTTTATTCAGGGCCGTACCAAATTGGATCTATGTTTAGCGTCCTTTGGTGGGTGGGCTTCCTCTGCCTTGTTAGAAAAAATGTATGTATGAAAAAAATCGAAGGGTCGTTCGTAACGACATAATCTAAGAGCGGTAATTTATCAAGGGAGGTAATTGTAATAACCGATCACGTCTTGAAATAAATTGACTACACCGTGGAAGAATCAGAGTGTTCGGTTAATCGCTTGCTCAATTTCTTTTGCAATGGTCGGCCATGTTATGGATAAAGCATATTCCAGCAATAGATTCGCCCTCACCCGGTTTCGCAACATATTCCTCCTCTTCCTGGTCTATTCGAAAGGACCAAACCCTAAGTTTCAGCAACAGGGTAAATACGTATCCGGGGAGTTAAATCACAATGAGAATGACCTCTTTTGAACGACGACAAAGAGTCCCATGTAGTATTCAAGTGGATGATGCACTTAATAATCTACAAAGATTAAATGCGGGATGATATCCGTCTAAATTCTGTAGAAGGGATCCTACAGTTACCCATTAGCTCAGTTGGCTTTCCAGTTTCCAAGCACTTCTACTTTGGCAGCTCTGTTTTACATGATAATATTCATGTAATCAACCAAGAAGGCAATCGTCAGCTCTCTGGAAATACCACTTATAACCTGATCCAATGTGGAAACATTTGCCAAATATATCGGTCCCTCTGGTTTCCAACTATCAGAGGTTGTAATCCCGTTTTCATAGTACTTGTCTAACCATTGTTGTGTCCGTCTGGTATCATCGGTTGATTCCTAGAGAGCCCCCATTCCACGAAGAACGGTCTCATTTTCCGTGACCAATGGAACAGATGTTTTCATTCAGCCGACCAATAGCACTGCCTCATCCACTGTTCGATTGAGGATCAGCATTTTCTAGAGTTTTGAAACACGCAAGGCAGTCTTCGAGTCATATCTGCTAGGTGGAATGCTGAACACTTTGCGTTATGGTTCCTTTGACAAAGAATCAACATTTCCATGGTTACGACTCGCCAGGCATCGTAGTACCATATTATCTCGAGAAAACTTCTCCGACCATCTCTCCAACTCACCTTGTTGATAATCATTTGCGTAAAAAAATGTGCCTATATGGGATCAGTGTCTCAAAATTTACTCTGGTCATATTTCTCGAGTTTTACCTTACACTACAAATTGTGTTGGCCAACATCTCTTTGATGCCGGCAATTCCTATTTACTCCCTCCATAATAAGAAAAAATAGCCATAGACTTAAACAGGTGAACCGAACCACTGTAATTTGATAAAATTTTTATACTCAACAGATTCCACAATTAAAATAGAATTATAAAGAACACATATTTTAATATCCTCATATGTTTTGACAGGCGACTTTCACCCAATGGTTCTGGAGAGGTACTGTTGCTTTGATTTCAGCCTATTCCCATGTTAGCCTATTTGTCCTCGACCAGATTCGTCGTAACCGTTATTTGATTATTTTATCCCAGGCGCTTTTATTTTTCGAGCCTTTTGATTGCAGAAAAAATAGGTTTGTAGTGTATCTTAAATAAATCTCGAAGTAGTATGTAAAGACTCATCTAATTGGTAACATGTCATGAGACAATTCTTCCAGATTCATCTGTCACATCTATTCGGTTGTTGTTTTGTTGACTGGGGTTTAAACGTCACACTAACAGCCCGGGTCATGTGACAACTTGCCGGCTTAAATGATTGCGGGAGACACTCAGGCTTACATCCGGGTAGAACAACCGACCTCCCGTAAGCTAACTGGACAGACGGCTTCCTCACATGTGGAATTTGGTACCGGGTGGGATTGGAACTCACAGCATTGATGGACCAGAGATTACTGGTCACAGCATTGATGGACCAGAGATTACTGGTCACAGCATTGATGGACCAGAGATTAAGGAAAGAGGAAAAACTTGTTTAGTAAACATCATCCCAGTTACAATTTAAAGAGAAACACAATTATACAGTTTAAAAGTGGTTATTGCTTTTGATAACATAAATCATTGAGTATATTTTATTTTTATGTCCCTGTCAGGCGAACTGGCGTAAGGCATAACGTGTTACCTTTGTCTGTCCGTCCGTTCAAATTTTGTTTTCCGAGCAATAACTCAAGAAATATTTCATGGATTGGTTTCAAATTTACATGAAGGTGCATGTACAATAATAAGATACAGGCCAAATTCGATTTCCGATAAAATCCACACATGGCCCCTCTCAGCTGGGGTATTCGTGTCCACCAGACACATTTCTAGTTTCTTCCTATTTCAGATGCATTCAATCCAGTAAGAAATTGAGAAAGGATCCAAAAGTTGATGTTGACCTGATGTAATTTGACGTGAACATGTGGCTGTGCTGTGATTCATGTCAAAGCGGTCATAGATCACGCCAAGCTGAACATGTGTTACACCTGGGACTGCCCGATATTGCTACCACCAGAACAGGGTACCAGCCAGTTAGTTTTATTGCTGGTCCTATGATGTTGGTGACATTTCAGAATTCTGAATTTAAAACCAGTACATTGTGTGTACGTCAAATGCGAGGAAAATCATGTTAATGAGAGAACCTGCAAACATACAAGATCTGATTGTTTTTCATCGATATTTTTTCAGTTATATATTGCAGCTGATTCACCTAACCAATTTTCCTGGTCGGTATTCTTACCAGTACCAACTTACCCTGCCACACTTATTTCGGTTTACGCTGTATTTCAATAATATTTCAGTTATACACAGAAGTCGATTCACCTAACCAGTTTTCCTGGACGGTATTCTTACCAGTACTAACTTATCTTTAAACAAGGAACCGACAACTTCTCTACATGTAGAAGAAAATCGACATTTATGTCAAATGATCGCCGGGTTATAAAGCCAGCAAACTAACCACTGGGTCACGGCTGCGGCCCCTTACCCTTCTACATGGAACCAGAAACATCTCCGAGTATGAAGGATGATAGACATTGTTGTCAATTATTATAGAAGGGTATGAATGTTTAATTGTATTATATAACAAAAATATATTTTGTTTTGTATACACGGATGCTTTGTTGCTTTTTTCTACCTTATAGGTTTCCAAAACTAGCCTCACACTAAACATAGATCCAGTTTGTTACACCCATAGTTCTATTGTTGTTATTAATACATTTTGGTGTGATTGTTGTTAGAATGGGAGAGAAATTCATTGTATATGCTACTGTGTATCATGTGACTAAAAGTATATGGACAAGTTTTAGATTAGTCAAGAGATTTTAAACGTTTGAACATTTCTTTATGTTTGCGAATTGAAATACTAATTTACCAATAAATCAATAAGTGTTAAATGTCCTAAGGCTTAAAAGCACATGATACCACCAATGTATTTTGCATGTTTTTTATACGACATTATTTATGTACTAACATTAGTAATGTACTCTTCATTTGTATTCAAACATTTGAGAGAATACGTGAAAACCATCATAAAATTATTGTGGAATGTAGACAACTAGTTGAGAAAATATAACTATGAATATATAAAACTATGCTATATAGATAACAATTTGAGAGAATCTGTGTAAACAGTGTTTGTGGAATATTGGAAACAATTTGATATTAATTTGTGTAAACTATGATGTTGTAGCTGTATTGGCAATCATTTGAGAAAATCCGAATTAACTTTGATGTTGTAGTATATTGGCAATCATTTGAGAAAATCCGAGTAAACTTTGATGTTGTGGTATATTGACAATCATTTGAGAAAATCCGAGTAAACTTTGATGTTGTAGTATATTGACAATCATTTGAGAAAATCCGAGTAAACATTGATGTTGTGGTATATTGACAATGATTTAAGAAAATCCGAGTAAACTTTGATGTTGTAGTATATTGGCAATCATTTGAGAAAATCCGAGTAAACTTTGATGTTGTAGTATATTGACAATGGTTTGAGAAAATCCGAGTAAACTTTGATGCTGTAGTATATTGACAATCATTTGAGAAAATCCGAGTAAACTTTGATGTTGTAGTATATTGACAATCACTTGAGAAAATCCGAGTTAACTTTGATGTTGTAGTATATTGACAATCACTTGAGAAAATCCCAGTAAACATTGATGTTGTGGTATATTGACAATGATTTGAGAAAATCCGAGTAAACTTTGATGTTGTAGTATATTGACAATGATTTGAGAAAATCCGAGTAAACTTTGATGTTGTAGTATATTGACAATCACTTGATAAAATCCGAGTAAACTTTGATGTTGTGGTATATTGACAATGATTTGAGAAAATCCGAGTAAACTTTGATGTTGTAGTATATTGGCAATCATTTGAGAAAATCCGAGTAAACATTGATGTTGTGGTATATTGACAATGATTTGAGAAAATCCGAGTAAACTTTGATGCTGTAGTATATTGACAATCATTTGAGAAAATCCGAGTAAACTTTGATGCTGTAGTATATTGACAATCATTTGAGAAAATCATAGTAAACTTTGATGTTGTGGTATATAGACAATGATTTGAGAAAATCCGAGTAAACTTTGATGTTGTGGTATATTGGCAACTGTATAAAAGAATATGTGTAAACAATAATATTTTGGTGTATTGGTATCTACTTTGGAGAATCTGTGTAAACTACAATGTTGTGGTATATAAGCAACGATTTGAGATAAATCTGTGTGAATTATGATGTTGTGGTGTATTGGTAACTACATGTAAAATATATTTGCGTAAAGTATAATACAATTTTGTACTGTGGCAACTATTTGAAAGAATCTGTGTAAACTTCGATGTTGTGGTATACTAACAACTACTGAGAGAAAATTTGTGTGAATTATATGTCGATGCATATCGACAACAATTTGAGAAAATCTGTGTAATTTAAGATTTTACTACTAGAGAAAATCCGTGTAAAATATGACGTTGCAGTATCGTTGTTGGTTGTACGAGAAGGGTCGTCCAAAACGCCACCGTTTACGAGGGCTGGGTCGAGAATACAATCATTCTTGATTCTTGTTCGGTGTGGAACAGTTTCTAAATTTACTGCGATTTGCTAAAATCCAGAGACTAGTAGTCCTTCTATTTTTATTGTTTTGAGTTGTTAATTACAATGGTGCTGTATAGCCGAAATCAATGTACGAGAGCTTTAAAACAATTGTCATTTTTTGATGTTCGTGTTTGTTGTGGCACATATGGGGTTGTGAACTGGTTTGAATACGAAACTGGTCATGTTTGTTTGATCGAGAGAAGAATATTGCTGTATTTTATATAAAAAGAAATCGTTTGATTATTATGGTAAAGTTAAAGAGGCCTTCTTGGATAATTATTTGTTAGCACTGTATTATAAGTCTTTGGTTGATGTCTAAAGCTGCAGCTGACACTTGAAAAGGTCATTTCAAACTGAACGATAGTTCAACTATCCATAGCCGTCACTCGCTCGGTGCGCATGAATTTTTATGCGGACCAAAGTACTACTTTTTTCTACATCCGCCATGCATTTGTTAATCTAGTTCCTGTTCCTGTTCTATGTAAATTCAGTTTCTGTGAGTACTTCCAGTAATGTGATATTGTTTTGTCAACAAACTTTACTGCTTTAATGTGAGACCTCTACAAAAGTACGTTGCTACAACTCATATCGTCACTCTCCAAATGAATTTTAATATTTAACGTTTAAGGCGGGTATAGATCAATCTACCTGGGTGCGACGATAAAACACGCTCTCTTGGTCTTAGTCGCTTCAGTTTTTACCCATGAGAATTTGAATCCGTGCAAATTTACCGCCGAACATCATTGTTTCGAACACATTACGCAAATACATTTTTCAAGCTTTACCACATAACGCGTGAAATTACAAATACTGGTTTCCAACGATCAGAGGTTGTAATCCCGTTTTCATAGTGCCATAGTGCTTGTCTAACCATTGTTGTTTCCATCTGGCTTTCACTCTTTTGGTATCATCCTAACATCCTTTGATAACCCCCTAGAAAGCCCGCATACTTCCAAATATGGTATCACTTCCCGTGACCAATGGAATAGATGTTTTCATTCTGCCTTATCCACTGTTTCGATGAAGGATCCGCAATTTCTAGAGCTTTGAAACACGCAAGGCAGTTTTCTAGTCGTACCTCCTAGGTGGAATGCTGGACACTTTGCATTATGGTTCCTTTGACAAAGCATCAACATTTCCACGGTTACGACTCGCCAGGTATCGTTGTACCATATTATCTCCAGAAAGCTTCTCAGACCATCTCGCCAACTGACCTTGTTGATAATCAACCAGGGCATTTGCGTAAAAGTGGTCAGTGTCTCAAAAATGCTCTGGCCATATTTCTCGAGTTTTTCAATAGATTGTGTTGGTCAACATCTCTTTGATGCCGGCAAATTGCTATTAATTCCCTCCGTGACAAGTAATAATAGCTTTAGACTTAAACAGTCCTCCCGCGCACAGGTGAACCGAACCTCTGTAGTTTGATAAAATATTCATACTCAACAGATTCCGCAATTAAAGTTAAGTAGAACACAACACATATTTTTGATATCCTCAAATATAATGACATAATCGCGATGGTTCAGTTTATCGCTGGTACTGAGTGGATTGCTCAGCTATTTGGAGAGGTATTGCCTTGATTTCAGCATATTCCCATATTAGGCTATTTGTCCTCGACCAGATTCGTCATAACCGTTATTTTGTTATTTTATCCCAGGCGATTGTAGTTTTCGAGCCTTTTGAGTTTTAATTGCAGAAAAAGATGGGTTTGTAGCGTATTTTGATAAATCTTGAAGTTTGTTTTATTGAACGAGTATATAAACGCTCCTTGACAACATTTCATGAGACAATTCTTCAGGAATCATTTCTAACATCTATTAAGTTGTTGTGTGTTCTTTTACTGGGGTTTAACGTCACACTAAAGGTCAGGGTCATTTGACAACTTGCCGGCTTAAATGATTGAGGAAGACACTCAGGCTTACATCCGGGTAGAACAACCGACCTCCCGTAAGCTATCTGGACAGACGGCTTCCTCACATGTGAAATTTGGTACCGGGTGAGATTGGAACTCACAGCATTGATGGACCAGAGATTACTGGTCAGAGGCCATAACTACGTACACGACCACAGATGCCCCACCTCTATTCTGTGGCTTGTTCAAATACGTAAGTTAAGACAAGACATGTCTCCCTGATTTATAACAAGAGAGTGGAAAAACATTTGTTTTGTAAACGTAATTACATTTCCAACTTCAAAAGAATTTCTTTTTTAAACTTCAAAAATGTTGTTTTTTTATAGCATAAATCGTTGTATATATTTCATCTTTTTCTCTCTATTTCAGACGTATTTAATTCAGTTAGAAATTGAACAAGGAATCAAGACTTGTTGCTGACCTATAGAATGAGGAAGTGACGTGAATATGTGGCTTGTTTGAAGCCGTCATAGATCACGCCAAGCTTTACATGTGCTACACGTGTGACTGCCGATATGGCTGCTCTAAAACTGGGTTCCCGCAGTTAGTTTTAATTGTGGGTCCAATCAAGTGGGTGACATTGACCTGAGCTGGATTTGAAATGTGAACGTGTGTAGGGCTTTTAGTGTGTAACGTGTATCTGTATTTTGTGGATGTCTTTTTACAATCTTATCTCCGGATCACATCTTCATGATATGATACATGGTTCCAACCTTAATGGAATTACAAAGGTGTATAGTTTGTGGCTAGCAACATGTCATTGTATACTCTTAAAAGCTTCCAAACAACAAGTGCCTCTCTGATGTGAAAATCTTTATAATACAATGTACATGTTTCGTTTCAGTGGAGTTAATGCCGGTTTACAACGATATTTCAATTATATACGGCGGTCGATTCACCTAACCAGTTTTCCAGGACGGTATTCTAACCAGTACTAACTTATCTTTAAACAAGGAACCGACAACTTCTTCACATGTGGAGGAAAAACGGCTTTTTTGTCAAATGATCGCCGGGTTATAAAGCCAGCCAACTAACCACTGGGCCATGGTCGTGGCCACTTACCCTTCCATAGGAAACCGGAAACATTTCCAGGTATAAAGGATAATAGACATTGTTGTCAATTATTATGGAAGGGTTAAACCTGCGAACCAGGATCGCCGGGTTACACGTGCTGCCCTCGTATCATTAGACTACAACTGCGACCTTTTGTAGTACATGTTAAAAATATATTTTGTTTTGTTCACAGATGCTTTGTTTGCTTTTTTCTACCTTATAGGTTGGTTTCTAAAACTAGCCTCACACTAAACATAGATCCACTTTGTTACGCCCATAATTATATTGTTGTTATTAACACAAATTGGTATGATTGTTGTTAGAATGGGAGAGAAATTCACTTTATATGTTATTGTGTATCATGTGGCTAAAAGTCTATGATAAAATAAAACTTAAAGATTAGTCAAGAGAGATTTTAAACGCGTGTAAAGAATGCTTTGTGCTTACAAATTGATACAATAATATTTTAGAAATATATCAGTAAGTTCTAAAAGTCATATGGCTTAAATGCACATGATACCATCAATGTAGTTCTGCATGTTTTGTATACACCATTATATATGTACTAACATTAGGGATGTACTCTTCATTTATATTCAAACATTTGAGAGAATATGTGAAAACTATCATATTATGGAATGTAGACAACTAGTTGAGAAAATATAACTATAAATATATAAGACTATGATATATAGAAAACTGTTCGAAAGAATCTGTGTAAACAGTGTTTGTGGAATACTGAAATCAAATAAAACTTTGATGTTGTGGTATATTGACAATCATTTGAGAGAATCTGTGTAAACTTGGATCTTGTTGTATATTGACAATCATTCTAAAGAATTTGTGTAAACTTGGATCTTGTTGTATATTGACAATCATTCTAAAGAATTTGTGTAAACTTGGATGTTGTGGTATATTGACAATCATTTGAGAAAATCCGAGTAAACTTTGATGTTGTGGTATATTGACAATCATTTGAGAAAATCCGAGTAAACTTTGATGTTGTGGTATATTGACAATCATTTGAGAAAATCCGAGTAAACTTTGATGTTGTGGTATATTGACAATCATTTGAGAAAATCCGAGTACACTTTGATGTTGTGGTATATTGACAATCACTTGAGAAAATCCGAGTAAACTCTGATGTTGTTGTATATTGACAATCATTTGAGAAAATCCGAGTAAACTTTGATATTGTGGTATATTGACAATCACTTGAGAAAATCCGAGTAAACTTTGATGTTGTGGTATATTGACAATCATTTGAGAAAATCCGAGTAAACTTTGATTTTGTGGTATATTGACAATCATTTGAGAGAATCCGAGTAAACTTTGATGTTGTGGTATATTGACAATCACTTGAGAAAATCCGAGTAAACTCTGATGTTGTTGTATATTGACAATCATTTGAGAAAATCCGAGTAAACTTTGATATTGTGGTATATTGACAATCACTTGAGAAAATCCGAGTAAACTTTGATGTTGTGGTATATTGACAATTATTTGAGAAAATCCGAGTAAACTTTGATGTTGTGGTATATTGACAATCATTTGAGAGAATCTGTGTAAACTATAATAATGTGGTATATTGACATTTATTAGACATAATCTGCAAAAAAACTATATGTTACTGTTGTGTAATGATACATATTAGACAAAAACTGTAAACATTTTAATACATGTAGCATATTTCTGAAACTCTTTAGAAAAATATTATATATATTGGCACAGATGGTATGGTGACACATAGTATGTATAGTATAGAGAAAATAGAATTATAAGGGACTACTTTTTACCATATGTACTAGATATCACTACACTTCGTATGGAATTATGTACCTTTCTGAACTGATAACAGGAAGGTGTTATCTAACAACGCCTGTTGTTGGAAGTATTTGCGAACCTGCTCTAGTTCTAGCCTGATTGTAGCGTGAACCAAATAAAGGCTCGTGTCACTGCAAACTTGAAATATATCTAGATCTCTTAAGTGGGACAAAGCATTGCATCCTTCCTTGATTGTGCGTGTTGCGCATGCGTGCTTTGTATGTTCAGAGGTCGTGATCCTGTCTGGATTTCAAACATTTTTAACGGTCATACATTTAACAGGGGGAATTATTTAAGCATGGGTTTCTTAATACAACTATATAGCGTACATTTCTTCTGTCATGTCTTATTTCTAAGCCACGTGTTGGTCAAATGGAATCATGCCGGGACAATATGCTGACCGTATCTTGAAATTCATAATTACGGTGCAACCTCTCTAAAGCGACACCCTTTGGAAGTAGCAAAAATATGTTATTGTTGAGAGATTGTTGTTATAGAGAGATTAAATCAATAGTTTAAAATCAAGCTGATGTAGAAGGGAGGTTGTTTGTCAAGAGAGGGCCGCTCATGATGGTTAAACTGTACATGATTAGCTTTTACCTTGTCTATGGTCGTTGTATAGAAGTTGTTACTAAGATAAGATTCAGTCAAACCCGTATAAAAAGGCCAACCTTGGTTGGACAAAATGTGGCCTTCATCGACAGGTGGTCTTTAATCTTAGGTCATTTTGCTGTAAGTAATCGATGATCGTTTTTAAAGTAATGGACTTAATTTATAAAATGGCCTTTATTCGGAGGTGACCACTCATTACAGAATTAACTGCAGCTGTATTTTATCCATTCTAAATTACTTGTTATGTGTTGACCGATATATGTCGGATTAAATAGGTCAATATCTAGGACACAAATTATCGCTTGCTATAGATAAACAGAAAAAAATGAAATTCATAGAAATTTCTTTATCAAAAAAGTTCGTATTAAAATTCTGTGGATCTTAAATGGATAAACATAGGTAATGTTAGCTCTGTGTTAGTTTAGACTGGTCCTAGAGATATCATATCGTTAATTCCTTGTAAATCCTTTTGTTTAAATATTGCCCCCACTTATCTTACGCATACAACGATTTATCAAACGTTCCGTCTGGTCTGCTTCACCTTAAGTATGTACAGAAAATATCATAATACTCAAAAAAGACAAAATATTAAGAATCTGCTCCTTTGTCAATTCTGTCAGATAAAGGAACAGGGCAGGACACAACATGTATACTTTTAGCTCAGCTGTTTTCGAAGAGAAAGTCGAGCTATCGTGATCACTGCGCAGGCGCCTGCGTCTGTGCAATAAGTTTTATTGTAGCCCATAACTCAGAAACTATAAAAGGTAGCAACATGAACATGAACACACTTAGGCGTTGAACATACGAGAGTTGGGCACCACTTGCGGCGCTCTTATTTGATTTATGATGATCGTCACAAAAACTTATCATAAACATAACGTAATTATTTGTTTTTCCTCAAGTACTGGTCCACTACAGCCTAAATGTCTCGACACAAACACAAGTTTGTTTTCGGGCCAGTGTTTTTTTTTGGGGGGGGGGGGGAGGTATATGAAATGCTTCTCCCTCATTTCTACACAGTACATTCCTACCATGTTATATTTGTACTGCATATTACCTCGTTGAAATGTTGTATTGTTACATGTAAGTAAATTCATATTGTTGTGTTTATACATGGACTGAGATAATGTCAATTAAAAACTTGTAAACTTTTCAAAGTTTAGACTAGTGCTTTGAAAAAAATGCGCACGAACAAACAAATGCTACAAACCACATCCTGATTCACGCTGTATTCCAATCGTAACTACTCGGGCATTTCCGTAACTGAGAAATACTTTCCGATGAGTTCCGATTGGCTGTGTTCGTATAATAATTCTTTATTAGGAGAAAGTTACAATATTTACATGGAGGCGAACCATGTTGATCTATCACGTCCATAAATAGCAGGATGAGTACCTTAGTCAGATAGAACGTAAACACTTCTGACTTGTTTTATCAGTTTATCATACATATTATACCTGGACTCATATAAATAGTTTCAAATGATTATGCACCATCATGTGTATTGAATAGTTTATTCGTGTATCAGACGCAACACCTTCATTTAAAAACGTTTAAGAACAATAAAAAAAACTCAAAAATCGTATCGAATTTGTTAAGATCTCATCAAGTTTTACGAACGCTATTATTTCTGATTGAGATTTTAATTATTCGCTAAATATCCAGACTGTCAGTGAGAAAATTTTGATATAAATGTTAGTGTTTGTCCGACTGGTGGAATGGATAGTGATGTCACAACTGTATCTACAGTCAGTCTTGTGAACATAAGGTGGCCATTTTTCGAAGGTGGTCGTTAAAACAAGTTTGGTTGTATATTGATATTGTTAGATTATAATATCTTTACATAGTCGTAATAGTAGCGTTTTTAGGTTAGAAATCAAAAAGT
>OZ026851.1:1088976-1136329 GCA_964023205.1 Lutraria lutraria | reverse complement strand
TTTCTAGTGGAAGGGTAAGTTAGTACTGGTTAGAATATAGTCAATGTAACTGATTAGGTGAATCGGTCGCCGTATAATATAACTGAAAAGTTGTTGAAAAACGCGTTTATACCCCCAAAAAATAGGGTACAGAAAAGAAGTTAATTATAATCAGATGTATTAAGCACAATGTTCCAAATGTTGAGTTTGTCTGATTGTATTCATCGCGGTTTAGAAACACACTGCCTGTCGTCGTCGGGAAACTAAACGCTACATGGTACATTTTTGTATTTTAGTTTATGACCGTTTCCAAATCAACAATTAACATAGCAGCGCCGCACGGTATTTTAACCTTTCTAACTTCAGCAAAATTATCCAGATTTCGGTGATATTTCCAGGATATAGTTATTGGTTGCAAGCAAACAGATTATTATCTAATGCAATATAAGTATCGGAAATCAGAAAAAAAGCCGCCCTATAAGGATATTAACCAGTGTGGACAACCCACGTGACTTTTGCCGTTCTAAATTGATATTGCGGGAAGCATTTTTTGCCGATAAGAAGAATAAAACAAGCTGTAAGTATTTATTCCAAAGTCGATTTTCACGTAACATAGCGCATTAAATTGCTAATTATTTATGAAATATAAAGGCATTTTCAAGCCTTTTATCAGGCTGCAATTTGTTCTTATTTACCTGTTATACGCTCGTATGTAAGATCAGTTTAAAAATGACTTCCCGCAAGAGCATTACAATATCAGCTACCCGCAATAGCATGAATACAATTTTAAGAATTGCTGCCTGATAAAAGGCTTGCAAATGCTTGATATTTCATAAATGATAGCAATATAATGTGTGGAATTCACGGTTTATATGTTCTTAGCTTTAAATGGCTGAAAACCCGTATAATTTATTGAAAAATACACTGGCTTCCCGCAATAACCAACGTTTAAACAATAGTTTTGAGGCAATGTGGTGCGACTGTTACAGAAAAGCGTATATAATACAAAAAAAACTGAAAACAATATATGGAACATACACATTTTCCCGCTTAGCATGCGCTATATTACCGTGAAAATCGACTTGGAATAAAATATTTACAACTTGTTTTATCTCTTCTTATCGCAAAAAATGCTTCCCGCAATATCAATTTAGAACGGCAAAATTCACGTGGGTTGTCCACACTGTTAACGTTACACCGATATACGATAATAGAACAGTTCACTTCTGTTCTGTTCTATGTGATAACAAGCGTCTTTGTGTCGTATTTGATGTTAAATTTCTGTTTAATCCTTTATCACTTGAGCAAAAAAAAAAAATTAATTAAAATTATCTTATTTTAGATAGGATGAAATGTTTGACGTGTTTTAGCACACTGCGACAAACTCGGTCAAATTATTACAGTTGTTTAACTTACAATGACAATGCTAGTTAACGTTAATGCCTGCACTTGACTCTGAAATACCGAAATAGATGAGTAAACATTGACTGAAAGTTGAAAAAGACTAGTTGATGTACAAACAAGTTCGACAAATAATGTAATGACTCACAAAAGAAAGACGGCAAGAACGACTTCTTATGTTTATTTTTGTAAGTCAAGTCCATATACGTTGGTATGCATTTAGTTACCTAGGCAACGCTGCAATTATACTGTAGCACGTTGATTTTAATACTATTTCACATAATTATTTCTTTCTTCAACCTAAATCAAAGAAACAAACTTTAAAGGTAAAGGTTTTGTTTATCATAATGTCACCCCTACTGAAAGGGCCAGCCTAGTTGGCTTATGAGACACTTATCTTTTGTGCGCACAGTACTTCCCGAATCCCTTCTTTTTTTGCCGGGCGCCTGGCTGAGATGGGCCTACGGTAACCATCATTTTATTAAATTGCTGGCGGCTCACCAACCGACTGCATCAATTCGAACCCAGTCACCACTGGGGTTCGAACATTCGATCTCTCGCTCCGATGGCGGACACCCTAATTACTCGGCCGCGGAAACAAACTATAACTCTCTGTAACAAACTGACCTTGACACACACAATGCCTCAACGTAAAATGTTTTCTTTCCAAAGAAAATGTTCATTTTGGCGCAGCAATGCAATTATTATAAAGACACTAATTTGTGCACCATCTATATAATACAAGGTCTTTCTTTAATCACGTGGTATATTGTTTTGATACCACAGGGTCGAGACCAAGAGTTCGGAAGTTAGTCGTATTTTTCGCCGAAAGTTTAAATGCTTCAAGTGTGTGCGTGCGTGCGTGCGAATGTGCGTGTGGAGCTTTAATTATTTCTTTTGTATCTGACACTGAGCAGAAATTATTTATTTACTTATGTTGTACATCTTGATTTATAACATGACATTGCTATTAGATGTTTATGTACGATGTACGTATATATGTATGTAGTGTTTTGTTCAAAGTGGATTAAAGGGCATATGTGCCTACTGTATATGCTAATAAACTAATAAAACTTATATACAGATGGGCAATTAAAATGCGAAAATGTTGAATTGTATTATGCACATAAGGGCGACATATGTTTATGATACGTCACTTTGCCATAGATACAGAAGCATTGACAACACTCAAACAGGTCAAAGGGGGTTGTCACAAAAAATCCTATTTTTTTCCATGAATCCCATATATATATATATAGAAGGGAAAGAACTTCGACAATTCAAATTTTCCAACGCATGTTATAAACTTCCATGTTATTGCAACGCAGAACAAAATATTTAACTCATAATATAGTGCAACGTGTGGGCAACTCAACACGCTAACAGAAAATGCATACTTTTACTACCTTAAAGATATTCTAAACTCGCTATTTAAGATTTTTCACTCGAAAAATAGTCAAATTTTACAAAAAGACACACAGTCGTAAAACCGCAGCGTGTATACCGGTATACATGTACAGAGTGGAACTGTTAAAGGGGCATGCCCTGGAAGTGAAGCGTCTCGAATAGCAATACAATTGGTATAATTTTAATGCCTAAATCAATTCATGAAAGCCCTGTTAAATATTTACAAAATAGCCCGCTAGTTTACTCAAAATGCGCATTTCAAGATTTACCAAACCTGCCGATTTCGGCCTCAGAAATTATTCGTCATTTTCGAAACTCGACCCTTTCGGAATCTGTCAAAACCGAAAACATCGCAGAAAAAATGTCAACAAACTGATATGGTAAGTATTGCTTATGTTATGTTCACTTGAAAGGCAGCGCACATGCTCAGTTAAACTCTCAGACATATCGGAAGTATCGTTGTCATCAATAAAAGGCTGACAGCCTTTTATTCAACCCGACATACAAATACAGACGGGCGCGTTATAGGGTCAATTTTGAACGCACATTCTTCTTTGACTTTTCGATAAAAATTGGTTTTACAAGTGACATACCCATTTTTTTGGTGTACAAAAAAGACACAACAGTTCCTGGGCATGCCCTTTTAAATTACTGACACAACTTCCTAGAATGGGTCTTAATTCATTATAAAACACTAATTTACTAACGGCCAATGATTTCGCATCTCGGAAAGCTCTCTTAGCGAAGAATGTGTGTGTGTTTTTGTTCAGTTAGCCGACTTCTTGAAGTTTACTTCCATGACAGGTCACATGACAATCGCCTAACTCGTGATGAAAGCTTAATTCTGATTGCATGAACGATATTCTGTGGTATTTGAGGCATGGTACCCGATAGCGTAGTAAAAAGATAAGAAAGCACAGGGTACAAGTAAATATATGGGTTACATGGAAAAAAATATTTGGGATCTTTTTTCGTGACAAACCCCTTTGAAATAGGTACGTTTGTTTCAATATCGACATGGACAGGTTGTCATGGTAATAAATGGTAAGGGATACTACTCGATTATTTTCGCATCTTGATCATTGAATAAGTTATTTCCCTTGTATGCATTAACGAAAGTCATTTTTCGGGGTGGTTAAAATACATTTTTGAACAATTCACTAGGTTATAATACAAAACAGAAAATTGATGACAAACCTGCACTCTGATCTCTTGGTTTCAAAATAAATATGTTTATTAATCACTTAATTTGCATATTTCAGTATTTTAGACCATTATAGATATCGAGTTTTAACAACAAGAGATTAATCATACAAGGTATTTTCGTTCAAGTTCGTTTAATTGTACCTAGGGTCAAAGCCTTTGATATTGTTTTATTATTGATAATTAATACTACTTTACCTTAAAATGATATTAAAACTGGATACAAACTGAACACAAACGGGCTATAATCGTTTAGTTTATCTTTATACGGATCTGAACTCCCCCCCCCCCCTGAGGTTATAAAACTTGAGAACAGTCTCTAAGCTCAAATCCCATATTGCACCCTCTAAGTATTATGGTTTAAAATACAGAGTTGATTAATATTCAAATAATTTTCAGATAAGTTACGCTAACAGACAAATGTATCTATAGTATCATTATTACCTGATCATAATTAACTTAGAACTAATGATATAAAAAGACAAGATATAAGATTTGAGCTTGGACACCAATCTCAAGTTTTATAACCCCGGGACCTGACCAAATATACTTGTACTCGATATTAAGCATTAAACGGATGTCACATGTATTCAAATAATAAGGAAAGAACATGAAGTTTGATTTCATCCAAGCACCTGCTTCCAATTTCGCAAGTTAAGATTACTTTGTAAAATGGTTTACTAATAAAGGCGGACTCATAATAAAGTTTATAGAACTACAGTAAAACCTCTCCAGAACGGCCCTTTCTTGAGCAACAACCGTACCTGAACAACGGCATGATTTTTCCACTGCACGATTTAACTATCAACTTAACCTCACTAGAGCAACAACCTCTCATCAACAGCATAATTTTCCAACAGGGAAAATGTAAAATTTACATCAAAATGCTAATTGATAAGTCATAATGATAAAATTTCCTGTACATATTGTATTAAAGTCCAAATAGCTTTTTGCTATAAAAACTATATGAAAAAAAAAAAAATTGCTGATATTATCCCAGGATAATTATTACCGACAAAACAAGCCCTTTTTCGTTGTGAATTTTGCTTTTGTAAACTTCAAAGACCTATACATTACAGCCTTACCATACCAGATTAAAAAAACTTTTAACAAAAAAAGAAAATTGTCCATATAACATACCGAAAAAAGTTCAGTATAAAGTCCATACTCGATTATCGTACCGGTAGCTATCAGTACGTAACTTTATGTCACTTACATACCTTGGTAGGCCTACATCTGCCAGGGCCGTTAGTACTTGACGATGAATATATGTGTTTACATTGAGGACGATAAGACGTGAATTTAATAAGAAGAAGGACCATCTTTAACCATGGTGAGTTTTCTTAAGACTAATTATATTTGAATCACAATTTTGTAAGTGAATAATTACTCATCATTGTTTATATCAAGATGCAGTTTAGAAAAAGTATAAAAAAGGACTTGAATACAGACTGAAATCTGAATGTTTTGATTGTAAAAACTCACTAGTACTTAAAAGTCACCTCCAATGAGTTTGAATATTTACTATTTCAAAGCTAATGTTGTATTTCACTGCTGTTTTTTTGTGTTGTTGTTGTAGATTTTACAGAAACAACAGAAGGGGATACTGTTGCACAGAATCACAGCAGTGACTTGTCTGATTATGTTGTCTAACTACCGTGTGGTATTTGGAGATCTGAATGAGCGAGATTACTTCATAGAGTCAAATCAGTGGGTTTATACTTGTAAACATTTCGTCGCCTTAGAATAATAATAAGCTAACTCCATTAATACCATCACACGAGATAGCGCAAAATGTTACTGATTTTTTACAACGTCGGCTCCAATTGCTAAAACAAGGGCACGAAGGGATAGCTTTCTCTGAGACGAATCCAACGATGTAAAAATCTCAAAATGGTAGATAGCTCACTATAAGATTCAGTCGTCGATTTGAGTATTTCATATCTTTTGTAATCAAATAGGGAACTACCCACAAGCTATGCTGGTCCCTTAAACACCTTCCTTATCAGTTTTTTTTATTTTGAGCAAATGATTCTGACACAATTAAGGTTAAATGTCTGACTGATTAAGGTTGAGGTTAATAGCGCTTATGTTGACTTGATAAAAATATAATAATGTGCCTGAAAAGGTCTATTGTTTGATTCACAATTTAAAGCCGGTTCCATGACATCAGAAATGGAAGAAAAATTTGAACCAGAATGAATTTCAATGAAAGTTTTATTGAATGTTATTGGTTATGTGTTATACTGAATGTGAGATGTAATGACTATAATACACTCGCTTTGTTGCTTTCTTGGAACGAAAAAAGCTTTTTAATATGTTTGCCATGTTAATGAGTACTTCATACAAGCATTCAATATTATACAGCTTACCGGAAGTCAGACTCCGTCCACCAATCGGAAACGGTCACGTGGCGACAAACGTCCAATCAGATACGGTATACATGAACGGACTATATAATGGACGCGAGGATCGTAGCAGTAGAGCCAGGCTACCAGCTTACGTGTCACTAGACATTACTGCATTAGATCAATACAAGTTTCAAAGAAAGTATGCCCTGGACATGCTTAGAGGTAAGACAAATAAAGATTATACGAGCCTTGACATAAAGATACCTCAGCGTCAGCCGTCAGATATTAGGATCCACCGCAATAGGTTTATCTTTTGTACCTTTTTCTTAAAACTTTCGCTAATCTTTATTAAACCCCATAATTTTATCGCTCTAAATATTTCATTTCAAATAGTCGTATTTTCTACACAGTACTCATTTCTTTCTTTCACCAATTCAACCTTAGTGTATGCCCTGGGGATCTTCATCCACCATAAAACCTGTAATAACTGCCAAAAAAAGCTCGCTGTTGGCGCGATGTTTAAACCCCTGGCAGAAATAAGAGAAAAGTGTTATATTAAAGCTGTTATATGTACAGGTATCTTCATACAAAAGCTAGAGTCAGATGTAGTGTTCGGTGAAATAACTTACTTCCACTGGGGGCCAACGACGTATCACGAGAGGCGATTCGCATCGAAAACATGTGTATGTTATGCAACGACAAACGACACATGTTATGTACACATAACGTGGTTGAAAAGCTAAGGACGACATTTTTCGTAGTTAGTGACATTGTATTTTGCTGGAATATCATATTCCAAGCACGAAAAATGGTGAGTAGAAACCTTAAATACTATGTAACAGTTGTATGCAATAATTGAGTACGAATTTCGTATGAATTAAGCTCAAAAGTTAGGGATGTTCGTAGACAGTCTTGTTTTGGTAGATTTTTCATTAAAATATTTTTCGTGAGTATCATTTCTTATACTTACTTGGTAAGGTATACTTATTCAATCATTTTGTCTTCATTAGAAATGTTCTGTAGGTGTAATAAGCTTATATGAACGGGGTTTTTGCATACTACGACTGTGTTTGTTTCTCACAGAGTGTGTGTATGGTGCTAAACGAAGGTCAATCTTCATGTGTACGTTGCTCATTGAAGTCACAATCAATTTCAGGATACAGACCACGCGGTGTGTATGTACTGCCGGTCACCATTTTCCAGCATTTTAGAAGCGCAATGACACTGTGCAAACTCCAGCATATAGAGCATTACGTTCATGAGGGAAGCAGATGATAGAGGTACAACTAAATATCACAATGCAACTTAAAATGAAGGACCATTACGTTATCTACAACATCGACGACATGACAACGATCACGGAAACTGGAAAAATTAATACCCTACAAATAATGTAAAAAGTGACAGACCAATATGGAAATTTCTAAAAGTGAGCACACCAACTAAGTCTGTCCATTGCCAATTGTTCCTGAAACAAGCGGAATCCGGGATGTACAGAGGTTTCTCAATCAGATGGTGCTGAACTGACGGAACAATTGGACACAACTATACTATGCTCAGACACAGAGGACTTTGAAAAAGTAGATCTAACGTTACCGATGAAACAATAAAAGAGACCGTAGTACAATTACAAAAGCTTCTTCAATCCATCACATCTACTCTAATTATACCCCCATCACACTAGGGCCACGATTTCACTACACCCACCGCATCCTGACAGGACGTTAGCAAATGAATGCATTTTGTTATTGTACCACCTGACAAGCCATTTGGATGCTGAAATTGCCGTTTTCTAAATAAGAAATAGAAGAAAAAGAAACATGAAGCAACTTAGATTATGTTGTGTTAGTGCATGACTATAAGCAGAAAGAAGACTTCTGTTTGGCCGTCATGACCAGTTAATATAAATGGACACATATGGTACAGTATACATACGGAGCTAGTGAATGCAATGAGGACGTTATTGGGACCTAGGGAGAGTGCAGTTCAGTCTGCATGGACGTAGTGAGCACATAATTTGGACGTAGTATTAACGCAATAGACCTGGTGACAACGGGAAGCTGCACGTATAATGAACTTACTGGCAACGTGATAGACGCAGTGAGAACCTGGCAAAGACGTTGTAAGGGCGTAGTGCGAGCCTGAGTGCATCATTTCTTTTCGAGTTTGATTCCGTCCCTGCCACGGCAATCAAAATTTTCAGGACGTGATAGGAAATTTGTGAGCGTGGTGCGGACGTGCTCTGGTGTGATGGGGGCATTATAACTGACCGTAGACGTCTTCAAGACTGGGTCACCTTTTTTTCAAATGGTGGATATTGGCGAATTCGGTGCAAATCACGCTTGGATTGATGAGCACGGTGCAACATTGCTATAGATACTAATGAATGGGGCAATGGTGTTAACGAATCGAAGAAATGCAATCAAACTTTTTAGATAACAGCAGATTTCTAAATTGTTCAAACTCGTAAATTATATAAGTATGTGCCTAAATCTATTATAATGTAGTTATTAAATGATAAGACCATCTGAGAATTTTAACTGTTCTCTTTAGACCATCACAGATAAATAAATAGATAACTGTCAACTGCAAAATATTAATTGATATACACATTTGACTTCAGACTGAAACATCCACACACTCTGTTAGTAACATATACATCAAAAAGAGACTTCAGTTGACACCATACACACTTGTCTAGTGCGAAAGGCCTTGTTATATTAACGTGTGTACATTCTATTCAATCTGATAAGCGGGTGGGAGATGCTAAGTTATGTTCACAGACATGATGCCTGTATCATGAGTGCTAAATATTTTACAAATGGGTTTCATGTCACAATAATTTTGAGGAAAACTGTTTTTTACACAGAATAACGGACTAATCTGGCATAATTTGATGAATGACAACGCAATCATTGTACAGAAAACGCATTTTACAACGGCAAATACAAACTTAATAAAAACAACTAACAAGACAATCCAAAAAACTAACATTTCGTCCCCATGCAGGTCAAACATTTCAAAATGGCATGTGGAGATCAGAAAACCAGAGACTGTTTACATAAAATTTCGTTGCATAACATACACATGTTTTCGTTGCGAACCGCCTCTCGTGATACGTCGTTGGCCCCCAGTGACTTCGCTCACCGCAGCAGTACACGACTGCTTGTGACTCAAATTGACATCAAAAGAAAACCTGACATCATTGATGACCTCGTTTTCAACGTGACGTCATACCAAGGGAGCGCATCAACGGATTTTAATTGGGCACAGCCTCAATTACTCACTGTACTAGCCACGTCAACTAGGTAAAAGAATTCTTTAGAAATCTTTTGACAATAGAAACACATTTATTATTTCTATAAAAAGTAAGATTATACATGTACATAAACATGCTTTAATGGAACTTTGTTAGAAAGTGTCAATTCAAATTTAATTCTATGAACTAAAATAATACTTGTATTGACAAACGTTGCGGTCTAAGTTACGATAAAATACAGCGTTTACTAGATAAACATACAAATATACAATGTATATATATACATGTATATATATATATACTTGCCTTACATTTATTCGGATAAAAAATGAATATTCATAAACATTTTACAGATATCTGTCTGGAACCATAAAAGAACCGGAAGTGCAAAATATGACGGCTTCAGTAGTCCATATTTACCATACCATTATACCAAGAACGGTAACTCTTCCAAGTGGACAATCTGATAAAACCTTTACATACATAGCATCATACAGCATGGCACAAAGTGATGCTCTAGATTGTTATAGGACAGCGTTGAATGAATTAAGTAATGACGTCATACTGGAATCTCATGAACAGGTGAATTTTCTTTGTAGGTCACGTGTTATTTTAATTCCCATCGAATTAATCTCATACATGAAACATAATAGATAGAAAGTATTTTTGGATCATCGGATTCAGAAAGCCATTAGACATGTACATTGCCTTGGATTGTTATCCTTTAGGAGTGTCCATAATTTGTAGGACAGGGTCATAGATTAGTCCATATAATGTCAAACAGTATCAGTTTAGTCTGTTAAAGTTTTACATGGTGACTTGTGTATAGTTACTGTATTTTCATTTATTTTCGTTGGGCTCAATTTTACTAATTTTTTTAGTTTTTACTAAAATGGCTGTTTCGTGGGGACATAAATTCGTGGATTTTGATTTTGAAACGAAATGCTTTATCTCTGCATTTAAATTCGTGGGGATTTGATTTCGTGGATGAGCCGACCCACGAAATCCACGAAATTAAATCCCCAACGAAAATTAATGATTCCACAGTATATTGTTTAACGGCCTGTCATTTCAGAGCCGCCCCAGAGAGGAGGGGGGGGGGACGATAGCAGGAGAACCGGGCATTTATATCCCTAATCTTATTTCGAATAGTTTTTTCTGGTTGGTTCTTTATCTTGCACAGATACACGCCCCGCCCCTTTTCCTTTGATATTTTAGACACAGTATACTTGGCTCGGTAGTTGGGATTGGTAGTTTGGATTGGGACTCTGAAAAAGGCGTCCCAGAAATATTGACAGACTGAGGCAAGATTGAAACACATGCCTTTTTCTTGACCGCTAGACCATTGATGACCACCATTGACTTATGCACTTAAATAAACAAGATATTATGAAGAAATGCAAGCTTATTTTTCGATTGGTGCGTTAAAGCCCCATTAGCTTCTTGGATGTCAAAATTAAAGTAGGTCTTATTTTACCCAGAAAGAAGTCTTATCAGTGAAAATGACTTTTATTTGCAATAAAAACATTTCATTTTTTTATATTTTTAATCACAGAGTACATATACAAATATAGCACAGTATTATTTTCAATGCTATTGCAAACAATCAAAAAAGCATTTGACAACATTCTAAAGATATGTAATATACGTTTCTTACATTTTACTATCATTTTACATATTATTCAGAATTACGAAGTTCAAAAAGCTAATGGGCCTTTAAATGAAACCATGACCATTAATGTCAACTAGAGTCTAAGATAATGTTTACATAACAGCATGATTTGACTAAAATCTGGCACAATAAATGTGTTTACCTTGGTAAACTAATTCATTTTTTTCTCCTGCGGTTCTTGTAAATAAACATGGTTTTGACATTTCTATGTAACCTAGTCGAGTTGTGGGCCTCGACTTTGAGATAATTATGATTTGTTGGTAATAATAATCAACATAGATCAGAAACGTTAGACATTCTTTTTCTCTTTTTTAAACATACTGGAATATACATTGTATGTTCAATTCAGGGTTGGAAAGATCTGTGGACAGAGGGAAGAATTGACATCGAAGGGAATCAAGAGTTATCAACGGACATTATAGCTGCAACTTACAATATTCTATGTTCCCTCCCTGCACGAGATGATCCCGTGACCCCGTTCTTCGGATTAGGTCCTGGTAAGTTACATGCTTAAAGAGGCCTTTATTACAAACCCTGTTTCTGTTTCCTATTTATGATTCCGTGTTAAGTGGATTCGGGTTGGTCGTATTATGGGGAACAGCGTAGCCTTATTGTACTAGGCCTACATGTAGTATGTTTTTTGTTTGTTCGTGTTTTTTTTGTTATTGATTTTTTGGAATTTAGTATTCCAGTCTAACTTAAATCCCCTTCTTTAAAATACATGTGCACTCGTAACTACTCGGGTTTTTCCGTAACTGAGAAATACGCATTTTTCAATAGACAAACGCCGAGGAGTGCCGATTGACACAGGTGTCGTACCATTCCGAAAAGGTACCAGTGGGTGAAATGGTACCTGTCTGCGAAATGTTACCTGGAGGCGAAATGGTACCAGGAGTCGAAATGGTGAATCGGTCTTGTTTTATTACTGTCTGCTTTCTGTTCAGGAGGTCTATCAAGGGGCGGACTTCTTGTACCTGAAAAACCTGGTGGACCGAGGAATGATTATGCTGGTCACGTGTTCTGGGATATGGACACGTGGATAATGCCGCCAATAATGATGTTTCATCCAAATATGGCGAGACGAATGATTGGTGCCCGAACACGTGTCATTCATCAAGTTAAGGAGAATGCCCGTATGGATGGCTTTAAAGGCATCAAGTTCCCATGGGAGCAAGGTTCTACCGGCAAGTATTTATGTTGTTATACTCTCAGACAAAACTACATTTGAAACTGATTAAACGCTTATTTCTACATGTAAATACATAGTCAATGGCGTTGTACAATGAAAAACAAAGAAATAGATGAAAATACACAAATATACACTTCAGAATGTACATGTTGTAGACAAGTTTATCAAGTATACACAGTTAGAATAGTGCAAAATGGATGATTTCAATTTATGTTTGAAAATGTCTACAGAATCACATTGTCTTGTGCTAACAGGTAATTCATTCCATAATTTTGGACTTATCATGATAGGCTATGGTTGAAACTTCTTGAACAAAAACCTCAAAGTTAAGTCAAGTAGATTGTGACAAAATAACATGACGTCTTGATGTTGTTGCTTAGAGATGAATAAACTGCGTTAAGCATTGGCTTTTCATAATTCATTTAGTAATAAAACATTTTTTATTGAATATAATTAATTTACAGGTATTGAAGTGACACCCAAATGGGCGGGTAATATGTCACTTTATCAGATACATATTACAGCGGACGTGTCATATGCTTTACGTCAGTATATGTACGCTATTGATGACGTCACGCTTCTTACAGACAGTAGAGGGTTCGAGTTGGCCTTGGACATTGCACGGTTTTGGCAAAGTCGAGTGACACACATAGACGACCACACTGTCGAAATATTAGGTTAGGTTACATCACTAATAGATCTTCACAATTTTTTTTTCGTAATGAGTTAATTTGTTTTGTGTTGTTTAGTGAATTAAAAAACATTTTTATCACTCACGTGAAAATCTGTACATTGTTCTCACGACCAAAGTGGTTGAAAAGAAAACCCTTTAAGATACGTTGTTATTTTCTGTTGTGACACCAGAAAGCAACATGACATTTATTCTTTCAACTCTTAATATTATATACATGTATTTAGAATATATTATGTATCAAGTACATGTCATAAATACGAAAAATATATAATGATAAATAAATAAAAGAATAAATAAAAGAAAATATACATTGTAGGATAAATAACCTATAAGGAGATCGCACATACTTTTAAAAGCAAATATCAAACATGCATGTACATAAAATCAGAATACCATATCAATCACATATATCCAGGGACAAGACAAGAAAAAGTAAACTCTTGTTTCCACTGTGGTCCCAAAATTTTACATTTGTCAAATTAAATACATTTCCATGAATAAATTCTCGATTGTAAAGACAAAATATTTGACCAAAAGTAAAATGTTCTTATTTTTAAAGTGTTGTCTATACCATGTATACGTTGAGGGAATATTGTCAGAAATTAGGCGTAATAAATGAGGTGTTCTTCATTTATAAGAGGTTCTTAATTGAGGTTAAGTGTCCATTTAAGTATTATTTTATATATTACAGGCGTTATGGGCCCTGACGAATATCATGCAAATATCAACAACTCAGTATATACCAATTATAATGCCAAACTGAGTTTACTTTTGCCGCAATATTTGTGTGAGAAATATCACATGTAAGTAAAGATATCCGCCGCCATTGAACAACTGGTTAAGTAAAATAATTATATACAGTAGAATAGTTCTCATCCGAATTTCTCGAATACGAAAACCTCTCTCATACATCCGAATATTCGGTATATCCCGATTTTTTTCTATAAAAAACAGCGGAGTGTTTAAATATTGTATAGACTTATTTCTATTGTAATACTGATTTCACTAGAATGTTTGAGTATTTGTGTGGTAATTTATTAAATATGTACACAGAATAGTCTGTGGTGAATGCGAAAAGTTTATTTCAATTTGAATGCCACGTGACCTATTTTCTTATTCAGCACAGGACGCTAGTTAGCGCGATTTTTAATTAATGATTTATGACGGATTTTGTTATATGAAACGTAACGACATATTAATTACTTTACTGTTTTTATTTTTTTAACAAAATCTGTATTTTATAACCCTATTTTATGATTATGCATGTATTATATGCCAGTGTTCGTTATTTCGATTGCGACTGAATTTCGTAATTCATCAATAATTTCTTAGTAATTCTATGTAAATGTATTCAATTTCTTATCAGTTTTAAATTTCGTTCAAATTATCTAATAATTTATTCATAATTTTCAATCAGGCCTCCTGGCACAATGGTAACCAATCAGATCTAATTAAATCCCCGATGTATAATATAGTATTAATATTGTCAATTATTATAATGTGCAGTTTTGGTTAAAAAAGCAATTTATTTTATTGTCGCAGGATATGATTCATTTAGTCCATTTTTAGAACGTTGCAAGCCGTGCCTTGTTTGTGAACTGATTTTATGATAGCCTGGTTCCTGGTGTTAACACAATTCATGTAGTAAACTGGTTACCGTTCTATTTAGCAGCAGTGCAACAAAGGCTTTGCACAGAAAGGTCAACGGGAACCAATTTAACGTGTAACAGTTAGGGGCAGATACCCCAGACATTATGTTTAATCTACTAATAAAGCCAGCATTAGATTCCTGTTTGAAAGTATTGATCCATATTATAAACGACATAATATCGAGCGGTATCTTTTTTTATCACAAAATGTTTTAAAATTGGAACAGCATTACGATAGCGTTCACCCAGTCCTGTCAAACCATTCCATTGATATCACGTGATAAAAAATTCAATTTGTCACGTGTTCATACATTTCCCGCGGCTGCTATGTCAGTCCTTATCACTTCTAAAGAAAAATGCATAATTATTTCTCATTTACGGAAATGCCCGAATAGTTACGATTAGATCGGAATGAATCATACATTGGGAACCAGTTTGTACTTTTGTTATGATAGTGCAGTTTATTGATATTCCCTAACTTGCCGAATATCGCCCAGTTATATCTACAACATGTTTTAATATCAAATATTTTATTACAATGTATATATATTTACCAGTACTATACTGGTTCACACCATCATACGATTTGTTATAGGGATTCAAACTAAATTTGCTGTTCATTTTATTTCGTTCTCCCATTATTTCAAAACAGTTGTGAAAACTGAACGATAGCTTTCCATAGCCGTCACTCGCTTGGTGCGCATGAATTTTGATGCGGACCAAAGTACTCGTGACGTTTTTTATACATCCGCCATGCAATCGTTAAACTAGTTCCCGTTTTATGTTGCACTGCAAGTCTGTATTATAAAGTTCAGTTTCCATGAGTACTTTGATTATAATTTTGCTATTTTGCAACTACAGTCTCGGTGTTTGTACAATTTTATTTGCTTGTTGTTGTTGTTGTGTTGTGGCCAGGTATATGGATAGAGGTACGTATTATTAACTTACGTTATATACGTGCCTGTTGTGGCTTACCGTTCTTCTCAGTTTCTTAATATTATTCATATGTTTTCAGTGAAGTCAATGATACAGTACGGGAAGAAATGAGCCACTTTGCTAACACAGCCAATAAGATGTTGATACTGTATGACAAAATATTAAATTTTCATCCACAATATCAGAATTTCAACATAAATGGTATAACTATAAGGCACTCTATTCTAACTTGACTAATTGAGCATGTTATATCTATTTATCTATTTATCTTTTTTTTTTTTTTTTTTTTTTTTTTTTATTCATTCATTCATTCATTCATTCATTCATTTATTTATTTATTTTATTTGGGTTTAATGCCGTTTTTTAACAATGTTTCAGTTTTATACGACGGCCGATGCACCTAACCAGTTTACCTGGACTTTATTCTAATTGTTATTGTGAAGTTGTCATAATCATAACGTTCTCGCTGAATGGGATATTATTGTCGTTATCTTATCAGCTTGACTGTTAAAACAAGACATAGATAGAACACTTTAGAACCGATTGTCTGATCAGCTACTATTGCGTCAAGCAACGTAAGGGATTAATTAAAAAGTCCCACGAGAATGCTGACATTTTTTTCCTTCACAGATATATCGGTATCACTTTCAACATATAACATTAGCACGAGTGTTTAGCACGTAGAATCTAGTTACAATGTTTAAATGATACACGTTTCCATGGTAAATTATACTTTTGTTACACATATCCGGCAAAATTATTCAAATTGTCAACAAGTGGAATGGATCATCCCCTGTTTTAGCGAAATTATTGTATTTTAATGATAAAACTAATGCGTCACGTGGTAAATAAATACAAGACAGGGATATCCAAACTATTTTAGGCCAGAGTATTCTATTTATCGTTTATCTAAAGTGTCATGTCGATATGTTCCAGTATCATCATGCATAATTCTTAGATTCTATTGGTCTAGTTAGCAGGTTGCGATTTAGGGAAGATTTTAAATACGTCACTTGTTATATCAAAGTGGTCTATACACCCGAGTGATTGCTGCGTGAAGATTGTTTCGCAGTTTCATTTTACAATGTACGAGTGCTGTCTATGAAGTTAGCGGATTTTCTTTATATAACTAGGTACGACGGATACTGATATAAAAAAAAAACCACATCTTGGAAAACTTGAATATAATAGCTCCTAAATTGCTAAATATACTCAGCGTCACTAGAAACTTACCACCCTACACACCCCTATATATTTCAAATTTTAACATCCTGTGTAAACTGCTTTATACAATAGTTTATATGACTTGGGTACCAAACTATGCTTAGCATTTTAACAAACACTTCAACGAGTGCAATTTTAAAAAAATCAAATCGATATGTATTTTTGTTAAGGAAATATAGACCAATGTATGGGTGGTAAGTTTCTAGTGACGCCGAGTATATAAAAGAAATACTAGGGTTATTAATTGCATTCTTTTGTTCTATGAATACGTCCTGAAATGCAAAATAGGCGACTGTCAGACTTATTTAATTTATCAAAATACAAAAAAAATCTAGTTTTGTTTTTATGCTCTGTGATGTTTTTGCGCTGTTTTTACGGGGTTTTTGGCCTGTCTGTCTGTCTGTCTTTTTGTCTGTCTCTCTCTTTGTACCAAACTTCAACTTTGCTTATAAAATCAAAATAACTCCACCTGCAATCATCAAACTTCATATGTTGGTTCCTCATGACAACATCTACAGGACCTGTGCATTTCAAGGTCAGTAGGTCAAAGGTCAAGGTCACCCGAAGGAGGCAATGTGTTTTAAAAACACATGTTGTTTTCCTTTTAATACTGTCTTGAACTTCAATAATATTCTAATGGTGTCAATGGTATCATTAAAGATAATATTCTGTCTATATATGGATGTTATGTCATTTTGTCAAACGCAATAATACAAAAAGTACTATGTAAGCAAATATTTATCAATTTCAGCGAGTATCAAAATCAAACAATCTGACGTTATACTGCTTGGGTATCCATTAATGATGAACATGTCACGTGATATACGGCGAAATGACCTTGAACTTTACGAAAAGGTTGAGTGTATGTTTTGATACTAGAATTTTAATACATTTTACGATATGTTAGATTTTTCTAAGAAGGCGTTAGATTCGGTGTTTTCTCTGCGTAATTGTGACTTAAATAATGTATTGTTTTAGCTCAACAAAGATTTGCTTTTGTCCAATCATGTCTATTAAAGACAAAATTTATTAAACTTATGATTTGACCAACATCACTCGTAAATCAGTTCAAATTCTATAAATAGATACTCCACTTCCGGTTCGAAAGCTCATAGTAATCATGCATTCCTGAAGTCTGCTTAAAGATTTCGAAATTGACCTCGTGTTTTATACTGGAATATTCTCGTATCTAGGTAACAAACCCACACGGTCCAGACACAGGGACCTGGTCAATGCACACAGTGGGATGGTTGGAACTAGGAGATGAGGCACGTGCGCACGAGAATTTCAAAATGATGTTCCGGAACATAAATGAACCGTTCAAGGTAGGAAAAGATCAGAACACCTTGGAAATCCAAAAATGGTTTTACCAGCGTAGACTATTACCATTATTTAATTGACCAAGTTGGTGTGATTGAATTCAAGATGCAGAGACTGGTTTGTAAAGTTTGTATTGCAATTAATCGGCTTTCTAAGGTCCATTTAAAGACATTGAACAGCTACTATATAAGTGACCCCCCCCCCAAAATCCACATGAGGTCTAATCTCTTAATTGTTTTATTGCCCCTAATCAGATAAAACCAGTCTGGTCACGGTCTATAGACTTGACACCTAGTCAAAAAGTGGGGTTATAAATTTTATTGATTTACAGTGATAATAAGTTTATGACTAAATTGCTTTTGTTTTTATAAGCATAGAGTAACAGATTATGTAAACAGGTGCTAGTCTATCAATGACCCTGTCTGTTTTATTACCCCCTACTGTGGAATTAGGGACTTTCTGGTCCATAAGTCACATGCCTCGCATTCCTGGTTCAATGTCTTTAAGTCGTTCAATATAGAATACAATATATTTCCCTCATTTTGTCATGAATGTGATATGAGTGTAAAAAAAGAATTATGACTTGACTTGAACACGACACTGTCATTTGAGGCCAGACACCACTCCATCCTTTGGAGTATATGTGTTTGATTGTTGCAATAATTATGTCCCTATATACTGTACATACTAGTATTCAAGTTATTCTCTTTGCGCTTTTGTTGACTTTGTTGTTGCCTGGTTCCTGGCGTGGTTCATGCTGCTTGCTTTATGCCATGTGTTGTATCAGGCCAATAGAGAAATGGGTACAAGCTTCGTTATTGTGTCGGGTGTACTTTATGGCTCCGTAGTTCTATGTACATGTAGCAACGTGTGTGTGTGTTGATATTTGCCGAGATGGTTCATTTCCATAACTATGTTGTTCGTGGGGTAAGATATGAAAGTCTTTGAATGTGGCGTGTCCAGGGATACCATTTTTACATTTACAATCCTGTTACAGGTATTCAGTGAAAAGCCGGTAACGGAGACTGCCTATGGTGGATGTGTGAATTTCATTACTGGTGCTGGAGGCTTGTTACAGTCGGTGATGTTCGGTTATGGAGGTCTGAGACTATATCCTGACAGGATGGATGTAAACCCCTACCTTTTACCTAACACTTCATCATGGTCCATGGTTGGTCTTCACTACAAACACGCAACGTTTGATATCCGGGTTACAGCCAAACATGTGAGCATAACAGTCACTAGGAAACACGTCGAGAGACACGTTACCATATCAACCATAGGAGAACAGCCATATAAGGA
Organism: Lutraria lutraria; assembly: GCA_964023205.1. Lineage (NCBI taxonomy): Eukaryota > Metazoa > Mollusca > Bivalvia > Venerida > Mactridae > Lutraria > Lutraria lutraria. The sequence goes on along the minus strand of OZ026851.1, from coordinate 1,116,743 downwards.
ATTGTTTATTAATGTACCACATACAGTCAAGCGTGATTTTTTAAGCATCCGAGTATACGGAGATGACTCAACTCAGCGATATCCAACACCATCAAGTCCTGTTGTGACGTCACCAACACCAGAAACAACAACTTCAAAAGCTTGCGCTTTAAAAATCGCTGGTTCCATTTTACAACTGAATGTTTTGGTCATTTTACTCCATGCGATATCACTGTAATTTGTATTTCTAATGTTATAACAGGAAACTTTATCTGAAATGTGTAAATGTTTTAAATAATACAGGATATTTATTATTATGATTGAGTAAACTGCATGTCTGACTGATAGTGGAAATTATAAATAATTTAGTGATATAGACTGTAATTTACCATTCGGAACTTTTCCGATTTGATACCTCCATGTACGTGTTAGCTTGATGCGTCTACGCGTTGCATTTGTGATGCGGCTACCGATTAACTACTTTGGATTTTTTACCGCTAAAAAAATAAGTTCTTAAAACGATGTCAGTTGAAGACTTTCACGATTGTCCTTGAAGAAGAGTAATGCTTTGTTTTCTATTACGCGTATTATGCAACAAACATCAGTTTGTAAAGAAAAAACTTGACAGACGTTTCTTTCATGGACGCCGCCATACTTGTCAGTTTCACATCCGGGTACAAAATGTAGTTCCAATTCGGATTACCAGGTAGAGGCCAGAATAGACGTAGTCAGCCTATGTGTGCTGATTGTGCACATTTGTGACAGATTCCTTGTCTGTATTTGTTTCTATTGTTTATCTGTTGTATCTTTGTTGTACACACACCTTCCTAATGACTTCACATGTATAACAAACCCTACCTGTTCCTACACTTTCTATAAGGAACTGTTTGTGTTTGAGGAAAAATTGTGTCTTAACGGTGGAAAACTAGCATCAGAAATAATCATTATATATTGACACGTTAACTTAAAGTTATTTAGCATTATCGTGATTACGGGCCCGCGACCTTACAAACACTGTTGTTGCAAAGGGTATTGGCGGACATTGGCGGTAATCATAAAGGTTATACCATACTTCAAACTAAAATAAACTTACAAAATAAAGTACATGTAATTGATTTGAACAAATCACGATGTGCAATTATTTCAGATTGAAACATGTAACACATTATTCTGAAGAGACTACTGTGTTATTGTATCTTATCACATATCTTTGTTCATGAATTAGAAGGCGTTTCTGAAACACTAAGCGTGACTTTGTCTGATTTTCTTGTTGACATTTCAATAGATTTAATCAATGCGCGTCACGACAAAATCTATTGTGTTCGAGAAATAAAAAAGCCAAACCAGAAGTAGATCATGCTGAAATCGACACAAATAGTTCAACATCCGCGTAAAAAGATAACAGACTCTGTATAATATCAAGTACAGTATAACCTGTGAACAAAGACCATCCTTTGGAAAGACAAAATATGGTCTTTTATTGACAGATGACCTTCAATCAGAGGTCATTTTGTTTTAAATAATCAACAACAATTTTTAATAGACCTTTATTTTCACAGGGTGACATTATTCGGTGAATGCCGCTAATACAGGTTTGGTTGTATGCGGAAAGAGGGAACAAACCCAACATTCAAATTAATATGAAATCTTTGTTCTGTGTGTTCTTGTCTTTGCTTAATGTCAGAAAATATTTACGCCCAGCATATACAGAAAGCCACGTGTCCCCTATTTCTATATAGTATATCACGTGATATGTTTACATTCAAACCTGTGAACAAACGCCACCCTTGGGGAAGACAAAATGTGACATTTTTTTGCAGGAGGCCTTTATTCGGAGGTCATTTTGTTCTAATAATTCGTTGACTGTTGAACAAAGGCCACCCCTTGGAAAAGACAAAATAAGACCTTTATTCACAGGCTGGTCTTTTTTCACAGGCTGGTCTTTATTCACAGGCTGGTCTTTATTCACAGGCTGGTCTTTATTCACAGGCTGGTCTTTATTCACAGGCTGGTCTTTATTCGGAGGTTCCTCCATGTACTGGTACGACAGCATATACTTTAGGTTACCTAACATTGCGCGCACTGTCAATTATGCCAATTAGGGTAGGAGACCCCTAATACTGTACTTTTATAGTGTAAGTTGTAACTGTTCCATGCTACATAAAAATGTAACTTTTACAAAATAATATTGCCCTATTATCATTATTTCTTTGATAGTAACCTTGGATACTGTAATTCATTTTATGATACATTTTGAAATGTGTGTAATAGTTGTTGCCCTTGTCGAAAAATAGAAAAAATATTGATTTCTTTTGTTATAGCATGGTGACCTATATGTTTCTTTATCAAATTAGGTTGAATTTTGGTGTTAGGATCCAAATACCTAAAGACCCAACAAGGTAGAATAAAAAGGTGGATTTTATTAGTTGTGATAATTGCTAGCAGGTTTAATTGAACTGTAGACGCAAGTATCGTTAAAGCCACTAGTTTTTTTTTATCAAAATCCGGTCTTCAGCGTTATATAACATTATTATAATATTTCTAGTAATTCCCTTAAAACGAAACTATATTCTCAGATTGACAACAAAATGAAATAAGTGTTTATTAAGACTTACGTGTTTTGTTTTTCGTATTTGAAAAATAGATACAGCGCGTCATGAAACGAGAAATATAGACACAAAAAAATATTTTTTCTCGTAATTGAACAAAATCGCGTGTTAGATTCCGTCACTCAGCTCGCGCTATCTGATTTCAATATTTCTAAGATGTAGTATATCCTTGAAGATAATCTGATTTGTAGAAATATTCGCCCATCAGTTATAACAGTAACATAAATGTGAAGAGAAAAATAGCATAATAAAGATAAATGGAATAAAACGGAAGTGCTCTTTTTTCTCCCAACATGCAATATAATCGCGTACAAGATGGTGACATGGTTACGTGTGCAGTATTTATTGGTAACCATTTGGTTGTATAAAAAGTCCCTTTTTTTAAATAAAATATTTGTGACTTCGCACTAACCATGATAATTTCTTATTTCGTTCTTTACTTTATATTGTTTATGATTCCTATGGTGAACTTAAGAAAACGTGTTCTGATCGAAATATTAGTAAACAATGTACTTGTATTATTTTGGGGGCGGGTAAATTTTCCATCAATCCATGTGTTGTTTTATCTCCCCATGATGCATTCAGCAAATATATTTTTGTTTTCCCAGAATAGACCAGTCATCTAAAGTTCAAAATTGGCCTTCTGGGGAATTAATTAGTACATAAGCCATTTTTGGTATACTGGTTCTTTATGTGATTGAGAATGACCAGAAAAAAGTCCCGCAAAATCCTATGGTGCAAAAGCGAGATTTTTGGGCTAAAAGACGGAAAAAATGAATAAAACTGCGAATTTCTGGAATCACTGTATAACTCAAAAACAGTTCATTCCAGACATTTTAAATCTTCTATACTGATAAAAGTTTATCAACAGGATCTTTTTGAATATTTTTTATATTGGCTTAGAATTCAAAATGGCCGCCATAATCCAATATGGCCGAGCCAATGACTTATGTATGTATATAAGTCCTTGGTTCGAGCACTACTTTAAATAGTGAATGAAACTATTTTCAATATTAGTAAATCATGTTACCTCAACAGTTTATGAATAAAACTTTTGTGCGTTTGAATACTTAATTATTATACTTATTAGTTGTACAGTTTAAGGTGCCTTTAACATAATATTTCTGCGGAAATATCTCTAGCTTTTATCAAAAGTCTCACTCTGCAATGTATATGTATACAACCAAGTGGTACTATTTTCTGTCCTGTTATTGGGCCGAGGGTAACTATTTTGAATATGATGATGTAGGAAAGTATCACCGTCCAAAAACATAGATTTGGTGATTTGCTAATCAAGAAGTAATTCTAGATAGCAAAAATATAATGGACTTCTTTTGTTGCAGACGCATTTTTTTGTTGAGGTTAGTAGTTATAATGTACAATGAATATGTTAGTGGCTTTGGTTTTTATGTGATTACTTTTTATTACAATGTTGTTGTTTTTTATCACAACAATCTTTTTATTAATTTTCACTGTTGGAAATGCAATGTTTAATGTTGTTTTACGGCGCATCGACAACATAAGTCATGTAAGGCGAAATTAAATAAGAGGACGTCAAGAAGTATGTTATCAGATTGGTAAAACTATAATATTCATATTAAAAAGAAATGAAGCGCAACTAAAAATGTAAAATGAAATACAATGTAGTTGCAATTGATATGTAGTGAGATAAAATAAGAGTGTTTGAGACTAATATCATTTACATTGTATTATATTATATAGAATCAGATTAAATAACATCAAATTAAATGGGTTGATGTGTGGTATGTTTCTTTCGTTCTTGGTACATTTGTATTTGGTTTGGAAAGTGTCAAGTGGTGGAATTACATTCAAAGATGTATTTTGATAAAGTGTAATTTACAACTTGGTATGTAGCGTTAAAGAAATTTAATTTTAGTTTTAAAATACAAATGTATAATGAACGGCAAGTTTTTGTTGTTAAAAAGGTATACTTAGTACTAGTATTTCATTTGCCTCAACATAGAGACTCCAGAGACAGGTCTTTAACCATGAATATGTAGTGATTCAAGGGCTATTAGATATGATTTCCAGGTTGATCCATACACAATGGATCCGTAGTCCAGTTCTGAATGGATAAGAGACCGATATAAACGTATTCGTACTTTTCTGTTAGATTCTCATTCAGTGACAACTTTCATGAGGTATTGAGTCTTCTAGCAATTACTTTTTGAGTGATTTAATATGACTAATATAAATGTAAGTCTGGAGTCAAATATAACCCCTAGATAATTAAAGTCTGGTACAACCTGAATTGGTATGTTGCCCATATTAAGACATAGTTCCGGATGCATGTAGAAATGTATTGAAACTGTGAAACCATTTTGATCCGATATAGTTTCATATCAAGTATATCATTGGTGGAGCCCATCCGTCTTTTAACGAGGTTTTTGTTTTGAGACTCAAAACATCAAAGGATTCAAGTAAAACCATCTACATAAAGGGAACAGTCTACTCCTGGACTTCACTATTAATTTTGATACTAAATGGAGTGACCCACAGGATACAGCCCTGCAGCACACCCATTTATTGTAGGTGTGGATCTGAAAGAGTGTTTCCCACTTGGACACGGAAGAAAGCCACAACAGAAAAGTGGAAGGTGGCATCTGAGACCAAAACCATGAAGATCGTTTGATATGCCATACTTCCAGGTAGTGCCGCAGGCACTTTTAAAGACGAAAAATACAGCCACTGAATGATCTTTGTTTATAAAGGCATGTCTTACAAGTCTTAAAGCGCACAGCTTAGGTAGTCAACTGTACCACGTTGGTAACGAAAACCACTCTGTACATTCACAATAAGGTTTATAGATTCAAAGAACCAAACAGGTCCGTTGTTCACTATTCTTTTCAGTGCTTTACAGATACAACTGGTAAAAGTTATTGGGTGATGATCATTAGAAAGTCCAGCTTAGGAATAGGAATTAGCAATGCTAGGAAGAAGGGAGTTCATCCGATTCCCATACATTATTAAACGTATCAAGTCAAAGAGAGAGTATGAATGGGCGTTCAAGAAATTAATTGATTATGTACTTTGTCTGGACCAGAGGATTTGATTGTACTTCTCTTGGTTTTGGAAGAGATATTTTTTCAAGTTTTTTCTCTCATACCAGGTCTTGTGTGCCTGAAAAAAATCTATCTCTGTGTAGCCTAACGTTGCTAAGAGACTTTAGCATGGATAGTTGGAGATGACACTTGTGGAAGTGACCACTTTTCCATCTTGTTTCATCAACATGTCCGTCTGTCTAAGACCAATCCAAACTGCGGAAGCTAGCAATAGCGAATTTGAAAATAATTCTAAAGTTGAATAATTATAGTGGTTCTAGAATGTCATTTTTGTGTTTTACACAGTTTATGCCCAAAATTACATTGTGAGCTTTATAAATTCAAAATTTACTTTTTAAATAGAAATTCATCACAAATAAGATAAAAGTAATTTCTTTTCTTCTTACATTTGTAATTAGAATATGAAAAAATAGTCAAATTTGGAATTAAACAGTAAAACAAGTTGGCTGCCATTTTGGATTGGAGCGGCCATATTGGATTTATGTAATGTAATCTAGTTCACTAAACACAAAAGTTGTTAATATTCATCAATATCAAAAGTTAAAAGTGTCTTGAGCATAATTCTGAACTTGAACAAATTTTGTGCTCTAGAATGTCATATTCGAGTTTCAAGTTATAGTTCATGCCCAAAATTACATTGTATTCTTTTATAAGTTTCACTATCTGTTTTTTGTTGTTGTTTTTTTAAATAAATTCATCACAAATAAGATAAAAGTAATCTATATTCTTTTTTACATTTGAAATTAGAATATAAGAGGCAATCTGTCAAATTTGGATTTAAACAGTAAAAACAACATTTCGGCGGCCATTTTGGATTATGGCGGCCATTTTGGATGCGACTCGAGAGTAAAACTAAATCAAAATGATGTCTTTTATCAATACACATCATCTTGGAAAATTAAAACTCAGTTGGCCGAATAGTTTTTGAGTTATACATCGATTCCTGAAATTCCCAGGTTTATTTACTTTTTTAAACTTTTAGCCCAAAAATCTCGCTTTTGCACCATGGGATTCTTGGGGACTTTTTTCTGGGTGTTATTCATCACAAACAGAACCAAATACCAAAAATGGCTTATGTACTATTTAATTCCCCAAAAGATTTATGAGGACTGGACTAAGAACCGCTGTGGAATAAACCTGGACCCCGATTTTTTTGTGACTGAACACGAGGCAATAGAGACACATTTATTACATAAGTAAATTTATATATAAGTATGGTTATGCAAGGACTTATATATGTATATAAGTCCTTGGTTTATGTCTCGGACGCTTTCCCTTGGTGCTCAATCTAGGGCCGGTTAGAAAGTAATCTATTTTCTGTGCGTTATTCCATCAACTGCAGAGTGAACGTATTTGTCTGAGAATATATGTGTGACGACGACTATTCTTATAATGCTTCTTGAAATGTGTGTAGGAACAGTTTGTGGAGATTTCAAATACATAGAGAACATGCATGACTTCTTTTCTCATACATTATTTTTGTACTGCAAGTTGATGTATATAGTAGAGTTAAACCCCCAACAGGGATATATAAAGGAGGTAATGGCTGGTGGGTGGTTTCCCTTGATTTTTAAACTGTTTTCAGGTCAGGGAGAGATTTTTTAAAATATCTGATGTTAAATGGTGATTTTAATCACTAAAAAATGTTCTGTATGAAGCATGATGGTTCTTTTATCAGTCCAGATAAGAAATTTCAAAATGTATGAAGATTTAGGCTCTTATATTTTCAAAACAATTTATAACAGAAATTCAAATTTGAATTAGAGGGAGGAGTTTATATGGTTTAAAACCCATCTTCTGCTTCAGCTATTTATAGATTCAGTATAGTCAGTATTCACTGTATGTCTATCACTGATAAAACAATGTAGAGAGAGAGAGTTCATTTGATAAAACAATGTAGAGAGAGAGTTAATTTGCATCCGATAGTCTGATCGGATGTTGCTCCTTTAAGAAAAAATCTCAATGAGATACACGTATGTAAAAATATAAAAAATAACTTTGAAACTATTAACTATTTTTTTAATTGTAATAGGTGATTGTTGCTCCAATGATATACGAGTACAATACTACAGTCACGTGACCATGTGGTTTGGTTTGGACAGAAAAAAATAAGTCTTGATAGTTCGGCAGCCACTAAATGATGTTTTATGTACCACTTAAATCCAATCGCTTCCCTTACACCACATCATTATCACTGCGTTTACAAATGTTAATTTAATATGCATATAGAATAAATAACATCGAATGGTCACACTACACCAGTTTAGACAAGTTGACATTTCAATTTAGAGTCTTGTGTCCTACACTTTTTTCTATGGCGACTCTCCCAAATATTCCTGGAAATGACGATGGTAAGCCACGCCCCCTCGCACATATACGTGATAAATTAACTGATTGGAAAAATTGCGTTCCGTTAAAATTGAATTGATTGAATCACGATAAACACGCCCAAACATGTGGAAAACTGAAATTAATTGCGCTACTTGATTCCAGAACTTGTTAGCAGTATTTCTCGGAAAATGCGCCAAATAAATTGAATTTAATAAATTATCTAGCAATATTTGAGTAGAACAAAAGTTGAAACGTTCATGAATATTTAATGAACAAAAGAACATACAATCATAATGTTACATATTCTATTCAACGTTTCCATGCGGCATCGATAGATTATTTAACGGCGTCTCATCATTGATCGCTAGCAATTGTTGATGTACGGATAACAAACTAGGCCGGCTGGCTGGTTTTTAACCCATCCCCGCATATTTAAAGTTTAACTCATTCCGGGTATGATATGAGTTTTGAATGACATAAATTTGTGTTAAATACCGTAAACAATGATCAGTTCTCAGTGTTGCCTGATGTGAAAGGACGTCCTGCTTAGAAAAAAAATATTTAAACAATTAGTTTATTCTTTGGACACAAGCTGCATTCGATCAAGGTAAGTGGAAGTTACGATTCTTGCAAGTTTTATGTTTGCGATAATTTACGCGTATTTTTTTATTTAATTTAGTGATGATAATTGAGCTATAGTGTTCCCTTAAAAGCGGTTTTAGCAAAAATTAAATAAAAGCCATGTTTTGAACTACATATGCGTTTTTTAAAACAGTTAAAATTCATTACAAAATTATTTATACAATGTAATTATATGTCGGTTTATTACTTTATTAGCACGATTTTTTTCTCAGACTAAACAATTTTGGTTTATTAAGTTTGTATAATTTAAACCCGTAAAGTCATCAACAAAAATAATTTATCTGACGAAACATCAACTTTAGAAACTTTGAAAAGCTATCAATTTTACGCCTTAAAATATCTTCATAATATATTGTTTATTAATTGTTTAAAAACTTAGTAACGTGTTATCTCACCTGGCCGCTTCCTTAATACTAAGACAGCATCATTATAAAGCAGCCCTTTAATTTCGGGACGGTTTGCTACATTTCCATCGTATTTAACTCGTATTGAGTCAACATTAACATCTAGATACATATTTTCTGTCTTCAAAAATCAAGACGTTTCAGACCAGCGATCACTGTTTTAAAATGGTCATTTTCACGTGTCTGGCTGAATTCTAGTCAGTAACAGAACTGTGTTTTTTCTGAATTCTAGTGAATAACAGAACTGTGATTTTTTGTCTGTGAAACACCATGATAAACTATTGCTTGTACAATAAGGATTTAAATGTATTTAATAAAAGAAAACAGTCAATAGTTGCAATAAATCAATAGTTGGGCTTAATTCTAACAAAAAATCAAACTCAACGTAAATTGTTTAATACTATATAATGAGACTGTATATGTTTTAAGGAACATGGTGACGTTTTCAGTATGCCGTTTATAAAGAAAGCGATCCATTGGTGAATAATGAACGTGGACTTTAAGATTACAAACTCTTTTCTCGGGATAGCCGCATTCTATTAATATGTGTTGTGGCCGCCCGAGGAGTATTATTCACAAAATGTAGTTAGCATAAAATATGTTTGTCTGAAAGTATATACGATGTTCTCGCTAAAATAAAAGAAAACATTTTATTCTCTACGATATAATTACGTTATTTCTAGATATTAGTGGGTGAAAATTACCCAGGAGCTGACTTTCATACCAATAAAATCATCTTTGAAAATGTTGAAATATAAACTCATCGATCAATCAAGATAATTATAAAGTTGTATTGTGTAAGCTTTCGTGTGACAGGTATATAATCACGATGTATTACTGTATCTAAATTTTGAACAAAAGTCTACATGATAGAATTAGGTGTATGTTAATTCATTCGAATGCGGTGATATTTTGTAACTAAATGACTGATGGTGTCTCTATAAGCGAACATATACCATGTTGTAGATGGCAGTCATTTAAATGTCTAAAACCTCAGTGCTTTTAGTCGGTAATGCAATTTTCATATTTTAAATTCAACATGCTGGCTTTTAACTCGTGGAGAAATTCATCATGTCTTTGGATGTTATAAAACTTGAAACACAATCTTTATCTTGATTGTCCTTTAAAAAGGTGAAACACTTGAATATGTGGTAGCATGCTGAACACTCGACCCGAATCCCGTAGGTTCGAATCTAATTATGGCATATCATGCAGCTGGCGCGAGTACTGTGTAACTAAGGAAACAATAATAAGATATTTAGTTTCGATTTACTTTGGTATAGAAACTTTTAAAGATATTTTGTCAGATTTACATCGAATTATAGTGGTATGCGTATGTATTTGTTGTTCTTGGGCACATGCAGATAGAAACGGCAACATAGGAATGCGATATATCGCCTTCCAAATCGATTGACATAATTGGTGATTACTGTTGACAATCCGCAAATTAAATAAGCTTAATACAGTTGTATGATTACTATCAGAGTGACTAAACTGAGTGTAAGGCAACTTGTTAAGAAAAGTCACTATGTCTACACAAGGCCGCCATGTATCTCTCAGTTTCTCTGAACGAAGACCAAATGCTCATAAGTAAAGACCGCGTGTTTGTATTCCACTTAGTAATTATATTTGGCAGCCTTATTTGGTAATCATACTTGGTAGTCATATTTGGTAACCATATTCGGTAGTCATATTCAGTGAAAATATTTGGTAGTCATATTAGTCATATTCGGTGAAAATATTTGGTAGTCATATTCGGTGAAAATATTTGGTAGTCATATTTGGTGACAATATTTGGTAGTCATATTTGGTGACAATATTTGGTAGTCATATTCAGTGAAAATATTTGGTAGTCATATTTGGTGACAATATTTGGTAGTCATATTCGGTAGTCATATTTGGTGACAATACTTGGTAGTCATATTCGGTGACAATATTTGGTAGACATATTATCGTCGCCCTTATTCCAGAATGTTGTAACTCCATTTTTTGAACAAATGAGTTTTTGGTATCAAAATGTTCGTCTTTACAAGCTCTATCTAGTGGCATGAGCAGTACACTCTGGAACCTACCTATATTGATATATTGCCAGGGTCAGATTGTTCTATGTCCATAAATTGCAACAAAATTCAATCCAGAGTGTTGTAACTTTTGAGCCAATAGCTTAGCAGGATATTGGTCACGTGATACCATCTTTTCAAGATGGCGGAGTTTTGAGAATGTGCTGAACACTTTTTGAAGGTTGAAGTGTTTTATTTTAAATGGTATGTAATTAATGAACTATGAATAATTTGTTGTACTGTTCCAAACATTGAGTAGAAAATACTTCTACTCTTAATCGTTAAATAAATTCAGAGCAACAAAGATAGTGATATAATTCGGATACGACAATTTTTGGATAAGCTTGTTGTCTAGTCCATCAATTAATTCCATCTTTCAGTGTATATGCAGTGTATATAACTAAGTGATGGGTTGTCCTGATCGTTACCTACTAAATACGATTATTCTGTATGCAATATTATAACAGAATATAGCATAAACCGGTGCTAGCGGGCATGTCTGCTGTTGCACTTTTGGTTTTGAGGAGACCAAATCACATCGGATCTCATCTTTTGACATAGTTGCACTATGTGTTTCCAAAGGATCTCTTTTCATACTATATTAGACATAGTTACAAAGTCGGTGCCAGGGGGCATGAGTGTTGACCACTCATGAACAGAAACCAATCAAACTGGGTCTGGATTCAGTGTTGATTCAGTCTGCTGTTAAATTTCTTGGCTGTATTCAGAGGTTCCAAAGGATCTCCTTCCAGGTTATATAAACTATCGCAGCAATAGTCTTTATGTGCTTGTGTAGCAGCAAATGTCGCTCTGTACTTCAGTGTTGTCGGTGCTAGAGCCGTGAGTGGTGTTGCACTTATTACTAACACTCATGAACAGAACCAAACACACTGGATCTGCTATTATAGTTTCTTGGTTACATTCTGTGCTTCCAAAGGATCTCCTTTCATATTATATCGTTACATTTTCTTGTCCTTTTGGACCATGGAGTATACTAGTACTCAATTGGTATACTCAAGTACCGCATATGTCGGTGCTTGGGTCGTGAAAGGTGTTACACATTCCATTGCCACTCATGGACGGACTCTATCAAGCTGGGTCTGCTATCATATTTCTTGGTTGTATTATGTGCTTCCAAAGGATCTCATTTCAGATTACATGCCATCATAGTGTCTTGTTAGCATCCAGTGGTTGCATAAGATTATACTGATATCCTGTATTTATCATAAGGCCATGGAACTAATAGTGGCAGAGCATAACACGTCTATTGACCGTATTCATCCTCCAAAAATGAGAATGCATGTAATTCATTTCTACTTATTGTATGGGAGACACTTTTAGCAGACCATGTTTGCCATGAAGTGCTGCATATGTATATCATTGAATAAGTATTTGTCATGAGATAATATTGACGCAAATACGAAAGGACAGAACTAACACATACGCCTATTGATTCCTCTGCGAGTCTGAATCGAGCGCCTTTCGAAATTCAAATTCGTTGCATTCGGCAATTTTTTACGCATTTTGAACTAAAGCATTACGCTAATTTGCACATTTTTTGTGTGGATTGTAAGTTTCAAAAAACGTTCATTTGTGTGAAATGTTATCTGCGTTCTTAAATCGAGAATCACTGAGCTTACTGTAGAATATACCTTTTCATGAATGAATCTAACAAAAAAAACTGAGGGTTCAACATTTCATTTAATTGAAATTTTAGGAGACAACACAGATAATTAGAATGACAAATTTAAAGTTAATTTACTTTAAAACAAGTTCAGTTTCAATGTAGTTACGATATTTCCAAATTTTGGTTGTTGTTGTATATCAAAGTGTTACAATTCCAACATGTGGAATGTATTGTTTTGTGGCTCATCCTCCATTTTCACCGGCAAGGTTCACTGTGTCAAAGACAGTGTATGGTCATAATAAAATAAAGCCTCAGATTTTATCATAACCCTGCAATAAATGTACGGGAAACTATCAAAATAAATATCAAACAATAAAATAGCTTAATTTTATATTGCTGTAACTTAAAATATCCTGACATATTAAGGGTCAGATTGTTGTAACTCTTAAGAACATTCTGGTTCTTCCATTTTTTTGTAAAAATATTAATTTTCTTTGAATTACAAAATTGTTCTTGTTAATTTATTTTAAAAGTATCCATAGCAACATCTTCATATTCTATATTGTAAAAATAGATATCATTCTTAAAAGCAGATATATTTTATTTTAAATTCGGTTGAGTAGGTAAAAAGTTATAGCCTTTCAAAACTTTTAACTCGATTTTCTCAAAATGTACAAAATACGACTTACAACATTATGGAATTAGAGTGACGATATTCGGTGACAATATTTGGTAGACATATTTGGTAGTCATATTTGGTGACAATATTTGGTAGTCATATTTGGTAGTCATATTAGTCATATTCGGTGACACTATTTGGTAGTCATATTCGGTGACAATATTTGGTAGCCATGTTCGGTAGTCATATTCGGTGACAATATTTGGTTAATATATTTTTGTTATGTTTACGTCTTAAACGAAGTCTTAGGCCTTTATTCACTATTGCTTTTGAGTCTTTGATTGTTAAAGATAAATGCCAGTGAAAGTGTGCCTTGGTGTGTCTACTGGTAGTACCGCGTTCATCATTTTTTGTAATAAATCTAAAATGACGACAGGTTTTTTATTATTATATGGCATGAACTACATCACAGAAGTATATTCGATCTTTCTTTGACTTTGTTTATACCTTGGGGTTTTAATTAAAATACAACTCGTGTTTCTTCAATTAGCGAAGAAACGATTTCCTTCAGAAATATATTTTCAGTTTGAATTTCTGTCTTTATATTGCATACAATCGCTTTCAGGTTAAAAAAATCATAGATTCAGTGAGTTTTTGCCAATGATGATATATGTCTGTAGATTAATTGCAGTCTTATCCTGATAGTTGTTTATTCAGCAAGTCAGACATGATGTATTTTTTATATTAAAACGTATTTATTTTCACAGAAACACAACCACTTAATACAGTAGCCAGAATTCTGTAATATTGCTAAAATTGAGTCAAATCTATGTAGACACATGAATGAAAGTCAATATGTGTGCAATGGACACTATTTAAGTTTGCAGACACTAATTAAAACAAAAACTGAATGATTTTATGAATGATGCCAACTCTGCTGTAATGTTTTGGTTTGTTGTATGTCTGAGGTGGTTATGTGGTTCACATTTTGTGCTTAACTCTTTCGTTGTCAATGCAACGGGTTGGTATAACCGTTTTCACAAATCTCTGCATATTTACCTACGTGATAGGTATACCCGTTTTCACAAATCTCTGCATATTTACCTACGTGATAGGTATACCCGTTTTCACAAATCTCTGCATATTTACTTACGTGATAGGTATATCCGTTTTCACAAATCTCTGCATATTTACTTACGTGATAGGTATACCCGTTTTCACAAATCTCTGCATATTTGCTTACGTGATAGGTATACGCGTTTGAGAATGCGCTAAATAAGCTTTCATATCTTTTTAAAAATCTCTGGTAATACAGCGTACAATGTAGCAATATGTACTTGGCAGCGAAATGGTTAATACTTGCGTCATAAAACAAAGTTATGATCAACTTCAACATACTTAAAAGACACCAGGAAATACATCGAGAAAATGGTCCTCGGTATTCCACTTGTTGAAAACAAAGTTACCCACCATGATCACTGTGCTGTACGGTAGCATAAAGGGGACATAGGAACAATTTTGTGTACCCACGGAATAAATAAGATATTTCCTATGTCCCCTACATGCCACCGTAGTGTTACCACTGAAAGTTGGTTAAAAATCTCTCAAGCTTGTATTTATAAATACTAGACAATTCAGTAACGTGTCGTCTTATGGTGTCATGTCCCCTCCCTAGAGAATGCACCCTTCTTGTTAATCTAGGAAACAAATACAGGGCTGACTAGAAATCTTCTACGACTACTTAACTAATATGTTCCATTGTGTATAACCCGACCCTTTGAACGTAATTTTGATATATGTGCTGTCTGTATGGTGTTTGCTGTGTCTAAAACGTGTCAAACGATGCATGCTGTTTCAATCAATGTTTCTAGACAATGATGTAACTAGTCTGGTTCCACTAGAATGTAGGAATGATGCTAAAAAACAAATGGTGTAGCCGTTTTGATACTTTAAACCTAATCTAGCTCATTGAATTAAACAATCATCAGTTTTTAAATCCCCATTAGCTTTTTGGATGTTAAGTGTAAAGTAGGTCGTACGTCTTAGTTTACCTAGAAAATGACGTATCAGTGAAATTGACGTTTACTTGCAATAAAAATATTCAGAACAAAGTACATATAAAAATGTAGCACAGTATTTTTTAATGATATTGCAAAAAATAGGGAAAAGCATCTGGCAACATTTTTACGAGATGTACTAGTAGCAAAAGAAAGGCATTATGTAAAAATGTTTTAGAGCAAGTAAAAATTATAATTTCATATATTTTACTATCAGTTTATCTAGTGTTCTGTATTACTTAATTCAAAAAGCTAAATGGGCCTTTAGTGTTTTACATACTTATCACCGTAAGTTATAACTAATTGTGTAGTACGGCCAATGAATATCATTATAGGCCTATATCTTCTTAAGATGTATATAAATACTCTGATACAACGATTCTGCTAATGTTGCATTGGAACAATAATCTCTGGTTTAAAGTGAATGTTTCTAGATCAGTTGTCACCAAATGTTTCTTTTTTATAATACAATTGTAAATAGAAGTAACGCTACATCTATGGCACTTCCCATGTTATTCCTACATCTTAATATGTCAAGTTTCTTCAGACATTTGTGTATCTTCTTCTCCAGTTTGGTGTTAAGACAGAAAGTTAACTGTGGTTCTGGTTTTGCGACCTGTCATCTTCTTGACACCGATGCTAAAATGTCTTAACAGCACCATCCAAAGTACGAAGTTATTTAAGGACGAATCGTGTCTCCATAGTAAGAAATACATGTCATGAATGAAATTGGGAAGACATGTTTTGCGAGTCAGCTATCCAATTTATTCGAGTCAAGTCATCAAACATGACTACATGTATTAATTGTCTAGTCTCATGTGTGTTTGTATTCTTAGAAAATTCAAATGTCAATGATTAACATTACAGCAATACAAACCACGAAAATACCGCTGCTTTCTGATGACGATATATCGATAAAATCCTCAAGTTCTAATATTTATTTTACCTAAGATCTGATCAACAATAAGCTTTAGTTCTCTCCCATTTTATTAACTGAAACTTGATGTTTTAATCATTATCTGTACATATACAACAAAGTGACTTGCGAAATCGCATCTAACCTCCACCAGAAACATCGATGTTTGAAAGGACAACGGATGTCACTACAGTATTGTTCTCAGCTTTATTTGTTCTAACAAACACTACACAAATACAATTGAACAAAACATGAAGTGACATTTACGACAATTTAAATATAACAGGTGACGATTACAAACTCACGTATAATATGAGCTAATATTATAATATCACAGCTTTGTAACGATTTGTAACACAACAATTTATTGTACGTCACGCAGCAAGTCGCAACACGTCACAGCAAGCCATGACACGGCACACAGCACGTCACAACATGTAACATGGCACATGACGTCACAACACACATAACACGTCAAACAGTGCGTCACAATACGTCACAGCACGTAAAAAATGACGTCACACAGCACGTCACAGCAATAGATAGCACATTATAAAAAATAACACCATTTGTCAAAGAGGTACCACGGCGAATATTTTTGATTTGTGTACGGGACTTTTTCCTTTTACATTGTAGGTAAATTTGAAATCATTTTTTACGACCGAATATGACTTCAATCTTTTAAGGACGCCGCAACACAGCGAGTTCCAGAGTCTATTTAAACATTGCCATTTAATAAAAGTCACTTCTTTTATAAAATGCAGCGATTACACCGCAGCATTTTCAATGGACTCTTTGAATCTTGCGAGTTGTTTCAGTTAATAAAATGACCCGCAGTTCCATGTTTTTATTCATGGTACCGCAAATCCGATTAATCTTGAAACAGGATTATCGGGGAGTGAGATATGTCAATGACCATTATCCTTTAATTGAAACAATTTGTCATGAATTGGCTTTAATTCCCATTGGAGCCCCTATCTGTTTAACCTGTCAGTCAATTTCTGTTTGGAAAAAAAACTATCAATTGTTTCGCCGTTAATTAATTGTTGACCTTACGTTTGTGATTCTGTGAGAGTTAAAGCTGAATCCAAATTATAGAGTTATAAAGTGAGCAGTCTTTTGATTGGCTGTCTGTATATCTGACTATCGTAACAGCCAATCAGATACGTGAGTTTATTAAAGATCAGTTGAGTACCGTTTACACTTTCAGAATGCAGCCTTCTGATTGACTACCTGGTCACCTGACCTTTGTAAAAACCTATCAGACTATTCTCTCAAAGGTCATGATGTGTTTCTTAAATGAAGCTTTCTGATTGGTTTACGTTATGACCTTCCTTGCCCTCGCGGTAACAACTTAACGGTAATCAGAACTTTGTCTCGCGCTGAGTTCTTCAGACATGATCAAAACTATTGTAACATATTAAGTTCTATGTTCTGGGCTGGTGGCCTAAATCATTAATAAACATATCTATCTATATATATATATATCTACTCGATGGCGAATACTTAGTATGTAAAAACATTTTTTCTGTTAAATCGTAACAAACCCGCCACATCCCTCTCAGTTTGGTATAAACCATTTGTCAGGTCATGTGATCAGATTTATGTAATCTGATTCTGGAGTTGGTAAAGATTTGTGAGTAGAAGTGAAATCAAGATATAAACGTGAATGACGGCCACGCCTACAAGTCACGTGGCATGTTGTTTGACCTGTATCTCTATTGTATTATGTATGATTGGATACAGTTAAAGGCTGTACAGTGCAACCTCTCCAGAGTGTCCCTCTCTTGAGCAACAACCTCCTTTCAACAACAGCATGTTTTTTTCACACTGTACGATTTAACTATTAATTTAACCTCTCTAGAGCATTAACATAATAAAAGGGGTGTTGCTTTGGAGAGGTTGCACTCTGCCTTCAAAATAGCCTCATTCTACTGGTTACCGTTTGTGTCCAATTAGAGTCATGGCTTCTGGGATGGTCGGTCACTTTTTGACACGATTTGTTTTCATCGTAATCTGTAGTCGGAGCTTCTAATGAGGTATACTCATATACTTTGATGTTTGAATGCAAATAATATTAATAAGTATCCGTGATTCTGTTTCAATTAGTGTGAGTTCCAATAACTATAGTTAGCCTGATGGCATTTTGTTAAGTGACAATTCGAGTGCAAATATTCAATTATGTATTCAGAGATGATTTGCATAGTATGCTAATTATCTGAACGTGTCGACTTTTTATCTGTAATCAACATTACCTGTAATCTCATGTAAGTCCCTATGGGGGAATAAAACTCTTTTGAAAAATACACAAAATATTTAAATAATGTGAGTGCTGAATCATAATACCTGGATGTAGTTTTTTTTTTATTAAGTATAAAATTCATGCATAATTCATCATATTTAGTCTATTACGAATTCATAAATCTGCAATGCTGAATTTTGAGTTTAGTGTTTATTATCAAAGTTGTACCCAAACACTGAGAGAGACAATGTCATCATTAGAGTCAGTTTCCCGTTTGTTGAGCTCCTCAAATAAAAAAAAATGTTCATTTTACTCCGTGGATTCGATATTAATTGAAACAAAAAACACCCGTGAAATAGATCGAAATAGACTTTGGTAATAATGTATATGTTAAAAATAAACTCAAAATAAATATGTACCATACTCATTGAGATGAAAGTCAATATGTAAGATAATTGTTGTCTTTAAAATAGGCTTATCTGATCCTGATCCGCTTATAGGGCAGAAATTCGTTAACCAAAATGAGATTCCACATCGAGTCTAATCAACTGACTTTAAATAGAAGAAACTTGTTTTAAATCATTAATTTTATTTTGGCATTTTTTTCGAAATCAGGTATAAAGACCAGCATTAATGTGTGGGAAAATTAAATATAACGATGAGGAATAATTTAGTGCGTCTTGGAGAGAGAACAGTGAACTTTGTTGAGGACATTTTTCATTTTTAACGATCTATCAAACACAAATCGTAATACATAAAAATCGTACATTGAAATACATCGATTATCATAACAATACACTGAATGTATACATTGTTAAATTATTAATTATAACAATTATACAATTATCTTAATGATTCGATTATAAGATTCGTGGTACTTCTACCACCGCTTACATGTTTTAGGCCAACAGCATATTTTACTTGTTTACTGTCTCCTGTCTGACTTACAAAGTACAAAACATTACGAAATTGTTACTTTTGCTTTACTTTTTGTGTTAAATCTGAACGCCTTTATTGTACCAAATGCATGTATCATATTTTTAAATCCAAACCAAAATAAGGAGAAACGAAATCAGCTTACTGACCTAGAGATACCAATAGAGGCCGTATGACAACTAACCAAATACTATTAACAGTGGCCTAAGTTCATGCACAGGGCACTGCCTTAACATTTACTCATTCAATTAAAACAGACTTGATCAATTATAGATGAGTTTCCTGTATCTATACTAATATCTCAAAATCTTGTGCATCTTTCACAATTTCGATGAATAAGTGTCCCCAATTTACCTCAACATATATTAATATTTCATAAGTCATTCACCGACAAAAAATCCTACAGAGGTCATTTTAGTGTTAAAGTCGTATTTTTTATTTCTAATATGGTCTCAATACAGGGTTATTCAAAAGTCACTAAAGCTGTTGTTCACTTATTGCTATCCATACACTTATTAAGACATTTTTGTAGCCATAGTATCTATATATTAATTAATGGAACCAAAAAAGGACGTTAGTGAATTTATTTCTTTGGGTTTAGCGCCATTTTTTTTCAGTTATATACGGTGGTCTCTTCGTCTAACGTCAGTGTATATTTTATGTCAAAAAATCCTTTTGCAATTTAAAGTTTGTTTGAATTCTTCTTGGAAGTGAATAAATTATTTGTGCAGAAAGGTCATAAAATAGAATCGTTTTGAAAACAATAACAGTGCTCTTTCCGAGATTATGGTTCGGTGGTTTCCGTCAGGGCTCGGTGGTTTCCGTACGTCAGGTTTAGTAAGCGAGTTAATTAGCAATTACGGAATCAAGTCTTGCTTCTGTATTATAGGAAACTACGATGTCGTTTTTGAACAAAAGACATTTCCGTTACATTTAAGTGTAATGCTTTGAGATTATAATGTTGAATGTGGTACATTTCTGCATGAACTTCCATGAACATTATCATGAATTATTGATCCCGAATTAAATATAAATGTTTGATATCAGAAAGTGTGTGAAATGATATCAAGTCAACAAACATTATTTTTCGTGAATAAAAAATATAAATATGCAAACATTGGTTATTTCTGTATTTTTACAGTTCCACAACAAAACGTAACTGAATGATGTCACGTGGTCCGTGGTCAGAGGTTACATATGTCTTGATTGCATTTATACAGAGTTTAAAGTCACATAAGCTTATAAATGTATTGGTCCTAATAGCTTCTGTTTGCTCTATAACAGAGGAATCCGGTGTGTTTTCCTCTCGTGCATACTTTATAGCAAGAAAATATGTTTCCGAAACCACTTTCGTATTTTTTTCAATATCATTGAAATAAATACTATTTATAGAAAACCTGTGTTTTCCCGCAGTCATGGTATGCACACGTAGTAAAGTGACGTCACGCGCCCTACATATTTCAAGTTTACAAAAGCAAAAATCACAATGAAGTGAGTGTTTTCAGACGAAAAAGGGCTTTTTTCGTCGGTAATAATTATCTTGGGATGATATCAGCAATTAAATGTTTTTGTTTTTTAAATGGGGCTTTAATCATTTGTTTTTAAATCAAATTAGAACTTTTCAGTTGATTTGATTTGATTCGATTTGACGTTATAGATATAATGCTGAAATTACTGTCAGGGGACGGATAGGTTTTCCAAGAATTTCTGTGCACAGTGCAAATGTTCGATATGACGTCATTATTTTTCTGTCACTCGAAAACGAACCAGAAATGGTGCTACCAGATCTGTCTGTTGTTTTTATGGCGCTTTTATGATAATTCATAAGTAGACGAACTTTCGATGATCTGAACGGAAAAAAACTTGAATTGAAAGTAACATCTCTACTATAAATACATCTTAATGACAAATATAGTTTGTGATTTATCAGTTAATTAATATTTCAAATACTAAAACAAAACTCTCTATTACGGTACATTAAATTCTTTAAAAAGATTATTTAAAAATAAATGCTCTATAACGGTATATTAGACTTCTGTACATTCCTAAAAATTTCTAGAGAATATTTTGTTTTGATGGCTATGACTTTCAAATTAAAAAAAATAAATAAGACGAACTAATACTAACTCGTTATATTTTAAAAAGGGATTTTATACTCAACTCCCAATTTTACCCCCGGTTTTTGCTACTTTTCAATTGAAAGATAGCCAAAAATAAACGAAATAAAATACCAATATTGCTAAAGATTTTTCATTTACTCTTTATTTTACAATAATTTTACGTACATTTACAGCAAATATAACACAATAAAACAAATGACTTTTCTTCTTAAAACGAGAAACTTTTTTTCAAACTTCTAAAGAAAACAATTGAAAAAGAATTATTAATATGCATGTATAACTGTACATGATTCTCAAGAACTTGTAATTGTTAGTTTAGTATACAGTGTATGATTGCCTCTGGCTCGGTGTTTGATCTGTTAGATAAAAGGCCGTATTTGTATATCTACCATAAACAAAATGTTAGTAAATAAACAAAACGTGATTTAATTATACAAGGCCAGTTTAATAAATTCCATTTATCCAATGAAATATGTAATTAAATACATTTTGTAATGCATGTTCGTGTTTTAATCTGCTTTTACAGGCCCTTTAGACAAATATGGTCGTTTCAGGACCGCCAGCATTTTTATGGTTGAAAGAATAGAGCTGATTAATGTTCAAATTAATATTCAGATCAAATATGCTCTCAGACTTATGTATCAATTATATCATTATTGTCGGATCATAATCAACTTAAAAATATTAAAATACAAGATATTTATGATATAGTCTAGTTTAATAACTTGGGACCAGTTCTCTTTTAAAGCCGACGTTGTACAGAATCAAAATAACTTAATAATTTGTATACGTTTAGGTAATACATTGACGTATCATAAACATATACATTAACAGCGAGTTAAGAAAATAAATGTTTGTATGAATCGTGTTTATTCCCATAGATTTTGCTTTTATTGAATCACAAAACACTAAGTATTTAATGGCCGTATGTGCAATCCATTTAGCACAGGTCCCCTGGGAGTCTAAAAGCAACTATTGTGTATCATTTGTAATTGTGTTGTCTTGTTTATTTGTGAATATAAAATGTCTCAGAGCATTACATAGAATCATGGGAAGTATGAAGGAATACAATCAACTAGGTGAAGTACAAAAATGTACATGTATTACTAGGAACCCCGATAAGCCAGTGGCTTATCAGTACTAGTATTTGATCTGGAAATCTGTTTTTTTCGTGGGGTCAGTGTAAACAAATGGCTATTAAATCAATAGTTTACACCCTATTACATGATAGTTATTTCTACGTGTATCATTTGTACACAAAGCACATGAAACAAAATTTACGAGTAACTCATAGTGCATATTTTTATTATCCTCCGTTGTCTATGTAGTCCATCTACTCGCTAACATTGAGATAGTTTCCTGTGAAGCATCTAATATAAAAAACCCTCAAATCTGGACGCCTTCCGGTATGGCCCAAAGATTTGATTTTTTAACGCAAAATTAATGTCCATACAAATGTGTTCGAAGTCTTTGCCTCAATATCTTTCTTCATGAAGTTCGAGATTTGACTACGGTTAAGGACCTATATATAGAGGCACGAGATTTGCATTTCAATATAAGGCAGTTCGGGATTTCGGTAAAAGATACAAAATAATGTTGAAAATGGCGTTAAATCTGATGAAATAAATAAATAAAAGATATAGAAAACGTGTTATTTGGTGTTAAGTTGGCACAGTCCGTAACTGTCCGTAACGTTCGATTTTACAAGAATGGTGCTACATGAAAATACTAACGCTTTTCCGTATATTTGTTTTATTAATCGTAAATTATCAAGTAAACATAATATTTGTACCTGCGTGGGAAATCGTAGTTCGAATAGAACAATATGGCAGTAGTAATGTTTAAAAAAACGAAGTAAAAATCGGACAGTCGTTCTGAATCAGACAAAAGAATCAATTCTTTAAACAAACCAAGTGAACAAAACACATAAAAGTTCAAGTAGGTAAATACGAATAGGTGTTGAATTCCACGTTATTTGATAGTCTGGTTAACGTGTGCCATACATCACTGCAGCTAATTGTTTTATTACACAAAACTGTAAATGGAATGTTAATTAACTGAAACAAACGTGTGTTCGCTTGTTGTAGCACAAAACCAATTCCTAGTTCTTAGCTATCCGAATATGAATATATCCGAATTCATGACATCAATCGGATGCATAATTGGGCATTCACCTTTATTTTAGTTGCGTCCATGCTGTAACCAAGCCGTGAGAGCAAAAATGTTTCAAAATCCATCTGGTTAGCTTAAGAAGTTTCTCTTCTTTGCGACTTCTTAATAAACCCGAATTATTATTAAAGTTGTGATGTGATTTTTTTTCAGATGATGAAATCAAAGGTTTTGAATACTTTATGCACTCTGATATTAGTGTACGTCTGTTCCGGCGTGCATTGTCTGCCATTAAACGTTGCGATACTTCATGGAAAACGCTCTGCGGACATGGAACCAAACTTACAGGAAACTCAGTACCCAGATATTGCACAAGTTCAAATCATTCCACGATATTTAGAACAAAATTATGAAATACTTGAGGACGAATCGCCATATAGACGCAACGAACCGGAAGTGCCCATCAAGGTCGCTCATATGTTTGGCAGGACCTTGGAAGATCAGGATCTGTCAAGCGCTTTAATAGACACATACGGTGATGATTTTTTCGCAGAGCCTTTTGGCGTGGAGCCAATATACAGAGAAGAAATTCTTGAAAACCCCACATTAGTGAAGAAATCAAGACATCCGCTTCAGTCTCGAGTGCAGAAACCCAAGAAAAATTTCAGGTACTGTGAAGATGATCTATAAATAGATTTTATTATCAAAAACAATAACAGCACTTTAAGTAATTGATCTTTTAAATATTTGTGTTGTATAATTATGGTATTGCATGGGATTAAAAAGGATCTCTATATTTTTTAATGAAAACTCTCAGTAAAATGATGCAAATACACACTATCAATCCAATTTAGTGAAAAAAATACAGGTCACCATTCAATATTTTCCTGTCTGGTGTCCCTAAACACCTTAAACACGACTGTTTTACGGCATACTCATTATTTAGGTCTAGTCAAGAAATATCTAAAGAAAAGAAAATAATTTCAGCTTAATTCTAATGTTCTATTTTTTTTATTTCAGGTCACATTTTGGATCACGATCATACCTGTATGGTGGCTAATTTCAAAATTAACGAGGACGTTTTTACTGTGCCTATGAACTTCTGAGAAATAAATATCCGGTTTATTATGTCTTAGTATTCGAAAGGATTTTAAACACACATTCAATATAAATATACAAAACAGTTGCCTTTATTCTACATTCTTAATAATTGAACTATTTAACCTTGCATGAAAGAAATTAAAACTGAAAACATACATTTACAATGGAGACACGAAGGTGACTCATTTGCGTTGTGCTACAGCGGATAAACTTTATGGACATCTACAATAGCACAGAATATCTTAAAATTAAATTGCATACTTCATGTTTTCACATTTTAATACACTTAATGATAATTTTCAGTACTCCATAGTCATATTGTATTCGGTAAACTATGGTAATGTTTGGTCGTTTTTACCATAAATAGATACTGAGAAAGTATCAACTTTTTTTTAAGCATGAATTGCATTAATATTAATAATTCGCTAGAATAACCAATAAATAAAGTACATGTATTTGTCGGAGTACCTGTTAATCTTGATTTTATCAACAATCAGGATATAAAAAAACAAAGTTCTTAATTTTCATCAAAATAAGAAATTCGTAATCTTCTTTTTTAAATGACGATATATACATAGTGTGGATACTTTCTTTTTTAGCTCAGTATAGTAGTAAATGAGACGCGTGTTTCATCATAGAAAATGATTTAATTTAACTCCCCACCGCAAAAAATATTTTTTGGCGGTGGGAAGTTATCACACAGGACAGGAGTTGTCTTTTCATAGGGAAATAGCGTCAATGTTCCGCATGTTTAGTACAGACCGCATAAATTAGAACGTATTTAGTGCTACTTAAGTATTAGACAGCAATGTGCGGGTTCGAGTCCCAAGTTATTTTAAAGAGATTTATTCAAAATATTACAGTGCAGTCAAAACGCATCGCCAAATTATCTGCTATGGACAGAACGCTATATTGGTCTGTATCGCTTATGGTAACATATCTTTTATTTCAACTGCGTCCACGTGGTGTCAATAACCCTTCTTTTGTTGTGCTTTTAAAGAAAAATGTGTTTTATTCTATAAGTTAATATCTAATCAGTGATTTAATTGTATTACAATACTCGCGTTTCCATGGAAATACTGTTTATGATAACTATATATAAATATTTATTGTAACTCATTAATGGACTCGAAGTACTTTTGTGTTTTTTTCTTTCTAAAAAAATCGCAATGACAATTTTTATGCATATAGCCATAAAATACAGTGAAACTCAT
Source organism: Lutraria lutraria (assembly GCA_964023205.1). Taxonomy (NCBI): domain Eukaryota; kingdom Metazoa; phylum Mollusca; class Bivalvia; order Venerida; family Mactridae; genus Lutraria; species Lutraria lutraria. The sequence goes on along the minus strand of OZ026851.1, from coordinate 1,090,694 downwards.
AAAACTGAATGAACAACCCTCATATAATATTGCTAAATATTAACTTATTGAACAACCCTCATATAATATTGCTAAATATTAACTTATTGAACAACCCTCATATAACATTGCTAAATATTAACTTATTGAACAACCCTCATATAATATTGCTAAATATTAACTTATTGAACAACCCTCATATAATATTGCTAATATAAACTTATTTAACAACCCTCATATAATATTGCTAATATAAACTTATTTAACAACCCTCATATAATATTGCTAATATAAACTTATTTAACAACCCTTATATAATATTGCTAATATAAACTTATTTAACAACCCTTATATAATATTGCTAATATAAACTTATTAAACAACCCTCATATAATATTGCTAATATAAACTTATTTAACAACCCTCATATAATATTGCTAATATAAATTTATTTAACAACCCTTATATAATATTGCTAATATAAACTTATTAAACAACCCTCATATAATATTGCTAATATAAACTTATTTAACAACCCTCATATAATATTGCTAATATAAACTTATTAAACAACCCTCATATAATATTGCTAATATAAATTTATTAAGCAACCCTCATAATTTATAATATTGCTAATATAAATTTATTGAACAATCCTGGTATTATATGGCTTATTTTTCTTTGGATATAGTAGTAGATGTTTTTCAAAGATAAGTAATAGATCTACATGTATATTCTAAAGTGATCAGTACGAAGTACTGTATATGCGTCTAATATGGAATGATATACATTTTTGTATATCATAAAACACATCCCTACTGCATGGTGTATCCGTTTTAAAATACATTTATTATTTTATGCGAAATTATTAAATAAACAATTGCACAAAACTAAACCTACATAATTATCTCCCCCCACCCAGAAGACGTACTAATCAGTGCCACAGTGTTGAATATTTAAGAGCATAATTTGCCTTGCTCTCTCTCTCTCTCAGAGACTCTCTCTGTCTTGCATAAATTGTATTTCAAATATATCTTATGAATAATAAACCATATTTTGAAGATATCCATCTAGTTATTTATCATAATTGAAAATTGTTGACCAATTGCTTTTTTAATGATCTTTCGTACCCAGGTCATTCGTGCCACAGTTAATTCGTACCAGGCATTCGGATATGATAGACACAATACCGAATGTGTATGTAAACTTCGGGTAGCCTTTGGGCTATTGTACGACGACAGGCATGGTGTAGTTTATTATATTTGACATTTCAAGATATAAAGTATTATAGTAGTTGGCTATAAACATGACAAGATCTGTTAATAATTCTCATAAATGGGAAAAAAATCTGAGAAATCGTGAGAATTTCACAGTCAGAACCCGTTGTAATTTACTTACGACAGCAAATAATGACAAATTCTCCAGTGTTTTATCTAGTTTCTATTTCCTTGTTTTAAATCATGTTAGCGGATAATTCCAGTATGAAAAGTGCGAACAGAAATAAACCAAATGCACACATTTGATAAAACTGTTTGCGTCTTTAAGTACGAGTATTTTACCAAAATATACTGTATTTTCATTTATTTTCGTTGGGCTCAATTTTCGTGGTTTTTACTAAAATGGCTATTTCGTGAGGACATAAATTCGTGGATTTTGATTTTGAAAAGAAATGCCGTATCTCTGCATTCAAATTCGTGGGGATTTGATTTCGTGGAAAAGCCTACCCACGAAATCCACGA
>OZ026851.1:854031-1088776 GCA_964023205.1 Lutraria lutraria | reverse complement strand
AACAAAAGACATTTTCTATGTGTTTAATCTTTACGTCTGTGTACAAGGTAGTGTGGTGTGCAGAGACCTTCATGACGTTTTAATGACATCACAGCCATTCGAAAATGCGGTTGGGCATTTTAGCGTCTCCCCTGTCCGTCTGTCCGTTCAATATTTTGTTATATTTTACATAGTTTCATATTTTATATTAAGGTGTATCATAATAAAATACAGGTCAAATTAGATTTCCGCTAAAATCCAAACATTTCCACTGGAGTTATGGCCCCTTTTTTATATAGTTCTCAGATGGGCATCCGTTTCCTATCCAAACATTTCCACTGGAGTTATGGCCCCTTTTTTATATAGTTCTCAGATGGGCATCCGTTTCCTTCTAACTCACCATTACATGAAGCCATGATGCTTTTAAAATGGTTAACTTAGAAGTGTGTTAGTTAGATTTGACTGTTTAGTGTTAAACAAAATTACTATATCAAATCCATCTTTGTATTTTTTCTAATAAGAATCAATTATCGTATTCTGTGTCTGGGGACACTAGCTTCACTTAGTGAGCAAAATTGATCCGTCGCAGAATATTTCTAAACAACAGAAATTGTCATAATTCATAGTTATGTACTTTACTAAAATATGAGACAGCAGATGTAAGGTTCGATTATGCATATATTTGTTTTCATTTGGTTGAATTAACTCAAATGAATAGATTTGAACAAGATTTTCATCTCTGTATTTGATAGTAATATCCATTTACGAACATTGGTGGGTGGGGGCCGAGTGAGTCCGCCAACACTTTCCATTTAGTTTATTCGTGGTTTTCATGAACTGAAACACAATACCTCCCCGTGGTAACATTTACGCCCATTAGATCGGTACCGATCTTTTATACCATGGTATTGTCTGACTGACCATGAAATGAAAGGACGATGCTATTACACGTTATTAACAAAGTCATTCAAAATGATAAAAGTTTTAACTAGTTTTTGATTGTTGTGATGTGTCAGGTGACACATTAATAAAACGATATTTGTGGGCTTTGCAAAATAATAACTGGTCATAATGTTGAACTCTACACAGTTTTAATATACGTTCATCGAACCTCTTGTTTGTAAAATTTGAAACCATAGATCATTAAAACGAAATCAGGCTGGCGCATAACACACAAGTCCCTTTGGGAAAACAACAAAATGTTTAAGTACTGTCTCTTTGTGTCCCGTCACTATCACATGAGGTATAGTTTTCAACATCTGATGTTTTGTGGTAGCCACGAACTTTCGATGGTAGAAAAAGAGAATTCCGAACATAAAGTTGTCATAGCAACAAACAAACAAAATAGGCAAATATTTGCCATTTTAACGTATAAATCAATGTACTGGTGTTAAAGAGCATCTTACTAATATAATTAAAGAGTACTCCATAGACAGTAAACACACGGCAGTTAATATAGAGTCCTTTATGCAAGAACCTCTGGACAGGAGAAGAAGCCAAAACAGCGATAGACATTAATCGCAACTTGATAAGATTATATAAACTATTATAATATAAACATTTGTATTTAAACAACCATCTTTGTACCGAAATATTCGTTCAAATGTTAACTTCCACAAACGCCTTGGCTCCACAACATCATGCAACGTAACGCTGTCCGCGGCTGGCAATGTGAAAATAGTTTGTTCACCTCGAAAAATGAAGTTCTACGCAATTAAGTATGTTTTTTTTTTGCACAAGTCGGAGGTTTGAATTATTCATTAAGTAACTTGATTTTTATGTTGACTAGATAGCATTAATTGACGGGTATTATCTGAGCATATACACATGGGTAAAATGTGAATCATCCAGCCTTTGGGTTTGTCAATAAATTACCATAATAGTTAATAACTAAAAAAAACTGAAGTATAAATAATGAAAATTAATTTTAAAATCACGCTTCTATGAGGGGTAGCTTGTGAATTCATGAATGCGTTTCTGTAAATGAAATAATAATCTATTCTGTCTGCCATCAAGTTATTCGGAACTCCTCGGCGTTTGTATTTCTCAATTACGGAAATGCTCGAGTAGTTACGATTGCAAGTGTTTATCTAGTTTGCAAATTGCTTTTAGTAGGCGGAGCTAATATATGGACCATCCTAAAGTCTAAGAATGATAATTCCTGATTGATGGTTATTGATATCAATAACACTTCGTGGTAACTTCATAACGATAATTCCGAATTATTAATACTAAAATGACGTGTTTTGACGAATGTATACGTCGAGGTAACCATACATACAATAGCCCGCACCCTCCCTTCACACAAAACAACAACAACACCAAATTTCACTCAGAAAACAAAACTTATTGAGTCAGATAAATATTTAAATGATATCGTTCACTCAAGTAAACTTCTGTACTCAAGTTAGACAAGCTTCAATCACACATGGATCAATGCTTTGGAAACAACAAACGTCACAAAAAATATATTAATGACGAACCTTGTTGAAATTCGACCGTCTCCATGGATACGAAATAGATCAAGTTTCTTATAATATTTAAAATGGATGTTATCCTGACGTATAAATGGATTTGTTAGTCTACTGATGAATTGTTAAACGTTTGTTAACACACTGTTTTTATAACTAAACTGTTTATCTATTTGATTACAAGAAACAAAGTATATACGACTGTTTTGTCGCCAATAGATACAGGACCGTATGTGGCAATTTCGGATTTGGGGGAATTTGAACTTTTGGCTGACAACGATGAGAAATATGTAGCCTTTTCTGTTTACCGTAACAGTCGAAATTATTAGGGGCGGGGCTAAGTTCCCTTGCCCCCCCCCCCCCCCCTCCCGATTGCTACAGTCCTGAGATATTCTATGCATTGACTGATAATAAGCTGAAAATTCTGCCATATTATATCTCTAGTTGCCATACATGTTACGTAATCACCGATTTATCAATATAACAGATAATAAGACAGCTTCGTATTGAAAATAAATAAGATAGCTGACTCAAAATTACTGATCTACCCTATTTTTTACTGCGACCATAGATTCTTCTTAGACCAGAGGAACGGTACTTCTGTATGCGCTCAATACCAATACAAAACTATCAATACCATATATATATATAATTCCTATCCAACTACGCTATCTTAAATGTGACCAGAAACAAATAGTTCTTTTTACGCCTGAATACTTACGCGATTTTGACTAAATGGAACTATAAATGGGTCCCGGGGACATTTTCGCAGACAATGCACACAGACTTAACTAGTCCCTGTTGACAATGTACACGGACCCCGGCTATTTATCACCGAACTTAGTTCCAAAGTATGAAAATATTTGGGTCGACAGAGCCTGTGTTTTAACAAAAGGTTTGTCTGGGAAAACCTACATCTGTTTGTCCTTCGGACACGGTTTACATCTCTGGGTCATTTACAAAATTGACTACACTGCATTTCATTTAAATTGCTTCAGGAATTATCATGTCTAAATTGGCAACTAATAGTTTATAAATGTCCCCGACTTTATTTCCTATTTTTAAATATTTTCTGGTCAACAGAACCAATAACTCATAATTTTGTGACATTTTATACCAATGTCTACCTCTGGGCTAGACATTACATTAAAAAGAATAGAATTAGTGGATCAATTTCAACAAAATTTCGTACAATTTTAATAAAATATAGCAGCACAAAACTAAACTAATAAACATAAGCTGAAATGTACTTAAAATGTAATATGTATATCAGAATCACATTTCTTAATATGTTGTGTCGTTTAGAAGTACAATGAAGTTTTATTACAGAAATTTAGAGAATAATTTTCATTTCTTCCCACGTGAAATATTTATTTTAATAGAGTGTGATATGTGAAAAAGTGGAAATATACATTTAGTAAAATGTTACTAAGGTGATTTAAAGTTTATATTATCACATATTCTAAGAAATGCATTTAAATCGTCACATTTAATTTTACCTTAAAATCGTAAAATTTCTAATTGAAATAATACTATATCACGGTTTAACATTTACTTCACCAGTTCACCAACATGATTCTTGAACAACTGAAGCTTTAAATTAAAATCAAGTTTGTTTGACTTTTACCGATCGACCCCAAAAAATCCCGCCAACTCAAAAAAAATTATTTCAAAATTTGGGAGAATTTTTTTTTTCACGCTAAAAATTTGAGCTGCTTCCGCTGATCACTTGTAAAGCATACAATACTTGGTCATATATAGATGGCAGAATATATAAAGGACTATAGACTGCTTCTAGATAGAAGTATAATTTCATGCTAGGTAAAGGTCAAAATCAAAAATAAAATATTTTCCCAACCTACCGACCCTCTTCTAAAATTCAAGGTCGGTAAAGGGCAAACAAACATATTTTTAATCTAGGCCTGATAAGTTTATTGTTACAACATACATGCAGCTCAGTGGTTAGAGAGTAGGTCTACTGATCAAGATGATGCGAGTTCGAACCCCGGCGAGGCTCACGCTGTCTGTGACAAATTTGACTGAAGATATTACATCCTATGTTAAATTGTCCTCCACCTCTGAATTATGTGGGGTGATTATAAGATTCATGAGTTTCCATTAGGACAAAAAAACTGTGGTCAGACCCTAATTTTTAGGGGCTTATCAAAAAGTTTTCATGGCAAAATTAGGGGTATGAAACTTTTTGCGGACAAATCGGACACAAATTAAAAACTTTTACGACCAAGCTACCCTAATTTGTCTGGTCAACTTCACTCACTGTGATCCTTAATGTGTTTTTTAATTTTTCTAGTCATATAAATAAAAAAAAAAAGATAATTTGAATATTTATTATTCTTCAATTATTAGATATAAGTACAGTGTCATGAAGTATAATGCAACATTTAAATACACAAAAAAAATAAAATGACAATAACAATAGCACTGTAGATGCCTAATGCAACGGTTCTCTTCTGTTCTATTCTAAAAATAGCGAACAGTCAAATCCTCTTAATAATCACCTCCATTAATCACCAGTGATCATAATTAATTAACCACTTATAAGTGACTAATTGCTTTCATTTAATAATACAGTCAAACCTGTGAACAAAGGCCACTCATGAAGGACAAAATGTGACCTGTATTGACAGGTAGCCTTTATTCAGACATCATTTTAAATCTAAGTATTCAAAAATAGATGTTTAAAAGAATGGCCTTTACCTACAGGGTGGCCTTTATTCAGACATGATTTTATTCTAAATATTCAGAAATGTTTATTCAATGAATGGCCTTTACCTCCAGGGTGACCTTTATTCGGAGGTGGCTGCTAACACAGGTTTGACTGTATAAAAATCAGAACATCTATTTCAGAATTATATCGTTCAAAAGCAAAGGTTAATAACAGATTTACTTACAATACTCAATAAGATGTGACCTTACCTTTAAATGACGTAAAAAGTATAAAAAATTCTAAACAATTTTAACATGGCATGAATATCAACAGACACATAAAAAACAGGGAAATTGAGAATTTATTAGGAAGGAGAATTTCTTGCCATGATTTTAAACCAGTAACCATGGTAGCAGTTTATGTATCAAACCAATATTTATTAGTTACCAGCAGTAACTAATCAGTTATTTAACGTACAACCTACAAATCATATATTAAATATAAAAAGGAAATAAATCACAAATCACATCCTACAATGTCAATATACATCTAGAGACACAAATTATTTTTTAGAAAATTGAAGATCGACATTTTTTTGCAAAGAAAACTGGCACTTATATGAACAAAGGCAAATAAAACCCTTAAAAAATGAGAAATAATACCCTAAAGAACACTGAGAAATTATACTATGAACAATAGTAAGAAATAATACCCAAGAAATAACCTTTGACCTGTACACAGTAAACTAGTATTGTATTCAAACAAGTACAGTATAACCCAGTTAATTCTCTATTATTTTCAATATTTTTTCAGCACTTACGAGAAGGAAGACCCTAGGTGTACACCAAGATAGAATCACTGACCTTTTATAAGCTAGCTGGACAATTTATTGACATGTGACTTTTATCTGGGCTTGGATGGGATTTCAACTTCTCATGATAAGGGATCGGTGGTAACTAGTCAGAGACCGTAAACCTTGACCACGTAAAACCCCTAATCAGTATTAAATGGTGATATACAGTTAAAGTCATCACATTTTGAATTAAATTTTCAATAATTTAAATTAATAAAGTTTTGTATTGAAGATCAAACATGCTTTATTTTATTAAATGTCAAGCTTAGCAACAGTAATACAGGAAGTAAGAATAAATATGTTCTAACACAGTAAAACCCAGATTATTCGAATTCCTAGGGTCCGAAAAAAATCATTCAGAAAATTCATGGTTTCGAATAATCTATTTATAGTGTCATAATCTCCATAGTCAGGACCGTTGATCTTTTTCGGAAATCGGTCGTCAAATAATCAAGGATTTACTGTACTTAGTATCTAGTTCTTTAATAAATTAAGCATCAGTTTTGATCCTACAGTCAACTAATTCCTAGCAAGCTCCGACTATTGTCTATAATTTTTTCACATAAAATAAATATAACTGCCAATCCATATTGCATCACAGCTGAGGTATAAGTTTGTAAAAAACAAATGTAGTAATTCCTACAAGAAATAAGAAATGAAAGATCGTCACTGATTCCAAAGGCGTTGGAGGACCAAATTCACAATCATACAATCACAAAGAGCTCAAGGCTGAGCTGTTTTCTCATCATTTATACTGTACAGAAATAATCTGAGACTAGAATAATATCATTTAGACGATGTAAATAATAGAATGACTGTAATATTAATGAAGAGCTACAAGTAACACTGAATGAATGATGAATTGCGTAGAATAATATAAATCAATGACAATTTAAAAGAGTCTCTAATGCATGTTACTTAAATATAGTATTCAATTTGTACTAGAAAGTAGGCAGTACAACAGAAGATTGTTTGTTTGTTTGTTTGTTCGAGTTTTACACCCCTTTTCAACGGTCAGAGTCATATGAGGCGGACAGTTCAACTAACCATCATTCCTGGGTAGATCCAGTACTAGACTCTCATCCTCCGTAAGCAACTGTCTACTTTCTCACATAAAGAGATTCAATTTGTAGTAGAAAGTAGACGCTACAACAGAAGAAATCACATACTGACCTATGACCTGTAACATCCTAAAACATTCAAATACTGAAGATAAATTTGTGTCAAACAATATCAGATTCTATCAAGTTTTTTAAACTCCCTGTGACAAATTGACCATCTGTGACAACTGACCATCATTTTGAAAAAAATGTCCAACTGCAACCTATGTCTACCTGTGACAAATGACCTATTTTCATAAATGATAAACTGTGATTAAAATCTACCTATGACTAATGGCCGTAAGTAGCTACATAGTAATACATTAATTATATATCAATAACTAAAGAAAAACAGAATTAAACCTCAACATAATTATCTCCCTTGTTAACGATTGGTGACCCTTGTCCACTGAATGACTGACTGACAAGAAAACAAAGATATTTCTCCTCAAAGCTCCTCTTTTATTATTTGACCCTAAAAATAACATATAAACACGACTGCCTAGATTACTATAATCTAGTGTGACTATGATATCTTTAGCGTAGTGCTTACATGTAAAATAAACATTGAACACAACTCATTGGGTAATTTGATTCAGGTACACTAACAACATTAGGTAATAGATTTGTACCTCCATACATTTAAATAATGATGCTTAATCAATTAAATTACAATCAACTAGACATAAATAAATCAACAAGTGTACGTTTGTATATAATGCCATTCAAAATGCAAAAATTTCAAAGTTAATATAATCAACATTCATTCATCACAGTATGTGAGGTCGCAGAGCTCTGACATGTCTGAGGCAACGTGTACAGACATATAATAATAATTTCCCTCATTTAAGACTAAAATGTAGTCAAGAGTCATACAAAAAAATGCACAACTTAACAATTGCAAATACTATTTGTATGACAGCAAATACTCTAATTAACTACATCAATTTACATCTTTAACACAGATACACATTAAATCAATAATCAAAGATTAACACACCGGCATATGATCTTGGAAAAATATCATCCATTTTTATACAAGAATAAACTACCAAAATGCATGTCTGAAACATTGTACTTTTTTAATATAAATTTATGTAAAAATGTGAAAAAATCACCAAATTCAATACAAATCACTCACAGAAAATGTCACATGGATTATAAACATCTAGTCCCACTAGGAGAGATTAAGTAACAACAAGTCACTTCCTACATCAGGCCAGAAAAATGGTGTGTTTATGATTAGCTAACCAACCAACATATCCTTTGTTCTGGTGCCGACCCAAAAGTTTTCAATGAAAAAATCCTAAGTTTGAATTTATTTGAGAATGAATCAGGCATCAAATCCTAAAAAAAAATCATTTTTTCTCCCTACCAAATAATACTCAGCTGTAAGTCGACAAAATACAAATCAACTTGACTTATGGTAGAGGAACCAAAAAATCTAATATCACTTACAGAACATTACCACACAATGTTTAAATTGCAAAAAGATTCTTGTACCTTTCATGATTTTGAGGTCAATTAACCATAAACATAAATTTTTCCCCCAGCTTTACTTGAAAGCCAATCATCCAATAAATACACTAGTCTTAGGTTGTGTGGCATTCAATTGGTACCTGGCTTGAAACTCACAGCTGTGAGGGGATGGTAATTTTTAGTCATAGATCATGTCCACAGGACCACAGAGGTCACCAAATAATATATACAGCTTAACCTCTCCAGAGCGGCCCTCTCTTGAGCAACAACCTCCCAGCAACAACAGCTTGACTTTAATTCCACTGCACAGTTTACCTATTAATATATAAACCTCTCTATGGCAACAACATTTCAACAAAAAACACCACGTAATTTTACTCATTCTTACAAGGACTTTACTATATACCACAATCCTATCAGTACATTGAGAGGTAGGCCTGAGTGAACAATTACTATGTCAGTTTGACCTTTGATACAAAAATACACTTCTTACTCAAGACTTAGAACAATTCTAACAATACAAAAATAACCCTGACTTTGAATGTATCAATGCAATTCTCACAAGCCTAAAAAAATGTATTATGATATTAACTTTTGCAATAGTGCAACTAAAGCTAAATAATGCATTTTTTATGCTGTAACGAACTTAGAAACAAATCATGTATATTCTAGTACATGTTTTTAACATCAAGTTTAGATAATTAATTTCACTCTTAGTGTGATTTTACTAACCTATCAAAGCTGAATAATTACACGGTAGATGATTGCTTCGTACCACAGTCAATAGTTTTCGTTTATTTTACCCTTATAGAATGTTCCATTCCCGATATTTATATTTAATATCATGTTGAGCATTGTTAAATACAAGTACATTTGACAACATGTATAACAATAATTATCGTACAGCTTACGAAAGGAATCAACCCTCACTGAAGCTAAAAATAAATGCAAGCATTGACCGTTATATTCAAATTATGCAGCTTCGACAGTTTAATAAAATCGCACAATACTTTATTAATCGCTAGTTCTTATATTCATGATTTATTTAACAGCGTTCATACCTATAACAAGACAATTCTGTACACAAACATACATTCACCAAAAATAAACAATTAAAAGAAACATTAAATGCACCCTGTATTTTAACAAACAACAATGGAATGGCATGTCTAGAAACTGTATTTTTGGTCAAGTCTGACTACCAAGGATTCCATTGTACCTATTTTCCACTTACATCCCCAAAAATATATACATGTAGATTGCCAGTTTTTTTTTCGAATATTTGTTTTAGTTTTGAGATGTTCATTTAAAAATGAAAATGCGCCATATATATGGGAGTGATCTCCCTTTATTTTCATACAATTGTCTAGATTTCCCTACCCCAGATTATCCGAAACCCCGGATTATCCTAAGTAATTTTTCGGTCCCAACGCCTTCAGATAATTGGGGTTTTACTGTAGCCAAGAAAATTGACCTAGGCAAACAAACAGTCAAAGTTCAACAGGAAAACAGTAAATCATGTTAACTTGCAGTAGCCAGGAGTGCCATTTTAAGCCTAAATGTTTTAACAATGTAACACTGACTAGTTTGTATATGATGGTGCATTTAACAAGAACTACCAGCTGGCTTTTAACCATCTTTTAATTCAATATTTAACAGTTTTTTGCAAATCAAGAAAAAATCTCATTAAATGAGATTCTACAACAAGTTATGATCAATTGTAAACAAGACGCTGCATTCAATGGACGCCCCTGCTGGCAGCTTGACTTAATCACGTTATTTTAATAGAATGGGCTTTATTCATATTTCAAAGGGTGGACTTTATTCAGAGGTGGCCGTTAACACAGGTTTGACTGTAAATGGAATATTTCTGAAGATATTCTCTAATCTAAATTAAGACGGCAAAGCATTGCCTCTGAGCATGGTTGTTAAGTGTTCCTTAGATGTATAGATCTATTCTAATGGTGCTGAGATGATAGTTCACAACATTCTGTAGCTTTAACAACAGTTTACACAACACTGGTGATAAGCCTTCCATCATGTATATATCCACAACACTGTGAAAACAACTCGTCTGATGTACATCACGAATCTGTCAATAAAGAAGAAATAAGGAATTAAATATTGTATTTACAAAGAAACAGAGAAAGTTCTTAATCCAGTAACACTGTCTTATCTGGGTGAACATTGATGCTAATTAATTTCAAAATCTCTCATAAAAATAACAGATTAACACACTAGTAGTAATTGCTATGCTGGACACCAGACTTAACGAAGCACAATGGTTACTATGGAAACCAGACTTTAATAAAGCACAAATGATTGCTATGGAAACTAGACTTTTTAATAAAGCACAAACAGTTGCTATGGAAACCAAACTTTAATAAAGCACAAATGGTTACTATGAAAATCAGACTTTTTAGTAAAGTACATTGGTTACTATGGAAATAAAGTACAATTATTACTATGGAAACCAGACTGAACAAAGTACAATGGTTACTATGGAAACCAACCTAAATATTGTTCCTGTAATTCTAAAGCTAAATCCTCTCTATTGGCAGCTCTTATTGCACTCAATAATTCCTGAATCTTGTCTTCTAATGAACTAGAGCTGTTGTCTCTCCATCTAAAAAAATTAACAAAAATTCACAAATATAACATTTATTGATTTATCTGTTAACTGCCCATATGATAGCTATGGTCATTTCAGAGCTGCCCCCAGAGAGAGGAGAGATAAGATACAGGAGAACTGGGCATTTTATATCCCCATTCTTTTTTAATAGATTTTCCTGGTTCTTAATCGTGTCCAGTGTAAAGAACCCACACACGCCTTGCTCTTTTCCTGTGATTTTCTAGACCAGTATTTGGCTCGGTAGTTTGGATGGGAAACAAGTATAACATTTTATTTCTTCATAAATTGTCAAATATAACCTTCCGTAAGCCAGCTAGACAACTTCCTAACGTGTGAAATTTGGACCAGGTGGGAACTAAACTCACTGTGATGATAGGCTAGGCCTTACAAGTCAGAGACCGTATCAACTGGTCTACAGAGGCCTGAGATCATTAACAGTTTAAATACAAAAAAAATTATCAAAACTTCACTTACTTGAGTAGAGACATAAAGACTGTTTTATGAATTCCGTCGTATTTATTATTAATCTGTATATGTTCAATATTAGCTTGTGATAATCCCAGATTTATAGCAACAAGATGCCACTCAAATCCAAGTTTGGCTGCCACCCTTGATAAAACCATATCAGATAATAAACCTATAACATAAAGTAAAGAAAAATTAAATAGTTTTCATCCAAACACTGTTATATCGTACATCAGATTTTTGGAACTAATATCAAAATTTGCAATTTTGAATTTAAGTATAATTTCTGCGATCTAATTTTTGTATATTTGTCCTAGGATTTACATGTACATGTATTTATTTTCATTAATCATTCATTTTTCATAAATATATTTTTTTCATAATCTGTGTGACTCGTGAATAAATGCCAATGCATAATACTGACACACTAAAATTTACATAGAATTTACCTGCACTATCTACAGTGTCATAGATACCCCTCAGAAAATCTGTGAGCTGGGTTATATGGCGACCAATATCTTCAGCTGGAAATTCTATAAATAGAAAAAAAAAAACATAAGTTATCTCCCTTAGTTAGAAGTAAAATTAATACAATTGTCTTTGTCTCATTAAATGTTTTCAATTCTCCCGATACAAATTGAAATATTTAGGTCAAGCATTAATTTCCTTAACTCTACTTTCTTGTTTATTTTATTAAGCCATCAATTCAATAACAATTATTACTGCTCATTCCCAGATAAACACTCGCCCTTATTTCCTTGTAAATGAAAACTAGAGCTGTCACAGAGGTGACTAATACCCGCCGCCGCTTTGACACTAATAAAGTTCAATAACTCTGCAATGATTGAATCGCTGGGTATGAAAATTATGTCTTGCACATCTACACTTGTTTCAAGTTTCATTGCAATAGCTTAAAAAAATGTTTTATGCGGACGGACGGACAGACCGACCATTGACCGACTGAGTAACTTCAATATACTCCCTCTTAAACTTCCGTCTGTGGGAGTATAAAAATGAAAAATGTGAGAAACAAAAACTGTTAACATAACAAGTCACTATGGGGCTCACCACAGGGAAAATTTTGAGCATTACAAACAAAATGAGAATTGCAAAACTGGGCTATAAACCATTAAAACAAGCAATTGTACAAGTTAAATGATACTAACCTGAATCTATAGGATAAACTATACATGCTGGTATACTGGTGTGACTAGATTTCGGACAATGCGTCTCATAGAGTCCTTTTGGACATTTTGCGTCAAGAACTTCAGATCGCCATAGATATGGCTTGGAAATATTACACGCTATACAATGAGCACAAACCATGTATGGATCTACTTTAACAAATGGCCATTCCTGAAAGATAATAGCAGTGTACGTTTCAAGTAATCATTTTTCCATTTTTATCAAGAAATCAATTGTTTGAGCCATGCAAAATTATCCGATACTTCAATACTAATATATACAATAAAAGGAATTACATGTACAGAGTTGGTTGACTCAGATAGTGATTTTCTTGTACATTTTTTTTTCTTATCATTCTATCATTATTTTATTACAAATATAGGAAAATTCAGTAAAATGAATCAATAAATCAGTAAAAATTAAACAAAAGAAAATTGTTTACAAATTTGACATTTTTTATTTCTTAAATTTTTTCTATCACGTGCAACAGCAGATTAGCATTTAAAAATACTTATTATCAGCTCTGTTTAAACTAAATTTAGCCCTTCTTGTAAGCACTAAAAGCAACAATTATTGCAGATAATTCATTAAAATTCATCTTTTAATTGTATCATCATTGTATGAGCATTAAGCAGGTTTGTTTATGATACACTAACCAATAACAGTCAGATTGACATCCTCTCTGGTCTGAAACAAGTGATCATGGATGTCACATGACACAGAGTAACATGACCCTGGTCTAAGACTGTGGACCAGTCTGCATTAAACCTACTAAGCCAATCAAGCAGGCTTAAGCAAATGATCATATTCAACAGGCTTATTGACAAATTACATGCCAATTTATCTTAGCTCTAAGGGATTTGTGACCGATCTCAAAGCTCAAACCTGATTGGTTCTTTTATAGCCCAGTCTAACCAATAGCAATGCAGTGTCTTAAGATTCATCCCTTAACTCAGTTTGCACAGCAATATGGCATGAAATATTTAGATATGCTGATGTATTAAAACATTACCTCTTGCTCTGTCTAGAAATATGTTAATATATTTTTTATATAGCCATACTGAAGTCTTGTTATTTATTATTATATAAAATTATATTATTTGAGGGTGTCAATAGAGCCAAATTAAAAATCCTGAAAATCATATGTGACCGACCATTTTTGCTAAACAAGAGGCCTTCAACCACATTGTTACCATATTTCACCCAATTTGTATTAAAGAAAATCCTTCAGAGCAGATTAAATTGACCATAACTTTACCATTTCTTAAGATATTTTCATCAGATAACTTCTATTTTGCTCAGTAATCATAGCATTATGTATATATCCAGAATATTATCACCCCTAAAATTCATTTAAGATGTCAGGGACTGGGATAGATTACATTCAGCTGGGTGACAAAATAACTGGACAGACATGACAAGGCTTCAATTTAATACAAGTCCAAATAATGGTTTCATAATCTGCAAAAAAGACATTAATAGCTTATTTGATAGAAAATTACCCAGATTGTTACCACATTTTCACACAGCATGAATTATTGCCACATTCATTATACACAGGTAAAGATAATTTTGTTCTATCAGTACCGACTCGAAATATCAGAACTGACAAGTTTGTATAAATTAAACATACAGACATGTCTGACAGGAAATCTCTTAACCATACCTGCAATTACACACACACACATTGGCAATTGAAACAACTCGGGCATTTCCGTAACTGAGAAAAACACCTCGTACATAAGTGTAGGGTTACAAATTTTGGTTTCTTGGTTTTCTGGTCACTACTTTTTCAACATTAGGTACTCTTTTTCCCAGAATTTCAGACTTTTAAACGTGTCTATCTTTCGTGATTGATAAAATGGGCATCAAATTTCCATTAAAAGAGAAACAGGTCGTTTCCATCTTTGGATTCCCAGGATCAGCCATGATGGAAAGTAGCCTGAGAACAACAACAAAATGTTGGCCTCCCTATTATGTCCAAGGCAGTTTCTTAAGACAAACGCTGAGGAGTTCTGTCTGACACACTGGACAATTAACAACTTAAATTAAGATAAAGCTGCAAGTTCCTATTAACAAACAGTGCATCATTACCTGAAGTAAAACCAACATGTCAGCTCTGATGGTTAATATCAAGAACCACAACTCTTGTAATTCTGCTCCTCTCACTGACAGAGTTATACAACTTAGTCCACTTGTCTTTTTCCTAGTTAGCAGAAGTTTGCATTTATTTCTGGTTGCTAGGATACCATCTTTCCAATCTTCACGCTGAGTGACATAACTTTGTAATCTTGCTGACATTTTTTCAAAGAAGTTTGGTAAACCTTTCTTCAGGAATTGTAACTGATATCTGAGTTCAATTGTGTTCATAGGAACCTGAAATTAAATATTTTAAAAAATACTGCCAACAATAAACAAATGTCCTCTAGTGGCAGCTAGACTTAACCTCATTTGTATGTACAGCAATCACTATATGCCCCTGCATCACTGGATGCCAGGGAGGGGAATGAACCAATAAATATTTCTGAAAAATACTATTGTCTTCTTTCTAAGTACATTCTTTTTGGTAGTAAATGTGTATTTAAATGCTTGTATCAGTAATCAGTGATGATAACTAAATGAATCTGTAGAAGATTTGAACGCATCCAATAACATTAAAAAGAAAGAACAAATCAAAGAAGTATTTACCAATTCTGGCCATTTTTGTGAGTAGTCACCAGGTGGAGTAGTTGTAAGAAACCATGGAAACTGTAAAATATGTTTAGATCCAAGAGTTCCAGGAGCACTTGTGGCATCTTTCACCTGAAATGTAGACAAAATATTTGTAAATTAAATATAATTTTTATAAAGTCAAACTTGTGTTAGCAGCCATCTTTGAATAAAGGACACCTTGTGAATAAAGCTATTCTTTAAAAAAAAACATCCTCAATTAAGAACAAAATGATCTCCAAATAAAGGCTACCTATCAATAAAGGTCACATGTCTGCCAATCAGGTGACCTTCTTAAACCAAAAATATTATTGTTATTTATATCGGGTCCTTATTTGCAGAACAAACATTAAATGTTAACAATAATAATAAAATAATGACTACCTACCTACCTACTGTTAAAATTTGGGTCGCATAATTGTAAATCAAAGGATAACCAGATAAATAAACAGTGCAACCTCTTCAAAGCAATGCCCTTTAGGACTAGCAATATTATGTTGTTGTTGAGAGTTGTTGCTCTAGGGAGGTTAAATATATAGTTAAATTATGCTGTGGGAAAAAACATACTGTTGTTGAAGGGAGGTTGTTGCTCAAGTGAGGGTCACTCTGGAGAGGTTGTACTGTACTGGGCTTTCATAAAATTACCTGATAGCATAGATCAAATTTTAACATAAGATCCATGAAGATTTCCTGGGATTCAAGGCTCAAGTTAAAATGCTGCAGACAGTAGTTGAGTAACTCATTAGTCATCAGACCTCGCTGTAAAAACTCTTCTTTCAAACTTAGAAATCTTCCTTCTGACAGACCTGAGAAAGTAAAAACCATTGGAAATATTACTTAACATCAGATATGTGAAAATGATCACATATCATGATAACAGACAAGCTAAGACTTAAAGAGAGAATATCTTAAATATACATGGATTTCATCTGACCCTTAAAATGTCACTTTGACTCTTTAGCAATTAGCAAAATATAGCTTCTGACTCTTGGAAATTTGTACATTAGGGTAAATTTTTATTATGTAAACAGGAAGTTTTGTAGACTCTTGAAATTATTATTGGTTTAGGCTCATTTTTAACTTTCAACTTTTGGTGTCAAGTGAAGACCCTGATGTTGGTGTCAAGTGAAGACCCTGATGCTGGTGTCAAGTGAAAACGCTGATTTATATAGAATTCTTCTGACATATTGAAGGGTTAAAAATAATATAGAACGTTACCTCATTCAGGTCTCAGGCATTTACACTCCAAATCAAACTAAGATTGATTAAAACATTTTAAAGAATGAAAAAATTACTGTTCGTTTCTGCATCATTTGATGTTGGGGGCGAAAAAATCATAAAATACAATTAATATAAATTAGACTAATAGCTGAGTTTAGGCTTTCATTTGACACTTAAAATGGCATTTAGACTCTTGAAATAATGAAAATAAAGTGAGAATTAAGTCAAATTTATTATTACATAAGTAGGAAATTTGTTGACTCTTCAAACTATTATCAGGCAAGGGTCATTTTTTACCCTCAACTTTTGAAGTCTGGTGAGAAAATGAAAGGAAAAACATTGAAAATTAAAACAAACTAAGCAGCCAAACCTGACATCAGTCCGTAAGTCTCAACATACTTGACGACTTCATCAAAATCATGTCTAAATATAGCTCTCAACATCTCTACGAGTGTTTCCGGGTGATGGAACACAATATTCCTCAGTTTTGGATTCTCATGGTACCAAACTATCTCTCCTAGAAATATATTAAGTACACGTGAATTAATGACCATGAGCCATGGTCCAGGCAGGGGTTAGTGTGTTGGATTTGTAACCCGGCGATATGGGTTTGATTCTTACCCAAAGGTCAACTTGACTAAAAACATGTAATATTTTCTCTCTTTCTTTGGTTTCAATAACAAAATAATTATAAAACATTGTTGAAATAATTGTGAAATGTCATCATTACAAGAGTTAGAGAGTATTGTCAAGAAAAGTAATATGGTAATTTAATACCGTCAGCTTCATATGACTCTTGACTGCCAAAAAAGGGTGTAAAACTCAATCAAACAAAAAATCCAATGCATTGCGAAAGAAATCCCTAGATGTCAATGTATGTATACCCTAACCTGTAACATGTAAATATCGTAGAACCATTTCTAGACTTTTTTCCGTGGAACCCTGTAACATATACACCGATTCTTGCATGGTCCGGACAACCGACTCAAATATGTCCAACGCTTCTTGCCATGACAGGATTTTTTCCGGTTGTGCTTGGATAGACGTAAGGAACTTGAACCAAGATGTCGGCAAAGACTGTCCATCAGATGATTTCAACGTCTCTATAAGCCTTCCGTGGAAATTGATTATACCTGTAACAGATGATTATACAATTCCAGTAACCCTGACAACAAGACCAGTCATGACTTAATGTACAATGTGGTGTTTGTATACAGACGACCAGTCCAGTTTTTGATGGTCAGAGGCAAAGACTAGATAAACTGTCCTTACATTTATTGTACATTAATTTTTATTATGTCTTGAGCATAATAAAGCTATTCTAAACAATTATACATACATTAGACACCGTGCAAAACAATCATATGATAATAATATCAAGTTCAACCTGATTCAATATAATAGTCACATTGAGATTTTCTTGTAAACTCAACTCTTATTGAAATACAGAACAACATGTGTTTGCGGACACATTCAAATAAAGGCCACCCTGTGAATAAATGCCATTCTTTAAAAAAATGGTCACTGATTATTTAAAACAAAATGACCTCTGTATAAAGGTCACCTGTCAATAAAGACCACATTTTGTCTTTCCTAGTTTGACTGCACACTCTTTGTAATGACAAATTTGAAGTCTTAGCAGAAATATGATGTGTTTTAGACAGATTATATAGAATACACTGAGATAGGGTGTGAGGATATATGTCCATTATAAGTGAAGTGAAAGTGACAATATACTTCATAGAAAGTCAACATTCGACTCACTGTAGAAAAGATAACCTACCGTAAACACCCATGTATATAACGCACTTTTTTACTTCCAAAATCGGGACCAAAAAAGTGGTGCGTGCTATACAAGGCAGTAGACCTCAATCCCATGTTTTCTACGACTCAAACAAAAAGTTAAAATGGATTCTGAAGTATTTTTATGTAAATTTTCCACATAAATTTTAAGCTTTTGGTATTTCTAAGGTACAGTAGATCTATACTCATGTTTAAATAGGAAGACAGAAGTAATTGAAGGCGTATGTGTACATATACATACAGTGACTCAGGCATATAATAGTATTAATACAGAGTGACAGAGGTGAAGCAAAAACAGTACAATAAAGGCCCTTCATGTAACGCTTAGAAAACATCTTTTTGTGTCCCTTTTTATTCAGTCAAGACAGTCATTTACAGCCATGAAATAAGTTTGCTCTGTAAAAGGTCAATTCACAAAATGAACGTTCCAAGGTTAATTTACCTCACACTGACCAAGATAACTGTATGCATTATGTTGCCCATTTGGTTTTAAAGAAGATAGGCTGGTAGCTACGGTTATAAGCCAAAGCCTACCTAGACAACAATTTAGGGTGAAAGCATTAATCAACATCCAAATATGTTAATAAACAAATTAACAAGTGTTTGTTGAAAATAACAAACTTAAAATACTAGTATCACAGGTGGCTAGTCCAACCAAATGCATGTAAGGTCTGGTCAGAGAATACAGTCGATGCTATGTACCAATAAACAACCAAAACAACTTTGAAACAAATTCATAAGAAACAAGAACTGTGCAAAATAAAAACACGAATAAACAGATATTTCTAGCAATTCCTGGTAATATGTTGCCATGACAACGTCTTAACATAAAACGTCCAACATCACCTAAAACATGCATGATCATACACATAATCAGCAACCAA
Source organism: Lutraria lutraria (assembly GCA_964023205.1). Taxonomy (NCBI): domain Eukaryota; kingdom Metazoa; phylum Mollusca; class Bivalvia; order Venerida; family Mactridae; genus Lutraria; species Lutraria lutraria. The sequence continues at coordinate 1,069,327 of OZ026851.1, read as the reverse complement.
GTACATCAATCTACTTAGCCAAATGATGAACCAAAGATACACAAAAATAGACTATAATTATATCAAGCCACAGAAGAGGTCAAATGCTAAATTGCCAAACAAAATATGAAGACTTGAGCTGATCTTTTCACAGCAGTTTGAATAGAGAAAATTAAAATTCATTTTTTGTGATTCTAATGCTAGGTGATATATATATATATAGGTAAATATACTTTTTAAGTATCAAAAATGACAAAAGATAATGAAATAAAAAATCCTTCAAAAGGGGGCATAATAATCAATTAAATAATTACATATGTGATTCATTTTATACATTGACATGAATTTAAGAATTGTACTATGAATGATAATATTCCTGTAGAACAAAATAAGACAGAAATGTTTACCTTTTAAATAATGTCAAAACCTTCAAGAAACAGTCTTTTATCATTTTTGCAGTAATGTTTATAATTCTAGAGATACCGTACTTAAGAGATACCATAAACATTCTGTAACCATTAGTTGTGACCTTGACCTACTTTGACCTTGACATTAACTAATTAAGACTCTTTGACCTTGACATCTGACCTATTCACCACAAAACATAATTCTAACGCAGGATATTACTTACCGTTGAATTCAGACAGTCCGGTGTCTTCAAAGAGAAATGATTATGCAAATGAAATTCAGATAAAAAATCACAGCAAACTCTCTACAAACAATCACTGAAAACAGCAACTAAACAGCCACAAACAAACAATGTTCCCTCAGGTTTAATTAGTGGTCCAGCTCCACTGCATACATTATATACGCGGGTTAAAGTTGAATATTTCGAAAAACAGAAAATCTTAATCTCATAGCAGTGGACACAATAAAATACAATAAAGACCAGTTAGGTCTGGACCTGCTAAAACAGAAATTCCAGCATATTCTTGAAAACTTTCACTCCTGTAGTGTATGAACACATTCATGTATAGATATATCAGCTTCTGTGATCCCCAAACTACGAGGCTATGCTAAACAGAATCATTTTGTTCAATGGTAATGTCACAGCAATGGCCTGGTTAAGACTCAGTGACTTCAACGAAGTATTTCATTTTGATCTTTTTTTCACCATATGATATCCAGACAGGGGTGTCAAAAGAGCCAAATTAAAAATTCTGAAAATCATATGTGGCCGACAATTTTTGCCAAACAAGGCCTTCAGCCACATTGTTTCCATAAGTAACTTAAATAAAATCCTTCAGAGTGGATTAAATTAACCATAACTGTGCCATTTCTTGAATTATTTTCATCAAATAACTTTTCTTTTGCTCAGAATTCATAGCAGATATATCCAGAATATTGTCACCACAGTATCCCGTCACTTCACAGTCAATCATCCATTAAATCAGATTACTATTTATTACTATTTGACTGATTAGAAATACATAAACAGGATATATTCTGTACTGCTAATTTAGTAGAAGAGCATCAAGAAAAGGACAATAAAGAACTTAATGATGTTAGTGAGTTACATCAGGTTTCCAAGGGTTACATAGGTGAATATAGCAGTCTGAGTTAAATGAGCAAAACCTACAGATAAACATGTTTAGTATAAACACACTGGTTAGTTTGAGATACTTTAACAAAGATTTAAATCTTTGGGTTACTGAATAATAACTGGGAACCAGTCTTTATACTGCAGTCTCTGATTGGTCGGTTCAGATTACAATCATGATATTGACCAATGACCAGGCTTCATTCAGTCAGACTGGTTCCCTGATTTAAGATGATTGGCTTTATGTTAATCAACTGAAGCAGAAATGTCACTATTCTATTGAAGTCTTAAAGCACGAGCAGACAAGACTTCTCAAACATTAACAGAACTAATACACTTACCATGATGTTTGGGTGTAAAAGATCTTCGTTTCACTGACAAATGAAAGTTTACAATAATTTAAATTATCTTAAATTCCTATAACTGTCTTTGTACTAACCCACAATTCCACAGCCCGGGCAAAGTAAATTATTATTTGGGCTCGTGAAATTTCACAAAACTGTGTATTCAGGCTAGATGTACATTGTTTATTTTTAATAAACCACTTATAGTTTGGGCTGGTGCTTTAAAAAATTGTTTAGACACAGGTGTAAAATACTGGACAGATTTAATTGGATTATTTTTTATTCTAGGCTTAGATAATAAAAATTAAATGTATCATGTGAACTTTACTGTTTCAAGCCCCTGTTTATGCATTGACCTAGCAACTGAAAGGCAACTATTTTGAAGCAAAATTATTTTTTCAGCGCACTATATTGAAAAAATATCAACTTTCAAAATTCAAATTTGTTATCAACTAAAAATACATTAACCAATTATATGTAGATAATAATAACTAAGTGTAGATTAAATATTCAAATAAATGATTTTATGACACAATCTTCATACATGCATATATTATATCAGTTAATAAGTACTATACATGCTTAAATATACATTTCAGTATTACATGGAATTCTTGTAATTTTTAACAATAAATGTTTAGTACAAAACAACATAAAATAGTGTCCATGCTAAATTTAAATAAGGATCCCAGTAAATCATATCAATAAAATTGTGAAGTATTTTACTCATATATATGACTCATATACATGAACTCATATATATTACTCTTATACAAGATTTTTATTGGGTAGTTTATTCTTAAAAAAACACACTCTTGAGGATTACACAATTCTTCAACAATCAAACTCCTGAAACCATAGGTCCGGTTTTCTGAGAATTATGATTTTCAGAGAACTTTTGACAGACTCTGAAAAAGACCGGGACTTGAAATATCGTACGATTTCCAGGAAATTCCGGTTTTCAGGGAGTCCGGTTTTCAGGAAATTCCGGTTTTCAGGGAGTCTGGTTTTCAGGAAATTCTGGTTTTCAGTTATGGAAAGCCAATTAGCACATTTTATTATAAAATTCTAAACACACCTCAAAATCTAACTGACACTTATTCAATCAAGACACTAATTAATATTGAGTGTTACAAAACTAAGACATGGCATGGACAACAATAATTTCAAAAATTATAAAAAAAAATTTGGCCTTCTGTAAAAATTTGTTAGTTCGCCGTCCCAAACAAGTGAACGTCATTACAAAGACTCTCATCTTACCATTAATCAAAAATATCCTTAAATTAAGAATTTGAAACAAGTTTTTAAAAAACTTGCTTATAATTAAAACACAGCAAATTTGGAGCAAACAAACAAACAAATTTTATGGTCAGCCTTACTACAAAATTTGGGAAATACCGACCTGAAAGATTTTCCGCACAGCTGACGATGAAGATCTCCCCGGGCAGCTTAATACGAGTCATGTGAAGCTTCTTCATCTTGTTCACACGTTCTTGTAACCTTTGCGTGACTAGATCGGGAAACTTTTGACCCGCCTCTTTATGAGCGTCAGTTAATCTCTTCTCTTCTATACGTAACATCATTTCTAAGTCCTAGAGATATGTAATGATTTGATATATGAGTTAAGAGGTTTGAAACCTTACATGGCTCAAAATTCATGAAGAGGTCTGCTTTGAACATCTCGAGGGTTCAACGCAATAGTGTCGTAACTCATATTGAAATAAGAACAAGTTACGACCATGTTGCGCTGAGTCCTCGATCTGTCAGAAAGACATTCATTGAGGAATTTTTCACCTCATTAAAGGAGTACTGATAAAAATCAATTTCAAGTCAACATTGTGACCAATTTTTCCCATATTGGAAAACATGACACTGCATTCGAATTTCAATAAATGCAAATAACCCTGGTGGCAGCTTGATAATTTAAACCTTGTATGAGCAAAGGCAATCACTATATGCTCCCCGCATCATTTGGGTTTTGGGGCATAAAAAAATAAATGTTCTACTAACATTATGCTTGATTTTGGACGTAAAACAAGCATGCAGTGATTCTGAGAAGTTCAAGCCTTGTTTACTAACATTTTAGGTGATTCATTACAACATACTCACCTTGATTTTGGCATCCTCTTCTGCATGCATACGTTTCAGTATATCTTGTTCAGCATCATAAATCTGTTCTCCGGTGCACAGATCAGAATGTGTACCCACAATCATTATTGTAGCCCCTAAAATATACAAACAGTACTACAAGCAATTCTACAAACCTAAGTTAGTAGTCACCTCTAAATAAAGGCCATTCTTTCAAAATCCATCATTAAATATATAGAACAAGATGACCTCCAGATATAGGTTATATGTAAATAAAGGCCAAATTAGGTCTTTCCCAAGGAAGGCCTTCATTCAGAAGATTGACATTAATTTATTTCAGTATCATATATTCAACTCAAAACAATGCCCCCTTCAGGTGACCTTGACCTACTGACCTTAAAATGCACATGTCCTGTAGATGTTGTCACGAGGAACTAACATGTGAAGTTTGATGACTGTAGGTGGAAGTGTTTTGATTTTATAGGCAAGATTAAAGTTTGGTACAAACAAACAGACAGACAGGCCAAAAACAATATACCCAGGGTCCCTGATCTTTCGTTACGGGGGCATAAATAAGCAGTAAGAAGGAAATAGTTGTGTTTATAGTAACCCAACCCCGAAGTTTCTCATGGAAAAATCTACAGAAAGAAAATAATGGATAGAATAAATTTTCACAAAATGTTTTAAGAAAAAAAATAAACAATGCGACCTCTCAAAAGCAACACCCTTTGGAAGTAGCTAAATTGTGTTGATGTAGAGAGGTTGTTTCTCTAGAGAGGTTGAATTTATAACTAAATCATGCAGTGGAAAGAATTGTTGTTGATGCAGGAAGGTGGTTGCTCAAGAGAGGGCCGCTCTGAAGAGGTTGAGCTGAAGAAAAGTTTGTCTACCAACCGTATCCTGATGTTACAGTCAAGTTACCCAAAATATATTATTCTGTGCAAGATGTAATTAAAACTATACCTGGTGCCCGGTCCATGATGGAATCAAGCCAGTCACCAACCATGGCATCATATTTCTCAGGTCGGTACTGGTTCAAGTCAAACACTAACACGTGAAGAGCTTCAGGTGTAAGAAACATATGATGAGCTGCAGAGTAGATATGATGACCTCCAAAGTCAAGAATCTGAACTCTAAGATCTGGTTCCGGCTCCCATAGATGCTGTAAATATAACAAAGGGAAACAATCCAATTGTTAATATCAGCCTGTAGCCCTTATTCTACTTTTTAGGGGAACGGGTATCAGGTCCCTTTGTTGGGGAAATTTGCGTTGTAATCACTAGATTTTGGGATTTTTTTCAGTCATGTTTTTTCTTCTCTCAGTGGGGAAAAACATATATTTTTTACTTGGGAACAGGGGAGAATACTGGACCCAAAAATGGCATAAAAAAGGCCTGGCCTGATGTTTGTTCAGGGAGATAACCTATGTCATCTTCTCAAGCTGATCATAAAGTTAATAATTTAAACGTACAGCGAGTTGATTTGAATAAATTAACATAAGCTACTACATACCAACAATTGATTGTGTTTTACTGATTATGAAATAGACTGTTGTAAGTTTAATGCAATGGTTGTAAGGCGACATATACAAAACTACTTGATAACATATACCCTTGGAAAAAAATCATAGTATGTTGTCTGTTATGTTATGTGCATAAGAATTTGCTTCACACGTTATAGACACATATACCAAGGACATGAATGGTCATATATTGGCCGGGAGAAAAAATATCATAACAAACAAATTGAAACATTTATTAGCAGACCTAGACTGGATCAAAATGCAAACAATGTACAGTCTGGACAATGGACATTCCCTGAAAGGAGGAAATCTTCACTCCTGGTGTAAGGTTCAAAAGTGGAGTAAGACATTAGCAGTGTTTTGTCTCTCTTCATTGGGAAGAGGCCTTAGCCTGTTGATTTTGGGAAGAATTATCGCTAGAATTGCTTATTTGGGAAATAAAATAGCTGGTGGAAGTTTGGATTTTGGGGAAAACTGCACGATTTTAAAGAAACTCTCAATTGGGAAGAGGCCTTTAACCTCTGATAAAGTAGGTGAAAAACCCACTGATAAGGTACAAACAGTTACACCTACCTGTTCCATGACCCATGTACGTTCATGTTCAGCTGTGAGTTTAGATCTCCCCAGCAGGAGAACATTACGTAGACTAGACTTTCCAGCTTTAGATGCACCAATAAGAATCAACTTCTTTCTATGTGTAGCCTCACACACCCTCAGCTCCTATAATAACAAATACATCACCATAGAAACTTGTAGATCTTCAGGTTTACTAGATGCTATATTTTAATAATATTTCAATTACACAAATCTGGCAAAATCCCTTTTGATAACCAATTTCATCACAATATAATTGATTTCATGATAAAATTATAAAGAATAATATACTTGCAGTGAAATAAAATAGCAAATACAAATTTTTGACAAGTGTACAATAACATACAATGTGAAGACTGTGATTAAAATGGATTTTTCTTACAGTAGTACTCACTAAAATTAAAATCTATGACTCACCTTCAGGTAACCGTACAAACTCTCGACACCCTGATCACACACAGCTTGCGGTGGTTTAACCAGTGAGTTATTGTACAAACTTAGTCGCTCTGTCACTCTGAGCCTCTCCAACTTGTCCAGCATTAGAGGCAGTGTCTTCAACTGGTTTCCTAATCAATAGATAAATTTATCAATCAGAAGTTTTAGTCAATCAAATGTTGAGGCAAATATACAATTTCTCAACAAAAGTCTACAATATTATCAGCCAGCCAGAAATGTTAGAAAAAAACGTTTTACAATACTCAAAATTCATTGAAAGTTTAAGTACTGAAAATGAACGGTTTAACCATCATTCTTTACACGGCCAATAGTAGGCAAACATATATATTCTTCCATATTTTTTTATCGTTTTACAGCTCTAGAGCCATGACTCAAATATGTTTAAAATAAAACTAAGGGAGGTAACTTCATACAATTAACAATACCTTCAAGCATCAACTCCTGCAAATTTTCTAGTTTGTAAATATCATCAGGTAAAGTTTCCAGCTGATTATAGTGAAGCTGCAGATCTTTCAAACCCTCACAATCACAAATCTCATTTGGAATTGTCTTGATTTTATTGCAACCCAGATAAAGGTTTTTTAGAGTCTTTAGTTCGTTAACACATGAAGGTATGTCCTCCAGATAATTCTCACTTAAATCAATCGACTCGAGCCCCTCCATTTGAAAGATTTCATTTGGAATACGCAACAAAGCATTTCTCCTCATAATCAACTTCTTTAACCTTTTCAAGTTTGAAACTTCGGACGATATTTCAGTGAAATAATTGTTTGTAAGGTCTAAGATTTCTAATTCAGGTAAAGTAAAGATTTCAGGTGGGATGTAGGAGTTCAGCTTCATGGCGCCAGTAAGGTCCAGATACTGTAGGCGCTGACACTCTGAGATGGCAGCCGAGACATGCTTCAAGTAATTCCCTCGCATGCGTAGTGTACGAAGTTTCGTAAGGTTCCTCACTTCGTCTGTGATCGTAGCTATCTGGTGCCAGCTAACGTCGAGGTATAGAAGTTCCTGTAAGCCACAAACAGCCTCTGGTAATACCTGTAGAAGAAAAAGTTTGTGTTAACTGTTATACAATGCATAAAAAACTAATGAACTAGTACTGGTGGAAATTTAAAGTAAGACAATTCCATAAACATTTGTAGCGGTACTTTAACCAATGCAAGTACACGAGCGTCAAGCAGTGCCAAGGTTCACCTGTTTACTGTCTCTACCTCTTCTAGTTTCTGAGTTATGAGGTACACTAAATTTTTGCTTGACACCGACTCGGCAGTGTTCACAGCAGCTAGACTTTTTCTTTGAAAACAGATGAGCTAGAAATCTGAAATTTTGGTTTAAAATTTTACTGATTATTTGAAGGAATAAATCAGTAAGTACTATATTAACATCAGACTTAATCAACTTCATAAATGATAAACTTCAAAGAGACCAACAAAATATTCTAATTACTTATGCACAGAATCAAAGGATAGATCAAAGGGCATAAAGCAGACCTGTACAAAGAAGCAGAAAGTAATGATAATTTCACCTGAAATCCACCACGAGGGTACCATTTCCTTGACACATCTAATCTTTCCAATCTCTCACACTGAGCGAGCTCCTCCGGGAGTTCGTCCAGTAGATTACCACTCATGTTTAAGACCCTCAATCTCTTGAGGTTCCCGATAGAAGGGTGAACTAAGCTAAGATCATTCTCACTCAAATCCAGCTCTATTAAATTTGTGAGCTGAAAAATAGCAGATGGAATCCTTTCGAAATGATTGTAGCTCAGGTCAAGACGAACTAGATTTTGACACTTGCCAAAGGAATCCGGTAACCGTGTAAGATAGTTGCCTACAGCGCTAAACACTTCCATGTCTACCAACTGACCTAAACTACTTCCACCAACAGGAAATGACAGCAGTTTAAGAAATGGCAGGCTCACAGAACAACAGTTCATCTCGTACATGCTTCTTGGTACCCAGCCTTTGTAACGACCCTCAGGAACTTTCAACGAGTATCTCCCCTTGGGGTCTTTCGTCAAGAACTGCTTCAGTATCTCTGCCTGGTTTGTCGTCGACATTTTTACTTATCTACAATAACAAAGAAAGTGAGATAAACAAACTGATGATATATAAAGACAATAAATTCCACTTAAATATTATACAACATTATTTCCAAATGTAATATTTACCTAACAGTTCTAAACTACCTCTTAAGAATGTTGCTATTTAAATTATTATAAGAAACACCAGAATCAGAATATTTGTCTGTAATTTTTTCTCAACCAAATTTCTGCTTCAATTATAACACCATTTATACTATATTTCCACAAAACCAATAATTAACTCTAAATATTAAATACAATTACATGAAAATACTATAAATTGAATGAGAAAACTTACTTAGAATAAAATAACCTTCAGTAAACAATATTCTTTGACAGAATTCAATGGGTGGGGTAACAGTTTATGTGAATTCCAACAAATAAAGCATTGATCATGGATGAATGCTAATTAATTACATTCCTATTTGTTTAAGAGATACCAGTACGTAACATCAGTACAAATGCATTCTGAAATAACGACATAGTCGTCCTTAAATTTACATGTAAATTAACTATTTTTTCAGGATTACTTCACTTCCGGTTAAACGTTATTGTAAATTTACGAATAATATTTTCTTTATATCGCTGTCGTCTTATGGAACCTTAATTGTTACTTGTTATTTTACAGAAATGTACATTTAATCTGGTAGTTGTATAAATAAAACCATAAGTTATTGATAAAAAATTCAGTTATTTACTTTTAGTAAACAATGCCATTTTTAGGGGTCTCACTAAATGCACTACTTTTTTTGCACTACCATTGAATCAACTAAATCAGTTAAATATCTTGGTGTTACCTTTGATCAACATTTATCATTTGGTTCAATGCACGACTTTCTTATATGTTTATTTAAAAATGGAAAAGTTCCTTCTAACAGTGTCCCGATGTCTTTCTAACTACAATAACTACTGAACAAACTTTACTTTTGAACATTAAAACCTATTTATTATACGTTATAATACTTCTATACAATAGTACAATGGTATCATTAAGCGTTTGTAAATACTTTCTGACATGTATTTAGTTGATAATGTAAAAGGTCTTTCTTGCGGGGTCCGTATGTCCTTCAAACGGTGTCCATGAAATAACTACATGTATATAGTGTATAATTTCTCTTTTTTAACATAAAAAAGTATTTATCTTTTTAGAATATTTCTGCACATGATAACCAATTTTCATGTTAAGTTTGAAGATCTTATGCCCCACCGTGCACAAGTTACTTATTGTAAGGAGACTGTTTTGTTGTCTGAAGGAAAACCATTTGTTCAACCTACCCAACAACAACTGACTTGTACAAAGCAATATATTCCCACATGTTCGACCTGGGCATATATAAGAAAAAAAGAAAAGTATGTATAACCAGTTAAAATAAATTTATTATCAAAAATGCATTCTTATGCAACAACAAATGTTAAGTTTATTAAAGAGATTAGTTAAACTGATACAAAAATAGTTACTAATTGCACTTTGTGGAGGTATAACAGCACATTCACGAAAGTTGAAAGTTTTAAGACGAAATGTGCATTAAATAAGATTTAAAAAGGAAACATGTACATGAAACAGTACAGTCACAACAATACTATAAATTCATATTAAACACAGTTGAGCAAATGTGCACTTAAGCTTGAGCAAATAGCATACCTGAATGTTGCTTTTTATGATAGTGAAAATACAAACTTATACATCACAATACTTAATATAATGTTTTATTTTACAATATTGATGTTCACAAGAGAAGAAGTTGCAATGAATATTTTTTAATACATTGAAATAGAAACATATTAGAATTTGCAAAAATTATGTTATATCTAGTTCAGCATTCCTTAGACACTTACAACTGGCACAAGTAAAATACTAAAAATTAGTTTTGACAATTAAAACAAAACATTATTAAGAAGTATGTGTAATGAAAATATAGTGTTAATAATAATAATAATAATGTTCTTAGATTGATTATCACAAAGTACATAGCAAGCTAAAATGGGGGATTTAAGATGGCCCTATATCACTGTCATGAGTATTTACTCTAACAATCCAAATGGAAAAATCTCATTTGCCTATACAAAGTTTCTATGTTTTATCAGGTGACTAAATTAAATACTGACCTAATTCAGCCACTAATATCTGGTGAAGATTGCAAGCTCTACTTGGGAAAATAATCAATGGTCAATGGTTTAATAAAAATTAAGTTTTTACAGTTTAAATGGAAAAATGCAATAGGAAAGATTGAATTGCTTATGATATTATAAGAGTTACAAAAAATAAATTAGCAACATTTATACCAAGACAGTCCTGTAGTCTGGTAAACACAAAAATAATATACATACAGTATTTACAAAGAAATGTAAAGATAACAATAGTGACAGGAGAACTAAAATATAAGAGAACTTTTTTGCACTTTCCTTAAAGCTTTATACAGATATACATTTGAGGAAATAATCAATGGCACATGGATTATTAAAAATGATTTTTGTGAGTTCAAATGGGAATAAAAAGAAACATGTCAAAGTTGAAAAATTGATTTTTTTATGAGATCATACAAGTCGTAATGCAAACATGATTAACAACATCTCTACCAAGAAAGTCCTGTAGCCTGGTGTACACAAAACACAAGCAATATATATATAAATAGACATATTTACTAAGATATGTAAACAACAACAATGGACAAGATAAAGCTCAAAGTCTGATCTCTGGTAAGTTTTCTATTACTTTCCAAATGAATCTTTACCCCAGATGGCCCAGTACCTAACTTTAACATAATTTAATGACAGAAAAGTTTATATTTCATTTTGTTATAGATGAAAGTCCTACAGTATAATAGACCAAAGTGTTGTTTTTTACCATACAATAAATATTGTAGCACAATGGCATTTGGTTAGAAATAAATAGCCATGATCAGTGATTCTATAATCATTTGTTGGTAAGAAGTTTCATAAATATGAATTGAAGAAATTGACTATTAAAGCAATAATCCTTAATTTTTCTATGTTTCTTATTAAGTTTACTGATCACTTGCATAACAAACATATAAAAAACCATCATGTTGTATTACCTGATTTCTTGGTAAAATTAATTTTCATTTAAAAAAACAATCATGAGTATTTTTTTACTCAAAAATAACTAAAAATTGCATGCACTGTCAAAAACATTTTTTTCTAACAAGCAAAAATTGTACTGTGAACACACAAAAATTTATATATTCTTTAGTCATACTTTTGTCTAAAATGCTAATTTCTGGTTTTAGGCTTCTTTCCAAAATGTAATTATACCTTTAAAGCAACAAACATCTAAAATGTAAATATGTTAAATTAGAAAAATATCTGCATGGTAAATTTGCATGTTCTGAAGAGTATATATTTATTGATTTATTTTTTCACAATATTATAGAAGTTTGTCCCAGAAAATTTTGCTGTAAAATTTACTGGCAACGACTCCACCATGCTGAACAATAGATCATCATCTTCTTCTTGTGGTAACTTCCCAAATAATTTAACTAAATCATCTTAAGGTAACATCCTTTGAGAAATTGTCTCTAATGACTGACAACTTGCATCTGTAAGTTCTTGATCCTTTTGTTCCTTCGCAAGTTGGACATACACCTTCCACTAACTTCTTCTTGCGACAAGCTGTAAATGTATAAATAAAACACTTATTTATATATAAACGGGAACACAAAACAACACATGACTGTGTATTCTATACACAATGTCTCTCCCTTTGACAACATATGAAAATCAGTCAGAACTATTATGTGGTTTATGACCAAAATAATGTTTCCCACACAGACATCCGTATACATGACATTTTAACAATTATTGATTCTATTCATGAACTCGACCACTTATCAAGCATAACATTTCCAAATTTAAACAGTTTTTTTGGACTATTATAAATTTAATGTAAGCCAGTTTGCATTCAAATCTGAAATATAGAAATAAAAGAAGCACTTTTCAGGGTTTGTATGAAACCCACAACTAATAAACAGTGAAAATAAAGTCTAATCCAAAAAGTAGTATGCCTATAGACAAAAAATTCCACACCTTTTGTACTACAAGCAGTATATCGTCGGTCGGCTGCCAAAACCTCGTAAGTCGAGTTTTTTGGGAAAATGACTTTTTGACTCCATGAAGTTAGCAAAACTGTTTCCCGCCTTCTCTCAAAAAGTCGCATCTCTAGGCCAATCATTACCACATGTACAGTCATGTGATGAAATGACGTAACTCAAGTTGGTTTATGGAGCAACGTTTCAAAATATCGTATCTCGAAATAAAATCACAACGATTGATTAGCCACAGTTTTTCTATCAACAAGTCATTGGAATCTTCATTTAAAGAGATAAAATATATGTTTTATTTAAACATGTTATATCTTTGTAACTTATTTTATATATCTATCTTATATATTTTATATCATATGGCTAAAAATAATTGAAAAATAGTTCAAGCAATTTTTTAATCAATTTATGATGACAAGTTTTCGAATAGCATTGCCAAAACTAAATAGCAGATAAAATGCATTCATTACATGTTTATTGTTTGAAAGCTTTAGGGCCGAAATTTTAAGATAACTATTGCAATAAGTGTATTTTATTCTGTCAAAAGTGAGTTACGACAATTTGACACAAAGACATTTTCTCATACATTGGTATCGATTTGGTTAATTTTGAGATACGACTTTTGGAAGTACATGTTTGCACTACAAAATACAGCTTCTTGATAACAATCACATTTATTAATTCATTATCTATATTATCCAATGCTGTTTAATTAATTGTATACCTCCAAAATCGCAAGCAAGTGCGCTATATTATAATACTAAGCAAGTTGCGTGCCACAACTTACAGTTTATTATTTAGTTAACAAAGATGTGTCATGTTGTTTTTGGCACGAAGGGAGAGTGACCTCAGTGCAAATTCGTTTGTAGCATGCATAACACATTACATAGAAACAGTTGTCACAAAGGATTACCAAAATACACAGTTCATACTATACAGCGATGGATGCGGTTACCAGAATCACAACCCAGTTCTCGAAAATGCTTTGTGGCATCTAGCCTCTCGGCTTGATATCACAATAACACAAAAGTATCTTGAAAAAAGGCCATACCCAAATGGAGGTTGACTCTGTGCATAAGTAGTTTGTTGCAACGATATACCGGTATACCAGAATATTGCGATACAGCGTCACACCAATACGTATCGCGGTACGACATCCATGTACCGCGATATTTTGTCCGTACTAATTGAGCACATACTCCATTGAATTAAATGAATGCAGACATAATGTTTAGTGTTTTGAACCATCAAAGACCGATTCATTTCTCTGGTCAACAAAGACCCGCATCCGTGGTCGAGTGGTTAAGGTAGCTGACTTCAAATTACTGTAACCTCTCACTGATGGGTGGGTTCGAGCCCTGCCATCGACCATGTCTCTTCATGTGAGAAAGTAGGCAGTTGCTTACGGAGGATGGGAGTCTTGTACTGGTTCTCCTCAGGAAAGATGGTTAGGTGAACTGTTCGCCTCATATGTCTTTGACTGTTGAAAAGGGCGTAAATTCGATATAAACAAACAAACAAACAAAAACTGATCAATAAGTATTCATCATTTGCAATTTTCCAATAAACCTATCTTGGTACAGTGTAAAACGACAGTTTATCTATTAGTACTGATAAGCCATCTGTTGGTTACACTATCTCTATGTGACAATGGGTTGACACTTGAATTAACAGTGGCTTGACATTATTGTGTTTGTCATTACTTCTTTGAATTGCAATACGTATTGCGATATGGGCCGACTGTATTGCAATATATCGCAAAACGGGTTATGTCGTATCGTTGCACCTCTAAATTAACAGCATAGAGCGAAAAATTAAGAAAGAGAACATTAGAATTTTACATTCCACAAACTACGTAGAAGTAATAAGTGAATACCACAGGAATCAATCGTATCTTACGCACTGTGTTGACCACATATTCTTAAAAAGGTTTTCAGATTTGAATTTCTACAATTCAAGTAGACCTGGCTACATACTAGTAGTTAGTGATCCAATGGTAACAAATGTACGTGTAATCGTCTACACTCCAGATGGAAACATCCATGTTAAGTTAAACTACAAAGATAGATTTTTTGATTTTCCAAGAAAAGCGCCAATTCTGAACAAACCAAATACACTGGTGCCTCCAAAAATCAATAGATCAAAATTGCAGCATTGTTAAATTGTTACATAAAATTGATATTTTTTTTGATTGGCATAATTAGGCAACCATTTTATTGCAATTGTTTACAGTGATTGAAATTGAAACGAACACCAAATGCCATCTAGTTCAGTGAACAAAGAAACAATATAGACAATAGCCTCTGAAATGATGTTGAATTATCTTGTTCAATAATAGTTTTATGTTCAAATGTTTCTATTTCTTTAATTACTTCATTGATTGCATGTGTTTATTTACGGATGTTCGTTTCAAAAACATATTTTAATGTTGTTGTATAGATGCGTTTTGATTTCACTTCTTTCCAGCAATTTCCTTAAATATGTATAGTTAATTGTTACGCTTTAAGTTCTATTTTTTTGTTAGTTCTATCCAACCGGACAATGCTTCGAACCAGACGAATTACATAATATTTATTTCTTACTATTTGAAAATCAAGTTTCACCTGAACTTTATTTAACCTTGATCCAAAAATAAACATGTTGTTTATACGATTTGCATAGATAGTACTAGGTAATTGTTAAAACTGGATTGATATTTGAGTTTAATTATGTACAATCATGTTGTTTTAACTAACTGTTACAAGTTCAGTGTTATATTTTATTATAGCTTATTTTATGTAAAAAAGTAGCTCAAATACATTGGAAACATTATTTGGTGTCAATTTTTGATACATAAAATAAGAAAACATATTTCTTATACATTGCATATCGTTTATTCATGAATGTTTTAAGATTTAAATATAGTAGTAGATTATCACTAATGATATAGTTATAGATATAATTTACACATAAATGTTAGAGAAAAACTAATAAATAGGCTCTTAAACGATCTTTGAATGTTTATAAATATTTAAATGGAAACTAAATAGATTTAAACGCTTGTAATTCGTCTCTAAATGAACTTTATTAACAATATAATACTATCTACAATGCAATTACATTATGCAAAATGTCGTATCTGACCAAAAATATGGGTCAAAATGTCGTAAATGAAGAAACTAATAACCAGCAAAGGGAAAACGTAAAATTAGTTTTACAATCATAGACGCCTTATTAAAGGTTATTAAATTTGCAAACAGTGTTTTCCTAACTTAAAAAATAAATATCTGAAATAGTTTTTTTCTTCTCCTGAAAACCTTGAAAAATTGAGATACGTCGTTTTGGCAGCCGACCGACGATATGAAGCAACTTCATACAGTGAATCAATTGAATACACCAACTCCTCGTCTTTCATTTGCACAGCAAATCACCATTTTTTTAAAATGTTGTCAACGTCCTCATCTTCTATTGACACAGGTACAGCATCCTTGGAAATGAACTGAAAATATTAGTATTATAAATTTAAGCTCTGTAAGATATAGTCTTTGAAGTTTAAAGGATAGGAAATTAAATAGTTCTCAAGTTACTTACAGTTGGAATTACTTGTCCAAATCACCAAAAGTGAATAGTTTTCCTTTATACTATAAACATAATTATTGATTAAAGTTAATAGTCCAAATCAATAATTACTTGTCTGGGACAACTAGTCAAGTGCTTATTTTGCAGACTGTAATTTTGAGTGAGTCACATTATTGAGAGGTCTTAAGGTGAGTTGTAACTGTATATATATTCAATTTAAATGAGTATGATTTTTTTCATCTACCTTTTCATCTTAACACACACTTTTTTAATATTAGCTGATTACTGAAACGCTGATCAACTGCTGACATCTTAATATTGTTGCAAGTGTTAAGCTCAAATTAGACAGTAATTTCTGTGTTTGGAAACAAAGATTGGGCAAAAAATGCAGGTGTTGCAGTTTGCATATTAACCAGATCATAGGACTGTATGTTATTAGGAACTGACAATTCAAATTTCAAAAGAGAATCGTTCACTTGACTGAAGCGGACGTGCAACATACTCATAATCATTCAATAATTGGCTATGTACTTCATGTACATCATAAAACAATGACTATGAATAAGAAAAGGCAGTTCTTTGAGTATTACCCTGCTCGAAAATATTTGACCAATAACCTGGAGTCAATTCATAAGAATGATCTGTATAATGAACAAAAAGAAAATCAAATAACTCATCTAATGTGTCATAAGATATCAGCACAGCAGTACCATCATCACTGCGTAACCCATGTCTATTTCTTTCGTGGGAATCAAATAAAAGGAAATGATTAGTTTGAGGATAGATATACAAAGCGATTGTCAAACCATCAACAGTCAAGATTTGGTAAGGCGAGAGTAGGCATGCTTGAGAAATTGCATCGAAAAATGGCAATTGGCCCTAACGTAACTCGACAGGTCTGTTGATATTATATAGCCGTAATACATATCTGAAGCACAGTTCTCAAAAGTTTGGGGCCAACAGGCCCAAAAGCTAGACTAACAGACCTGCTTAGGGGTCCGAGCATTTTCTATCAATATTTTATACACTTTTGAGATTCCTAACCGGCCCAAACACATTTCTAACTTAAATCTCCAATTATTGATGAGTCACTGACGTCTTATTGACATCTAGATTAAAACTTCCTACATGACAATTCGCCTGGGTGTTCATTTTTCCTGACAAAATCTAACGTGAGGTAAGTTTCTAAACGGCTAAATTGGCCTGCAGTTATTGAGAACCCTGCTGAGGTGTACTGTACATCATATAACTGACCCCTAAATGTAGCAACTTTCGGCAAATCATTATGTCCAAGGTATCTATAAGTTCACCGATGGACTGAACTATACTTCCATACAAGCGATTTCCTTCATTCAACATACAGTCAATATCAAGACTTATGAAATTAAAAATACTTCAAGGCTGGCATTGAAAAAATGCCGAAAGAGCGACTAGTGACATTGCAGTACACTGCATTCCATTATACGGTTCAAATTTGGGAAGCATTAGTTTGCAAAGAGTTTTAGGTCATTGTGCGGGCCAAAGAGTTTTAGGCTGTCAATCATAATGCGTATGAATATCGATATTTAAATATTGCATGGATGTAAAAAAGTATGTGTGTATTTAGACTGATTTAAAGTAGATGTAACTAAAATAAATTATTCAAACCTGTCATGAATACACAAAAAAATATAATTGGGAAACAAGTATAATTAATTTTGGGACTATTTTTCTCATATATTTAAAGTATCCGCATCGTAAACGTATTATTTTATTGAACGCAACTGAATCCATTTAACTATTTTAGATGGATAAGTTGTTGGCATTCATCATAATATATTTTTAAGTTTCTGACATGTACTATCTTTTAATTCTGAGTCCCATGTAGATGTATATATATATAGGTTAAAATATATATCGACTGAAACTCTTTGGAAATCTTTCTTTTTTAAACATATATATATCTTCAACGACCAGAACTCTTTGGAGTACTCATAAATGTATTGGGTGGCAGTAAGAATTGGAAGAGCATGTTGTTTCTCAATATCTAGGGCCATTTAACTGACATCCTTTCACTTTTAGTCAATTTTAAAGCCATTTACAAATGCTAAAGTATTTCGACCAGAACTCTTTGGAATCTATTGATTTTTTAACGTAAACCTTCAACGACCAGAACTCTTTGGAGTATTCGTATATGTGTTGGGTGGTTGTTAGAGTTCAAAGAAACATGTTATTTCTTAGTATCTATTGCCGTTTAACTTACATCTTTTCACTTTAAGGTGGAACCAAACGATTGAAATAACGTCGTTTTCGACGTCAAAACGGTCATTTTTACGGTATTTATAGTGCCTCTCTGAAAATACCTATCGCTCTATCAATTTATGTGGATATTTAATGAAATAAAAATTTAATAGCGGAGAATAAAATTACCTGCGCGTAGGTATAAATTTGATGTTCATGATTTAATTATAAGTGCAAGTAAAACGATTGTAAATGTAAAAGTTTAGTGTTTTTTTCTTCTCACTTCCAAACTTAAATTATTTTTATTAAAAATCTGCCCGAGGGATTTTTTTCATTTTTGTCTAGAATAAACTTTCATGTGTCATCTACTGTTCTCATAAATTTTAAGAAAATCTATCGAGCTGTTTTTATTTTATCCAAGCTTCACTATATAACGTCACCTTACAAAACGCTAATTCGCCTTCAAGAACGTCGTTTGACACATTGTGTACAGCGCTATTCTTTCTGTTATAATAATAATATCTTTATTTATAGAAGGTGTACACATTAAGTAAAATATACAAAACATTTGACTTACAAATGTATTTTCAATGCGGCCTTCTGGAAGCAAGAAAAATAACATTTAACTAATACATATTTAAATCAATGAATGACGGGTTGACTCTCGGTTGGTCTCGGATGAGTGACCTGGCGAAACCTTATCAAACCAGGAGTACAACCCTGGTGGCACTGTAGTCATCCACGGCAGTCCTGGATGGACCTTGTTGATCCGGCCCCATCAGGCGAACAGATCCGTATTTGTTAAAATGTTTAAGACATAATACAACCGGGGGGTTACCGGGAAAATATTAAGAACCGGCTTAATCCTTGAAATTCCGGGGCAGAACCGAGGTAGGCCCGGTGTTGTACCCTGGCTGTACAATGATATACACTAGGTATTATGGTTCCGGATTATTGGTGAGCACTACATGCGCGGTAGACATTTAAGGTCGATATACCGGTTATTTGCCATCGGGAGGCACCAGGAACAGCACTGTGGCAGTGAGAATCGGGCTTACATTTGAATGACATCATGAACTTTACGCATTTCAATCAAATCTGAAACAACGGACTCGTTTGTTTTAATCATGTACATGTATGTATTTTCCACATACTGTAGCTATCATCTTCACTTATATTAAGAATCTATACTACTCAAAATTTGATAAGGATCACGTCTGGGATATGCTACAGAGAGCGATATCTGGGCGTCCTGTCCAACATCCACTAGACAACTCAGAGAGGAACCTCCGGAGGAACGGGCTCGAATCCCACAATTTAAGATTGGACGACTCATTAGAAGCATGAGGAGTCGATGTCAGACTGTTTTTGACGCACGAGGACATCAGTCTCAATACTAAAAACAAAAGTTAGCACATTTGCGCATTTTCCTCAAAGTTTATATTCCCCAGAGATACCCATAAAATGTCTAATTTAATTTTTACCCTGTCCTCATTTCGACGCTCGTTACGCTCGAATGATTCAATGTATGGATGACATATTGCACTCATGATATGCAGATATCTTTGAAAAAAACAACAACATATTTTATGTATGTAATCCAAAATTGACGATAATGCCATACAGAATAAAAAGTGATCCTTATCAAATTTTGAGTAGTACAATATATAATAAATGCGCTATCACAACGGGGTCGTAAATCTTAATATTTACCCCCAAAAATAAACATACATAGAATGCATATCATTTAAATAACACATATTACTACACATCTCAATCATAACATAATAATTATATATTATTTAAATCATGGAACCTGGTTTTTTATACAAAAAATGGAAATAATAATCACAATTATCTTCCATTTTAGTTCACTAGAGCGGTCAAGTTTTACAATTTTGTCACATTATTTATATACGCGTATGTACACGTTAAGCACGCTAAAATGATAATGTAATGTGTTTATTGTTAACTGAAAAGAATGGCAATGTTGATGAGGGTTACTGACAGACAATGTATCATTAATTCAAACAAATCGTTTTAGATCATAGTGTACAGTAAGTAAAATAGATGTAAGTACGCGATAGATATCTAAACATGACGTGTGTTTGAAGCGACGTTCTTGACAGCGAATGAGTGCATTATAAGGTAATGCTATCATTTAAAATAAAAACGGCTCGATAGATTTTCTTAGAATTTATGAGAACAACACGTGACACATCAAACTTTATTCTAGACAAAAATAACAAAAAAATCCCTCGGGCAGATTTTTAATAAAAATAATTTAAGTTTGAAAGTGAGAAGAAAAAAACATTAAACTTTACATTTAAAATCGTTTTATTTGCACTTATAATTAAATCATGATCATCAAATTTATACCTACATGTAGGTAATTTTATTCTCCGCTATTAAAATTTTATTTCATTAAATGTTTCCATAAACTGATAGAGCAATAAGTATTTTCAGAGAGGCACTATAAATACCGTAAAAATTAGCGTTTTGACGTCGAAAACGACGTTATTTCAATCGTTTGGTTCCACCTTAAGTCAATTTTAAAGCCATTTACAAATGCTAAAGTATTTCGACCAGAACTCTTTGGAATCTATTGATTTTTTAACGTAAACCTTCAACGACCAGAACTCTTTGGAGTATTCGTATATGTGTTGGGTGGTGGTAATAATTAAAAAACATGTTATTTCTTGATGTCTAGGGCCATTTGTCTTTACATCCTTTCACTTTAAGTCAATTAAAAAGCCATTCACAAATGGTAATGTATTTCGACTGAAACTCTTTGGAATCTATTGATTTTTAACGCAAACCTTCAACGACCAGAACTCTTTGGAATATTCATGTATGTATTGGGTGGTGGTAATAATTAAAATAAACTGTTATGTATTAATATCTAGGACTATTTGAATTATATCTCGGCTTGTCACTTTAGGTGCATTTTAAAGCCATTTGAATACAATTATATATTTCGACTGAAACTCTTTGGAATCTATTGATTTGTTTAACGTAAGCCTACCACGACCAGAACTCTTTGGAGTATTCATACATGTATTGGGTGGTTGTAATAAGTGAAATAACTTGTTACGTCTTAATATATAGGGACATTTGACTTATATATTTTCAAAAAACTCTTTGGAATACTTCCTTTTTTAAACGTAAACCTTCAACGACCAGAACTCTTTGGAGTATTCATCTTTGTATTGGATGGCAGAAATAATTAGAATAAAATGCTATACATTAATATGAAGGGCCATTTCACTTATATCTTTTCACTTTTGGTCCATTTAAAGCCATCTGAATACAATTATATATTTCGACTGAAACTCTTTGGAATGTATTCGATCATTTGTTTAACGTAAGCCTACCACGACCAGAATTCTTTGGAGTGTTCATATATGTGCTGGGTACGGTAACAACTGAAATAGAATGTTATTTCTTAATGTCTAGGGCCATCCGACGTACATCAATTCACTTTTAGTCAATTTTAAAAGCCATTTACATGTGGTTATACAATTCGACTGAAACTCTTTGGAATCCATTCATTTGTTTAACACAAACTTTAATGACCAGGGCCCGTATTCACAAACGTTCTTAGTTTTCCGAGTTGAGAATTTTCTTAATCTTAAATTTTGACTAAGACATAAGAAAGTTCTTAGTTTTCATCTTAGATTTATTCTAATTAT
This sequence comes from Lutraria lutraria, assembly GCA_964023205.1. NCBI lineage: Eukaryota > Metazoa > Mollusca > Bivalvia > Venerida > Mactridae > Lutraria > Lutraria lutraria. The sequence goes on along the minus strand of OZ026851.1, from coordinate 1,047,193 downwards.
TAGAATTATTCTTAGTTTGAAAAGAAATCTTAGTTTTGGAAATTTACCGTTGTCAGGGGGTTTTCTGAATTCCCATACGTCATAACTTACGATTGGCGATTAATTTAACCTGTTATACACTTTCTCAATTTTACGGATACGTTTGGTATTATTTTCAGCCAAAGATGACACAAATATAATTGTTGGTCATGTTTGCAGAATACAAACAGATTCCTTACAAACAGTGTCACTGATATATCATGTGTTTGACATTATGTAATTTTATGAAGTATGCAGTAATTCGGTAAAGTTCCAGCAACAGGAGTATCAAAAATAAAACTACGTAACTTAATAGGGCGTCAGAACTCAAGTATCATTGATCACTCATGTTTTTAATTGATTCCTACTATGAAATACGTATACATACGAGGGCTGTCCATTAAGTATGTAGACTTTTCTCATAACTCCGAAGTCCTTTATGATAACTGAATGCTACTTTGCAAAGACAAAATACTATTCATATTCTATTTCGTGGTTTTGCAAATTTTGATGAAGATTCACTTTGAAGAGCACATATTGATGTTTCCATGACAACCAATAACGCTATGCGGCGCACGTGTTATTTGAATAGTATGTGTTGATATAAAACGCTAAATAAAACAGATAAAAAAGGTGAATTGCAAGCAAAATCACGTCTGCCTAAAACCCGAGTTATAAGAAAAGTCTACGTACTTAACGGACAACCCTCGTATATGTATTTTGTTTACTGTCTGTCTGGTATATTTCTGCGTGTCACATTATTACTCACAGCTATGAGATATAATGACAACATGCAGAGGCTCAAACAGCACAATATGGGCATTCGCAACAACATTTATTCAAGGTAATAAAGGTAGTTGTCCTTGGATTTCATGTTCATATCAAACATTAATACAGCAAAACAGTGGCTGAATATATTGACACCCAAAAGTGTTCATGTAAAGCAATGTTTATCTGTCTAAATGTTAATCACATCAAAATCACATTAATCACTGGTATCTGTCTTTACTAATGTCACCATAAATTGTTTAACGACAGAAAAGTGTTTAAAAGTTCATAATCCAAGAAAATAATCGATTAGAATCCGGAATCTTCATAGATATAGAAAAATAATGAGTTCGACGAAGCAACCATTTTCGTTTTGTTTGTATCTAAGAAAATTTCTTAAAGTTAAGACACCTCGTACCTTGACTAAACTTTTAAGAAAATAATCGTCGATCTAAGAATTTTTCTAAGATATTTTTGTAGTATCGTGTTAAGACCCAGGTAATGTTCTCTATAATTATGTAGATGTTATAGGTATATAGGTATAGGTGTACAGTACAACCTCTCCAGAGCGGCACTCTGTAGAGCAACAACCTCTCTATTATAAGAACACCTTCAACATTTCCCAAAGCTGATATTTACTATAAATTTAACCTCTGTACAGCAACAACCTCTCTCTAAGAACACCTTCAAAATTCCCCAAAGCTGATATTTACTATAAATTTAACCTCTGTACAGCAACAACCTCTCTATTATAAGAACACCTTCAACATTTCCCAAAGCTGATATTTACTATAAATTTAACCTCTGTACAGCAACAACCTTTAAACAACGGCCAATATTCGCAGCTCCCACAGGTTGTTGCTCTACAGAGGTTGTACTGTATAAGTTAATCGACCTCTGCCTCTGTATTAAGACCCTATTTGGGCAAAAATGGTTGAAATGAGATCTATCTATAAAATTGATTTCAAGGAAATACTGGAAATGGATCAGACCTTAATGGTTGCTGTAAAAAGTAGTCTGTAGAGGTAGACATGAACTGTTGTTTCATTGGACAGTACAACCTCTCCAGGGCGGCCCTCTCTTGAGCTACATCCTCACTTCAACAACAGCATGATTATTTTCCAATGCATGATTTGATTATTAATTAAACCTCTCTAGAGTACATTTAATACTGAATAAATCTATCTAATCTATCTATCTAGCAACAAACTGTCAACAACAACATAATTTGGCTACTCCCAAAGGGTATTGCTTTGGAGAGGTTGCACTGTATATGAAATAGATTCATAGGTGGATGATTGTTCTTACCAATTATGGTATAGCACCTGCACTATGGATCATTGAGCACAGCTAGGCGTGAGGCAATCTATCACAGACCATATCGTTTTTCTAATTGCAGAAATAAGTATTTTAACTTTTATTATGCCCCGCCCTGAAATGGCGGATGGCATATAGTGTTTACCCTGTCCGTTGGTGTGTGTGTTTGTTTGTTTGTTTGTTTGTTTGTGTGTGTGTGTGTGTGTGTGTGTGTGTGTGTGAGTGTGTGTGTGTGTGTGTGTGTGTGTGTGTGTGTGTGTGTTACGGCATTTTCGTGTCCGGCTCATAACTTTGTGGATTTTAAAATAAAATGGCACAAATGTTCACCACAACAAGACGATGTGTGAAAGAATTGTTTCGCTTGCTGAAAGGTCAAGGTCACAGTGGACACTTAAAGCATTCAAATGTATATGTCCGTGTCCGTCTTATAACTTTGTCATGCATGATTGGATTTTAAAATAAATTGTACATAAGTAAATAATACAATGACATATCTTTGAATATTTAGTAAATTTTAATTGATGACCCTTCCCCCCCATGGACCCTCCCCCCCATGGACCCTCCCCCCATGGACCCTCCCCCCATGGAACCTCCCCCCATGGACCCTTCCCCCCATGGACCCTGCCCCCCATGGACCCTCCCCCCATGGACCCTCCCCCCATGGACCCCCCATGGACCCCCCATGGACCCTCCCCCCATGGACCCTCCCCCATGGACCCCCCCATGGACCCTCCCCCCATGGACCCTCCCCCCCATGGACCCCCCCATGGACCCTTCCCCCCATGGACCCTCCTCCCATGGACCCCCCCATGGACCCTCCCCCCCATGGACCCTCCCCCCATGGACCCTCCCCCATGGACCCTCCCCCATGGACCCTCCCCACCATGGACCCTCCCCCTATGGACCCTCCATGAGCCCCCAGGGGGAGAGTCCCCAGAGGAAGTTCCTCCAGGGGAATTAACCCCAAGAGGACCCTCCTCAATGGATCCTCCCCCTGGGGACCCCCCCCCATGGGAGGAAGAGTCCCTAGGGGGACATTCCTCTAGGGGACTTACCCCCAAGAGGACCCTCCCCCCATGGGACACCCCATAAGGGGTCGCCATGTTTCCTGTCTGTCTCCTTAATTAAGATGCAAACCGACACAAAAGTAACGAGTAGACCGGAAACAAGCAGAGATCTAAAGGAGATGGATATTTTTGGAGTTATAGGCAAATACACAATCAATGCAAAAAAATATTCTACTGGGATATTAAAAGTATATAATTAGTCAAAAGTATATGAATATTAATCTGAATGCATACAGACGTAAAATATGGGCGATAGCTAGGTACCAACAGACAGTAATTTAAAGGGATATGCCAACAGACAATAATTATGAAAGTGATGCCAACAGACTATAATTATATAGGATATGCCTTACATGAGGAGACAGACAGACAGGGGTGCTTTGTATGACCGTGCGACCATATACACGCATCATACGGGTTTTCCATCCCTCGATACCGAGGGACGAAAGAAAAGGTAGACGCAATGCGTCTGATGATGACGGCCCGTAAAGGCCATACATAAACCATTTGAATAAAATATCCACCTTTTATACGAACGCGATAACACCAGGCATAAAGTGGAAAATCTGAATAACAAATTGGCTTCGAACGTATTTGCATGTCCAGTTATTGCACTGTAACACCAATTCAATTCTAATTTTCAATGGCGCTTCGCATTATAAAATACAATATGTTGGTTGAGTTTGGTAATATTTGAAACGTCAATTAACGTAATATTAATGAATATTTGCAACATTAGGTCTTGTTTTACCTCCCCATAGTCAATACATGTACCCCCGGGGCATGATATATACACTCTATACAAATCCAAGTCCTTTATGAAGGCGTTTCACACCTCGCTTCGGTCAACGTGTTCATCGCATAATGTAAATACACAACATAATCATACATAACTATGTATCTAAAATAAAACCCAAATATTTACTACTTTTATTTCTACCATACCCTCAGAAATAAATACAGTTTAACCAGTACTAAGAGACACCCGTGAACAACAGAAACCTGTCTATAATGTCCATAACAGACGAAAATGCTCTTTAAATGACCGCTTATAATGGTTATGCCCCCGACCGCGGACAGTGGACACCAAAATAGCCAACTCGTTTCCTGAAATGCCATTTGGACCTTCAAGAACGGATCTAAAACAAGTCTTATGTCTTATTCAGTCAAAAGAACCTTCACTTGAAATGATCTAGGTATGGTATTGACACAGGAATCGTTTGCTTTATACTTAGACCGCTTATCAATTACTATAATCAATACGATATGATTTAGTTAATTTATTCATAAGTATACACGTTTAAAAAAACCCTTTCTTAATACGTCAAAGATATTTAAAGCAGGGTGATTTAAATTATAGAGAAACACACATTTTACCATAATCCAAATAAAAATATTGAAAGGAATTATGATATTAAAATTGTGACAGTTACCTCCCTTGGGTTGCTAAAGTTATCAGACGGTATGACGCTTATTCATATATATATGTGTGTATAATGACTGTTACTATGGAGACGGCTATCTATAACGAGTAATTAACTATAACAAATTATATATTTTAAGTTTGTTCAGATTAATAGTGACATTTTTTCGCAGTTTTAACTGCGTAGCCTAGTAAATCCCAGGACAGCCCTCGTTTAGCGTCGTAGCAACGCTGAGGCACACCGAGGTAGCTATAAAAAAATTTTTCAATTTATTCAGTCTTATAAACATTCATTCGGTTGTGTCATAATGATTAGTACGCATTAAAGTGTATATAAATCTTGTTGTAAACTCTAAGTAGAATGTTCATGTACGTTTGTAACTTTATTGTTAGAAAACTGCCATATATAACGTCCATTATCCCGATAATTTTTTATTATTATTTTATTCTGGACAGTACTGTGGATTTCAGATCGTCCAATCTTTCCCGACAAAACGAACAGCTGCCAATTAGGACTACGTTTATGCATTCGCATCGGTTGAGCTGAAATTCCATTCATGGTCAAGCACAGTAAAATACAAATGTAAATGAAATAAATATAATGTTAATCGACGTAATTTAACTGAATTTTGATTTATCAATTTTCTCGGATCTTTTTCGACCTAACCTTTTCATCCCCTATAACATTTCGACTCCCTACACTTTCGTCCCCTATAACATTTCGACTCCCTAGACTTTCGTCCCCTATAACATTTCGACCCCTTATTTTCTAAGACCCCCAATTGATTTGATTGGGGATGTTAATATTTAATACATGACAAATAGCAGAAGAACACTATTCCTGAATAGTCTGGATCGATGGAACAACGCGGATAAGAAAAGTTTAGAAATAAGAAAGATGTTTATTTTAATGCAAAGCAAGTATGTATTGTAAAAAAAAAAAAACCGTTTATTACAAGCACTAGGTTTATCTCGAGCAATAAGTCTGGCCCGATGACTACTCGAGATAACGAGGTTTTACTGTAATTCAAACTGGATTCAATCATCATAATAGACAAAAATTTATATCTCCTTTTCATACACTCACCAGCTTGATGGTATATGTATGTTTGTTTAAATGTCTATAATTATCAATGTTCTCATGTAGAGCCTGTATCAAATCATCATCTTTTAATGGTACAAGATTTCTAAAATTACTCCGAAATGCATCACTTCTAGCTAAAGTTATTCCAGCGTAATTTTAATACATTACTTAGTATTTTGCAAAGCACTTGTATCATAATTTAATCCTTCTAGATGAGATTTTTTCATTCTGTTCAACTAAAAAATACAGGACTTTGGAAAATGGTTTGAGTCATCCTTGTCCCGTCGAACCCACTGTTTAAGATGATCAAATACACAACCTTAACCATGCATGTACTTGTTTATATATCGTATATGTTTGGTATCGATGATAATACTACAAACCACAAAACTAACTTTATTTATTATCCTCAATTTCTTAAAGCCATGAAAAACACAGAAAACATTCACTATGATCAGCAGTGAATACCTTAGTTCTTTCAGCGCTTTGATTATCTTATCGCACTCCCCGCAGCAATTACTTCCCTTGACGATGCGAGAAGTTATCAAAGTGTTGTCTCCCTTGGTAGGCGGGACCAAAGTAGGACTACTTTCGACCAGAACTCTTTGGAGTACAAACCTCTTTGGAAACTAATGTCTCCGTTCAAATTTAGACAACCTTGATGGAAACTATACCTACTGTTAAATACTTCTTACCATATTTGTTGACAGTTATCGTTGTTGTCTTTCGTGTTCAGTCAACCAATATGGCGGAAAGTGACGCGCTTTAACACGTGGTTTCATTGGTCGATTGATAGTGTCTGGTCGGAGCGAGTTTTTCGCGAAACGGAGACAAAAAAAAGAAAAGAAAATGGAGATAAAAAACAACGAACGTTTCTACTGTTGTACGCAGCTAGAAAGAAACTGAATTCACGAAACAAAATTCAATAATAACTGCTCAAAGAATTATATCAATTACGATTTAAACCTTCAGTATGTTTTATCTCCATTGCGTTTTTATTCGCAATCCGTTTAAACGCCAATGCATTGTATATAAACGTAATACAAAATATGGTTTTCATAAGGCAAGACTTATTTGCATAGTTTGGTCATTGTAACTACAGTTTTTCCATTATATAGGCTTGTACGAAGTAAATAAGATCAATTGTCGTTGATTTTTAATTTACCCTATTGTTCTTTTAACAACTGATTTTCAGATAGGCTTAAACAAGCTTCGAAAACGTTTTCGGTACTTTTGCGAAGTTGGGGTAGTAAGGTTTAGAAACGAACGTATAAAAACAGCGTAGCCTAACCGTTTTGGGGGAAGCTATTATATATACAGAAAACATTTTCAAAGCTTTGTAGTAACGTTAAAAAACTTTCATTTTAAATATTTTGACATTTTTTATCACTTAATGGATGCATACAATACATATTAGATTGTTTAAAAAAGATTAAAAAAGAAAGTAAAAAATGATTAATAATACCAGCTTCTCCCAAATCGATTACGCAACACCAGTGCGAATTTTTAACAGTATTCAATACTGACGCCGCCGTTCTCGGCGCCGTCAATAATTTCTCTTTTTTAACAGTAAAACGTATTTATCTTTTTAGAATACTTCTGCACAAATAGAATGATATCATTAAGCGTTTGTAAATACTTTCTGATATGTATTTAGTTGATAATGTAAAAGGTCTTTCTAGCGGGGTCCGTATGTCCTTCAAACGGTGTCCATGTAGTAACTACATGTATATAGTGTATAATTTCTCTTTTTTAACATAAAAAAAGTATTTATCTTTTTATAACATTTCTGCAAAAATAGATAATGGTATCATTAACCTTTTGTAAATACTTTCTGATATGTATTTTGTTGATAATGTAAAAGGGATTTCTAGCGGTGTCCGTATGTCCTTCAAACGGTGTCCATGAAGTAACTACTTTATATAGTGTATAATTTCTCTTTTTTAACATAAAAAAGTATTTATCTTTTTAGAATATTTCTGTACAAATAGATAATGGTATCATTAGGCGTTTGTAAATACTTTCTGATATGTATTTAGTTGATAATATGAAAGGTCTTTCTAGCCGCTGGTGTCGGTATGTCCTTCAAACGGTGTCCATGAAGTAACTACATGTATATAGTGTATAATTTCTCTTTTTTAACATAAAAACGTATTTATCTTTTTAGAATACGTCTGCACAAATAGAATGGTATCATTAACCGTTTGTAAATACTGTCTTATATTTATTTAGTTGATAATGTAAAAGGTCTTCCAAGCGGTGTCCGTACGTCCATGTAATGGTGTCCATGAAGTATTCTTCATACTTTACCATTTATTTTATTCCTTGTTGAAATTAACATTAAGACCTCATGACGCTTCGTGTCGCTTTTTCAATCAATGTTAAAATGGGAGCGACATGAAATGCATGAATGTTAAAACTCTGAATAGTGTCTCAAAAAATGAATAAGACTATTAGCTAGACATTCTAGCTAGTACTGGACCCAAGGATCTGATGCGGTTTTTCTTATCAGTTAACAAACAATTTATGTACAGCATACCTGGTTGTTTCAGTTGTCTAACTAATAAACCCGTGATCACCACTTCGAGGCCTAGGGCTTTTCTTTTTAATTCTACAAGTCGACAGCTATATGTAATGGTTCATTTATTGATCAAAATGATTGTCAATTTGTAAAGAATAACCCACCTTTTATAAGATGAAATGTGAGTCAAAATTCAGCAATTATGTACGACGAGAAATGAATAAATCATTGTCCTGAGTTTTTAAATGTGTTTTTTCATTTTTTTGTTTCTGATCTTGAAAAAAAACTCACATTTTCATCGTCCTGAGCAGACGATGAATGAAGACTTTCATGTACACATCTTACAAACGAATCTGGTCAATTTCATTTTAATGCGGAGCATGTTTTGCTTCGATCATGCACAAACATTTTATTATTCCTGCTATAATATACATGTACACCAAGATTTTAAAGCAAAAATTAAAGAACGATAATTTTGTCTTTATTAATGGTAAATTATCCATGATGGCATTTTATTTATCTCCCTTGGATATTTATAAAACATGTGCACCATCTATCCTCATAAAACTGCCACAAAATGTATTTCCTGGGTCAATTTTCACTTTGGGCGCCAAAATAAACTAGATATATATTTTTTACTATGGCTATATTTACCTATGCCATTATGAATTGTGAGAAATGTACTTACTATAGCAACCGAACCTTTTATATCTATTTAGCACTGACTATATTCATTCATGTTAATTTTGTCTGTCGCAAACTGATCTTGATATTCGTATTACAAATGTAATATATATAAACATTATTTTCAAATACAACACAAACTCTCCAGGATACACCAGAGGATCGCATGATGTACTTTATGAAAATTAGCTAAAAGAATCAAGAGTATGCGGCGAGGTTTATAAGTTTTGTCACAGGAAATTGAAAATATATAGTCTCGGACTATTATATACATATATAAGTGATTTGTAGTAGCAAGTAGCATATGGATACAATTTCAATCTCCAGTGGTTTTGTTGAGTATATTTATTTGTTTCCATACAGTCGCGTCACGTCCTTCGTGTTAATACAGAATATAGCACCGATGTTATAAAACTTGAGACCGGTCTCAGAGCTAAAATCTCATATCTTGTCTTTTATGTTTCTATATGTCAATTATAATCAGACAATAACCGTTGTTGGTACATTAGCCAGATAGCAAAGGTAGATATGAACGTGTATGTATATATTAATCAGCTCCCTCTTTAACCATAAAACTTTGAGAATGTAAAACAAGATTTGAGCTCAGAGATTGCTCTCAAATTTTTATAACCTCGTGGCCTATACATTTACGGAAGACATTCCTGTCCGACCCAGACAGCTCAGAATCAGAGAGGCTGACCTTTAATATTTGGTTACCATTGGTTACCATTGTCATGGCACCTAGAGATATTTGTGCATTCATCACACGTGTGCTAATTGGTAGAGACAGTGTTAGAAAAAAAGAACTTATTTTTATGAAAAAAGCGATCAAGTGTTGTTTTTCAACAAGTAATTCAATACACATCACGATCAAATTCCGGCCAGACTAATAAGTTACTATGTGAATGGATAATCAATAAGTGCTACAGGAATTAACAGGACCGAATAGTAATAATTGTGGTATGTCTTATATCATAGCAACTGATTATTACCGTGAAAATATATATACAGTAAAATCCACGAAAACCGGATTCTTAGAAAACCGGATTCTCAGAAAATCGAACAACTTTCAAATCCATTTTCCCCGAAATTTATCTATAGTTCTCTAGATCTGAAATCCGGAATTCTCAGAAAACCTTTTTGTCCCGTTCCTGAGGGGTGCGGTTGTCATGGGTTTTACTCTTGTCATTTTTTTCAAATCCTAAGAATTATGAACACTTACAATTACATCCTAGGAGATCAAAGCTTAATTAAATCCATGGAGACAAACTGTATAGTGTAACCTGTGAACTAAAGTAAACAAGAGAGCCAATATGGCCCTATATCGCTCACATGACAATCACTGTTCACTCATTAAAACATTGTTTTGAATCGGTGACCTAGTTTTTGACCCCAGATGACCCATGTTAGAACTTGTCCTACATATAAATAAGACAAACATTCTGACAAAATTTGGTGAAGATCCAATCAAAACCATGAAAACTACGGCATAGACAAGGTTTTCCTAAGATTTGACCTCGTGACCTAGTTTTTGACCCCAGACGACCTATGTTCGAATTTGTCTTACATATCATTAAGACAAACATTCTGACTAGGTTTGGTGAAGATCAAAATTTGACATCTACAGTGTTAATAAGGTTTTCCTAAGATTTGACCTTGTGACCTGGTTTTTGACCCTAGGTGACCCATATTTGAACTTGTCCTTAATATCATAAAGACAAACAATCTGACAAGGTTTGGCCAAGATTAAAAAAAAAAAAGATTTGACCTGGTGACCCAGTTTTTGACCCCGGCTGACCCATGTTCAACCTTGACCCACATATCATTGAGGAAAACATTCTGACAAGGTTTGGTGAAGATCCAATTAAAACTGTGACATCTACAGTGTTAACAAAGATTTGACCTGGTGACCTAGTTATTGACCCCCAGATGACCCATATTTATACTTGACCGTTATATCATTAAAACAAACGATTTGACAAAGTTTGGTTTTGGTAAAGATCCAATAATAACTGTGAAATCTACAGTGTTAACATGATTTTTCATAAGATTTGACCTAGCGAACTAGTTTTTGACCCAAGATGACCCATGTTCGACCTCGTCCAAGATATTATGAAGACAAACATTCTGACAAGGTTTCATGATCATCCAATCATTTATTTGGCCCTGGTGACCTAGTTTTTTACCCAAAATGGCCCAATATCGAACTCGTCCGAGATTTTGTTGATATTAACGTTCTGACCCAGTTTTGCTAAAATTGAGCTAAAAATGTGGCCCCTAGTGTGGTCACAACATAAAGTTTGACGACGCACACCGCACGACGCCGGACGGAGAGTGATCATAATAGCTCACTTTGTCACTTTGTGACATGTGAGCTAAACAATCAAAGCTAGTTGTGTCCTTTGAGAACAGTTGATCTCTTTTCAGTGATACCTGTGAACAATGGTCAATATTGATAAAGAAAAAATGTGACCTTTATTGACAGATGGCCTTTATTCAGAGTTTCATTTTGTTTTCATTTTGTTCTAAATAAGCAATGCCAATTTTTAAAAGATTGGCCATTATTCACAGGGTGGCTTTATTCAGAGGTGACCGCTAACACAGGTTTGACTGTATGTCCATTTAAGAGTGACCGGTCATAGATGGCTTTTATTGACAGGTGGTTACTTAGGATTGTTTTCACGGTGCTGTATTGAATCTACTAGTCTCCCTTGAGCTTGTCAGGCAAACATGAGCAAAGAAATATATAAGGCTGCACTCTTCTGTTTCAAAATATTTATTGTTACATGGTAAGAAAACTGAATGATCAAGAAACAAAAAAAGTGACATTTACACGTGAAACATCTTTCATTATACATAAATAATGTTGTTTAAAGGAACACCACAACATGTTTGTCAAAGAATGCTGAAACAACATAATTATTACCATCTTAAATATATACTAGTAACTATCTCTCTATAAATGTTCCAGATGATTAAATATTCTGGAAGTCCCTGTCATAGTTTATAATACTGATGTATTTACTTACAGTTAAAATAACTCAAAAATAAAAGCGATTATTTGTTTATGGTTTTCCGATTTTATCCGCAAACATATCACACACATATATTACAAAATTATTGTTCTTCATAATAAGTCAAGTAATAGTCTGTAATACGATATGTGTCAACTAGCCCAGATCGGAATATATTCGAAAATCCCTAGTATAATGAAGACAAGCTGTGGCAAACACCAAATTCTGGACCATGACTTTAATAAGAAATCACATCTTACATACATATATAAGAAACCAGACACTGACAATGAAATACACATATATTATGGCATTTTAACAATTACATCAACAAATTTTTATCATAATATTTAGAATATCTATAACTACACACGATTAATAAGATACGCCCTAGTGACTAAGTCCATCTTCTGAACAGACCATTTAACCATTTACAGTTCATAAACAAACATAAATAATTTATAAAACATATAGATTGACAATGTATAATTATATTAATATAACAGACAAATAAAATCCCTCATACTCGATCATAGTAAAAAGCAAACTGCTTATGGTGAGCTTACAAGCACCTTAAAAATCTGATAAACAAAACAACATAGTGTTTTTTCTTCTTCATTTTCTTCATTCCAAATTCTTTAACTTCATGACTGGAATTTGTTGAATAATCTTAACAAAGAGACAAACGAAAGAACTACCCAATCTTAAAAATGCAAGAATGCGCTATGTATGTGTACATATTGATGGTAAAACACTATCAATAGTGCATATTCTTGCACGACAACCTATCTAATACACATGTTGGCATGCCACAACAAAATGTTGTATCTCATATTCCAAAAGCGATCTTACAAAGGCAGCCACATAAGAACATTCTTAACCATCTACTTGCAAATAATTTTAAATAAATATTGACAAATAACAAAACACATCCACTCAAACATGGACTAAAGTTATAAAACTGAGCAAAGGAACCAGTCACTGAATGCAACCAAGCCATTGGTCAATCTAAATACTAGGAGTAGAATCAACCAATCACGCGGCGTATTCTGTGTACTGGTACCCGCAGTGAGAAATACAAATTCAAACAACGTGTTTTTCTTTAACTTTAACAATTGTACAAAAAAAACACAATTAACTCACATACAGAATTTTTACATCGACTAGCACAAAAATCAAACAAACTCAATCACCATTGAGAAGGGGAAAAGCGTACACATAGATTCATACAGTAGACAAACATTATATACAAGGTCAGTTACTTTCATACTCGTTTCGTACTCATAATAAAACATATCGGTTCAGTGTTTCCCAGTTAAGTATCCCCATTAAAAATCTACTTTTCGAATTGCCAATAACGCATATTCAAAACATAGATTCTAAAAGAAGAATTAACCCAGAGCAAACAAAGTCAGCATGTTTTATTTATGCGCATCAACATCTACCAGGGAAACTTTGGAGGTATTAATAAGGTATTTAAGGAATGCGGATATATTTTTACACACTCGAAGAGTTACAGTAGAGCACTAGGTTGGCTGGTGTACCAGACTTTCAAATGATTGTTTGTAGACAGCAAGTAATTTCTTTGAACAGTCGATGTTCGTGTACTTTTTTAAAACTAAAATAGTGAAACTGTGATAATTACACGCTGCAGATGAGATAGAGCGGTTGGATTTCGATAATTGATAATACGTTTTAATTTCTCATATCAGATAGATTGGTTGTCTTCTAAACAAAAGACAAAGGAACAAATTTAAATGTTGACAAAGCAAACATCTCTATTAATGCTTGTATCAGTCTAAATATAACCACAATGACTCATTATAAAGTAAAGAGTACAAACCATGACTGTAGAAACACCTCATGTCTTTAAACAAATCAACATTTTACTAATTCTGGTAAGCACTGGATTGCTGTGAAGCATTCATTCATACACGAATTAAGCATACATGATTATCTATTCACCATCAAATTTTCTTGAATATTATATTATCTATTCATCATTTCATTTTGTTGACTGTTACACGTTTAAAAACTTTTTAAAAAAAACTAATTAAATGAACACTTTTGTCTAATGTCACAATTAAATTAATTTATTTTTAGTATCTGCTTAATTAGACATGTTTAAACATAAATTTTTTTTTTCAAAAAAGGTAAACATTTGCGACTCATAATATAAATAAAACAAAACTGTTTTATTTCCTAAATCAATTAAAAACGAGGAAACGTTCTAAGAGAAAAAACATACATTATGTTTGTATAGGGACGTCATAATAGCTTCATGATTTTGTAAGAAATCATTGAAACATACAGACAAGAATAAGAAGAATAAAAACATCATTGGAGCACATTCCTGAGCACTAGCATTTGCTAACATTCACACGGGACAATAGCACAACAGCATTTATATCAAGCACAACAATTAAAGATTCAAGCACAACGACACAGCGCAGCACTAAACATAACACATTTGTACACATATAATCAGCTTATAACACATTTGTACACATATAATCAACTTGTTAGCACACAACTTGCATCCACAAAAGACACAAGGCAGATCAGAGTTCACAAGAGTTCCTGTCAAAACAGCATTTATTCTAAAACAATAAAATACATTCTTAGTGGGGCTTTGTTGTCTCCCTTTGATTATGCTCCGCCATTATTCTGCCTACTTCACCCATACTAATATCTCTTTTGTCATGTAAATTTTTCAAGTATCCTGATTAAGTTCAGATGAAATATACAATAACAACCATATACATGCATATTCGAAATGAATTTAAGCAGCAATGTATGATCATGCACAAAATTTTATAAGTGAGCTCTTGTGTAAAAAGCATGGCAGTGGAATTGGATTTCACAAAGTAAATCCTACGCATTAGATCAAATCTTGTATTAAACACTTCAAAAATAGAACAATAGGGAACCAAGTACTCTTAAGTATCTAATTTAAACATCCATTCATTCGAGCATTCTTCAAACAAAAACAAAATTCCTTATACTCACACAGGCACAGCAATTCAATCAACAATTATATATGATACAATTTGAGGTAGATTATTGTATAGTAGAATTTTTCTATCACCGCTTTGACTATAAAACAGCCAAACATTTTTTTACAAGAATCGTGTAATAGTATAACAATGGGTAAGTAACATAGGAATCGTTTATGTTTATACACCTCAAAGAAAACCAATCCTTATTGCTGTTCAAAATGCTTCTTAACGTGTCAAGCCCCATGTATATCGTGTACATTGATACTACTGCCAACTTTGTTCCATACAGATCCATGGCGCGTACAAATACTTTAGAACTGTATTGCGACATTATGGTAAGCATGTGACATGCGAACATTACAGCAACTATTGTTTCTAATAAGCTAAACGTCCCACCCAAAGCCAGGGTCATTTCAGTGATTTTGCAAGAGTCAACAATGGAAGATAAGCGTGCATACACCTGTGTAGTACCACAGACATTTATTGGTCTCAGGTATGATTCAGACTCACAGTGTTGAGGTGTCAGTGGTTACTAATAGGGGTCATAATCACAGGACCATAGAGACCCCAACTTCCAGACCTTTACACACAAAGTAATATTTCATTTTAAATCAAATTCTTCAAATCACTTTTGCACAACCATAAATATAGTATTGTTAGTATACAGGTTATAAACAATATTCCTGTACTTGCAGGAGTCGAGATAACTTCCTTGTCTGTTCAGATAATGAAACTAATTAATTGAAGTACGATATGTAGCAATGTCACGGTATTTCAATCTATCTCATGTTCACTGTAATTCATCTAAGGATTGGTCCGCATCGTTATAAACTATTACAACAATTCTTGCAAAGCAGTCTAGACAAACATACGAATCATAACAAGTTACTAAATAAGAAAGAAGAAAGGCAAAACACATTTAAACACACCGTCGATGCAAACACGCGCAAACTGATTAGCAACATCAGCCACATATACACGATACAAGCAAACTATGTAAACAAAACGTTTAGAAACGTCTTTTTCAGTCCATTCAAGTAATTATATGCCTATTTATATAATAACATACGAAGTTAAAAAATAAATTTATGAAACGAAATTCCATCAAAAAGCTATTAATAATCTTTAGTATTTTCAGAATATAATGCATGTTGTAACATTGATTCTTTTCAAAATATTTCATAGGCCAAGTAGTAAATTGTTATCCAAAGAAATGACGCCATGTTTGCATCGACGGTGGATATGGTTTAAAGATTATGTACACACGTCCAATATCTACATTCTATGAAGTCTAAAAAATATACAGAATAAAAATCACAACACTAACAACACGCAAACAACATTTTACTTCATTTGATAATCCTCGGTCAGTATCTTGACAAGGTATTAACCGAACAATTCCGAATGATTTGACTTTAAAATGAACGAATATGAACAAGTTTTCTAGCAATTTTTGAAAGACAGTGTATTCAGAAAAACGGTCAAACAAGCAAACATGTTAAAGTTTATAGTCCTATTATTGGCAAAAAAATGTTTGTTTGTATAAGAATCATATATATTGTATTTAAATTTTAATGATGAATATTGGACGCCAATGAGCAACAGAATGAAAGGTAGATAACTCGGTAATTAAAATTCAAAATCAAACAATTCCAACGTTTAATCAGGCATAGTTTTGCTCTTTTCCAAGGTAAAATACTTAGTTATTATTTTTTTTGTGTAAAATATTAACAGCTTTAGTAAGGCGATAGAAAAACCAGTAATGAAGTCTGAAATTAGTTGTAAGATATTTTTATCTTAGTATAATGATAACACATTGGAAGTGAATATTTATGAATGCCATCATTTTAAGTATAATACAACCTCTCCAGAGCGGCCCTCTCTGAAGCAACTACTTCTCAACAACTACATCATGATTTTGCTTCTCCCAAAGTGTGCTACTATGGAGAGGTTGCACTGTATAATGAATTTCTGACGACAAACATTTTGAATTGGCTAGTTAGACATATCAATATGACTGAAACAATTGACTAAAGCACCATTGAGTCAGAAGATTAAGTCGTTGCTCAATAAACCTCCGTTTCACAAATATAATTCCCTGATTTTTATTGATAAAATTTTGATTTTCAGCTTGTACCAGGAAGCATAGAAAATGTAAATGAACTTTGGTTTCATCTTGAATGCTGTAATGGTGTTAAACAGGGGGTAAATTTACGTAAACAACAATAATAACAATAAATGAACACCAGTGCTAAGATTTCGAGAAACAACCATTTACATATTACCAAAGTGTAAATCGACATACTTTATCTCATGTAAGCATTTTTTCCATTTGTAAGTTTCTAGTTTCTTAAACAAGTAACAACTGCTTTTAAAAAGCCCAAAAATATTATTAATTGATTATGACTACTCATCATTTAAACTGTCCATGTATGTCACATCAAATGATGCATGCCACTCGATGAATGAATGAATTTGGGGCACATAATCATTATATGGCTGACTATTTTCCCTCAGTACGTTGGTCACTATTTCTTCTACAATGTACACACCGGTTGGCTATTCGTTCTTCTAGTCCAATGTCATTCTACGATATATCTGCATGTAAACCAACACTTGTAATTCCATCAAATGAATCAGACGTAATAACTTCTTTGTTAATAGTTTCTAGGTTACAATCGGATCAAGAATGTCCTTCATTAAATACTTCCAACAGTAGAGGAGGAATTTCACCGGAGTTATCTAACCTGATGCACAACACACGTTCCGCGTGACGAGTAGATATAGTTCTTAGGTCTGTCACTTTCATAAGTATTTTTGCCCAATGTACAGGCTGGTGTGGCCTGTTTTCAGTTATATATCTTTTGAATGCACCTAGGATCGCATCTTGTAGTTTTTCAACGTTTTCTGGTTCTTTTAATCCCGACCGATCTAAAATAAAGATTATGACAAATATAGACAAAACATATAAGTAACGTGGGTATTTTATGTACATTAGTACACTTAGCAACTAAGAGTTATTTCGTGTCTTTATAACTGTCTTTGAAACAGCTTGCCAGTTGCTTAAAAGTACATTCCCACCGTAGGTATCTCAACTTCTCTATCGTTCAGTCAAATAAATCAAAGGAATTAAAGCAATTTATCATTTTCAAGTTTTGTAATCGTGGTGTATTTCTGTCCATGGATTTCAAAAATAAATTCAGGCTTAAATGAATTATTAAAAGCTAATAAACAATTATATGCAACTAAAAGTCAAGTAAAAAACTGGAAACTTAAAAAAGCAAACACGTACACTACTACCAATGGTGTATCTAGAAAAAGGCAAACATCTGTCACAAATGTCATGAATATGAACAGATAAATGGCAAAAGTTGCTCAAAATCGATGTACTTCATAAATATGTTTGTTGTAGACGATGTACTGTTAGTTATTTACCTGATTGCATTAACAGAATGGCCGCAAGAAGAGCAATCTCTGATTTGTCTAGTTTCAGTTTTGAAAGCCCCATGGCAAAGTCGAAAATCGGCTCAATGAGTACCGCCACACCACCTTGATGAATCTGGGACTTCCGTAGTTGGACCCCATTATGCAGTGTAAGAGTCTCATTATCCGGGTCAAAGCGACAGGCGGCACGAAGACACATGATTTCCATACAACAGGACTTGAGAAGTAAAATCTGGTCGTCAACATTTAGCTAAAAATAGAAACATACAGCGATTATGTTACCGTAAACAAAATTTTAATGGCGAACTTACTTGTGAAATGTACTTTTCTATTGTCATGGTTTTATCACATTTTGTCACTTAGTCTTCATCAGCTTAGCGACATTATTTACAGACATGCTACACCTCGTGCAACATATCAACAACAATGGCGCCAACACCGTTCGTCGCTCTAGTCACATGGTTTATCGACGTTGAAGGACAGTTATATAAAAATATGCAAATATCTTAACTGCATACACTGTTGTTTCACTCTGTACATCACAGCAAAACAATAAAAAGAACTTAAACGAGGTCACATAGAAATTTTCCTATCATTGTAGCGTAAGGTTTATCCAAGATGTGAATTATTTTCAACATGATTTACGATAAAAAGGTTGGTTGCTGTAAGTGGAAACCAATGTCATACAAATACAAAACTGTGATATACGTTTTGGACAGATATGTATGTTAGTCAAAGTGTTCAATACCGTGATTTCAATTATTTCAGTTTAAATTGATCAAACCATGAGCTAAATAAATAAATAAATACATTTTGCTAATTTTTCGTTTAATAACGGTCGGATTTACATATGCATGTATATCATACTGACAGTGTCCTGAACAGTTATTTATTAACCATAAATCAACCACATAAAATATAAATATGTGAACATCTGTTCTAATGTACTGTTAATGAATGATAAATGTACAATTCAGCGGAAATTATACATGATAATTATATATGCGAAATTATTCACAGCCAACTGTAACCAATATATTAGTCAGAAAGATGGAGTTTTAGGTACATGTGTACTCATATTCTTTATTCATTATTATGCCCCAAAACTGCGGTTTAGGAATAGTTGTGCAAACGGCATTTTAAACTATAGGTTTAAGAGCTCTTAAACACTGGGTCTATTTGTTAAACCTATAGTTCAAGGAATCATTGTGCATTTCGCTTGCCATACACGAACCTAATTTAGCTTAAATGCATATATCGAAGATTTTCGAGATGTAACCACAATTATGTTTGTAATTTTTTTTAAAAAGCCAAACATAATAATACACAACAAGAACGCATCGAGAGATATTGACATAGGGCGTAGTCATCCACCCACGTGATTGAAACATACTGCAACTTCTTTTAAATTATTTAATAATTTATGAATTCATAATTAATAATGTATAACATGGCATTGAAATATTTTTGTTAAAGACACACCAAAACGCAAACTTTGATAAATCGTATTAATAAATATCTTAGAAATAAGATAAAAAATATTTTAACGGAAATTTGAAACATGGGTTCTTCTTGGACATATTATTAAGTAGGTCTAAATAAAATTATAAATAAATTAATTCGATGAAAGAAATTAACAAGAACATGCTTAAATTAAGGTACAAAAAGGGGTCAAACGAATTACAAATAAAATCTGAAAAAAATAAGATATGAGATGGAGATGCTCATTGCAAAACAATATGGAAAGTATGAGGCAGAAATTATTCTTTGGTAAACTCAAGTTTCAGCTTTGAATTCATGTCTTAAATTGATTTGGAAAAGTGCTTTTTATATTTGACTCCAACTGCGCCGAATTAACCCTTAAAAATTACCATTAACGCGAAGTTATTATACCTGAACAGAAAGTACAAATGCAAAAATCATGTAATTACATAAGAGCTGTGCCTGCTTTTTTATCATTTAAAATAAAATAACATAAACATTGGCAATTTTTCTTTTTATTCCACGCGAACTTTGCCTTTTGGGTTTTAATTAAAACAATTAAAAGAGCATTAGAAATCACGATGGTTAAAATAATGACTGTTAACACGTAAGCCAAGAACGAAGAAAATGCAACGTCAATGCTTACTGTTTGTTTTTTTAACATAGAAATTAAGACATGGCTTTTATCTCTGGTTGAAATCGCCGTAAATCGAATGGTCAGCGTAAATATCCAGGAGACGGAGCCATGTTGAATCAATTATCATAAGTCTGCTTGTAGGCTTCTCGCAAAATGTGAAGTTAAGCGATCGTACGTTGATGAAATCCTCGCATAAGGCGCTTAATGTTCACTCAGATTCATAAATTCCAAATCTATCGCTTGAACTTCGGAGTTTTAAATCCAGCATCACCAATTATTTTGTGTATATTTGTCACTTAGTATGTTATAAAAGGAAAGAACAAACAACATTCCGACAAGATACAAGGTGAACGTAAAATCACACCATCACGTGACCGGTTTCCCGCCGTCTAGAACACCAACGTAGAGAACACTGTACTATATTGTCGAAAGCTGTAAGGTACGGCTTCGTCGAAAAAGAATAAGAATCGGACATCTATTAGAATATTATCAAAAACATTTAACAAACACATGTTAAAAATCACTGCAAAATAAATTTGATTTTGAAACTTGTTTATCCGGTTCATGCATAATATTTATAAACGCACAAAATTGTTTGAAAGTGGACAAAACTCAAACCTTTGATTAAATCTAAGGAATGATAAAAAGATGTTTATCCTCACTAAAGGATATTTCATAAAGTCAGTGTCAAATGTCTAGCCTATTTACTACTTATTAGTCCTTCAAACACGCATATATCGTAGATAATTATCACACAGAGATTAATCTTAAATATTTGAAATTGAATCATATATATTTATCAGTCATAACCCGCCATATTGACAATGCAGATTATAATCGTAATAAATATGTTCAAATCCTACTTTTTATAGATACTAGCAAATCATGTCTTCTTTTTAACCCCTGGTCAAGTTTAATTTACTATAGGAAGTTTTTACATGTTATTTGAATATATTACAATAATGCAATATCCAGCGTGACAGTAAATTAATTTGGCTTCGAACCTTAGGTCATAACAATCACTATAGTCCAAGTCTTCCCCATGTATCTGGATCATGACGGCACTGATATAAACCTCCAATCTTACACAATAGATTAACACCAAACATTAAGACACGGTAATTAATTCCCCATCACTCTTCCGTAACGTCCACAAACCTTAATTCATTCGGACCACTTTGCTTCGAGTCTCAAGCAAAATACAAGAATAATAACACTGCTCCTGACCTTTAATCCAATCCTTTAAGAAGGTAAATGTCCGGACAATACGCCACTTGAACTTTTAGACATGTCGAAGTGTAAATTGTTTATGTCCAGTTTCGCTGTACATGTTTTAATGGAAATACCATTAAATCAGCTGAGCTCTAAAACTAAGTGTTTACTGAATGTTTGCGGTATATAACAGAACTCCGCTTTGTGCCGATTGTTAATTTAATATTTTTTCACTGCTGTCCAGAGAATGTTGATAAGCATATTGAAATATGACTCTGTTGGTCGACACGCGGACCCATGTCAGTAGCACAAAGATATATTGACCATGTTAGATTTATCACGAGGAAGAAACTGTTTTGTGGGCATGACCAGTGAACTCCCCCCCCCCCCCCCCCCTCAGGACACAGACCTCCAATTGTTAGTATCGCCTTCATGTTTCATAGAAAATGATGAATATTCATAGAATTACATCGTTAACGCCTCCATTATGCAAATGAAGCTACATAAATTAATGATTACAACTATTAATATATGCCAACCCATGGCCTTAACATATATCATGTTTAACATTCTCGCTCATTGATAACTTTCATTAGATATCACATGACACTAATTTTGTTTATAATCAAAATATCAAAATTAGACCTTCAAATACAAATTGAGTTAAATAGTAAGTGGCTACTGTTGACATCCAGCCTATAACCCTACAAGTATGTAATTGGGCTTGGCACTATGGTGTTATTTGGGTAAATTCTAATTAAATTAAATAATAGTTCATTTTTTACATAATTAAGTACAAGAGTTGTTGTCACACAAGAAGGGGGCAACCATTTTACACAGATTCCTACATACTGTTCACGTGTTCAAATTAACAAATACTATACAGTATGTAATCTTATCATCCTTTACAATGCTGGGACCGCAACTGTGAAGCTTTTCTCTATCCGCCAGGATAGAGTCAGACCGATCTGCTCCACATGCAGTCTGACCAGGATACATTGGGTGACCAACTTCCAAATTTGCATTTAGATATCCCTTAAATTGATGCTTAACTGTTTGGACTAGTCCATTTATGAAATTCAGCTGGTTAAGTGTTTAAGAACAACAATCCTATTGTGGATATATACAAACACTTTGGAAATACAAACACTTTATTTTAGTTCTAACTGATAAATATGTACATTTCTGTCAACAGCGCCACAATCCTGATAAATCCGTTCCCTTTGTGGCGTTTCATTTTAAATCATCCATGCTCATTAAGTACAATTATTTATGAACTCGAAAACAGACATACCCTAAACAGTAGAAGATTTCACTAATGTTTTTAAATAATGCCTCGAGGCTATTAGTGATTCTGCTTTTGTCTTGTGGCTTCTGTTTGTCGTCCAATTGTAAAATTTTATCAACTTTATAAAGAAAACCTCTGATATAAATATCCCATCTGGTATAAATTTAACATTCCTGAACTTTCACTTCGAACTATTTCTTCAGACAGCTGGTATACAAGACAAGATTCACGCCCACCCATACAGGGCTCGTGGTCATTATTTTCATTGATTCTCGTCTATTTGTTATCGATCCATCCGAATGATTAATGTGGGTTGTCATTAAAGTTAGAGCCAAAAGCATACCATTACAATCGAAGATGTTTATTGAAATAAAATTTAGAATCAAACGCTTCAGATCAAAGGGAATTTTTGTGATTGTAAATTGACCCTTGCTGTATCTACTTTCGCATTAAAATTAAAATTACCCTTTGTTGACGACTTTTAGTTTATATTCTCACGACCATTTCAAATTTTTCCCATTCAAAAATTTCATAATATCTCCAAAATATAATACTTTTCATATAAATGTGACAAGGGTCAATTCAGAGTTAATTATTTGAAGCATGAAATGCTTGTGGATAGTCGAACGAATGAGGGATAAAGTCAATGTTTTTTCTTGAGTTATTGTCCGCCTTCTTTGAAACCCTATCGTATTGTGATTATGTATTCTGTACTATTTTGCCACAAATCAAACACAAAACTAATCAAAGAAGTATTAGAAACAAACTTTAGCATGGTGATAAAACATGGTTGGAACACGGCCATGCACCAACTTGCCAACTAAATGGAACAATGCAATTAAACAAAGGCCTAGAGGCAGCAATGAACGATGCTTGTAAATGAGTAGACACAAACGGTCAGATGTGGACAAACAACTTAATGTTAATGTACGTACTACATGAAAACATTTCCTGCGATTTAAGACCAATTGTGTTCAGCTTGGAGAAAATGACACACACACAAACGCAGTACATCAATTATCAAAAGAAACACGCGGACAAAAGTCGATACAGCTGAATAAAGAACAACATGAAACGAACTGAACATAAAACTCGAAACTGGTCAATAAATGTTATTCCAACGTGACTTGTGTCCAGTTAGTTGATTGGTAAATTGACCGTTGTAATTGGGGTCAGTGTTAAACGGAATATTCAAGTCGGTTAACACAGCGACATTAAGCAATACACGACGGTGAATAACGACCTTACTAACATTAGATGACTGAAAAGTTTGCATAGAGATACTGTACATGGCTTCCACAAAGCATCTTACAACTAGTTGGATTGGGTTTGATTGTAATGCGATTCAGTCGTATTAATTTTACAACATTCAAGAAACTTGGTTTTTGTCACCAATTTTCTTATTTGGTCATGTGTGTTGGGTAGCTTTTGGGATTTGGGGTAGGTAGCAGTTTTAAGAAGTTGAAATGTATTTTGTTCAAGAATTCTTTTTTTATTAAGTTTATTGTGTAATTATTTTCCTTTGACATCCCTATTCCTTTAACAAACGCTTTGGTAACCAGTATGCATAAAACTATGAGCACATTATCGCCCGACTAAAATTTCTGAAAGAGCAATTTATGCAAACAATGATACCTGTTGAAGCATCATTGTTACATCAGTGACCATTTTGTGAATCGAATATCATACAACATTGTTTTGATTAAGGTAATCTATTAGATATATTATAATTTAACTTTGGTAGCATTACTATTATATTTTGATGCAGTAATTGATTCTTTACCTCGGTAAATCCAGGAACACCTTTAGCGAATTCTACAACCTTGACAATAGATGGCGTCATGGCTTCAGCGAGTTGTTGCCATGACTCCGGATCCTGAATCTCTGCGCTAACTCCATCATATTCACCCTGCAAATAATCAATCAAGCATCAATCAATCAATTTGAATTAGAACCAAGACTGAATTAACAGAATAAGAAAGTGAATGATATATTTGATACATATTATTCATCGATGATTACCCATTTTTTTAAAAATTAAAATACAAATGACAATGCTCTTGACATAATCGGGTGCCATTTCACGCAAGGCAAGGGAATACTGATTGTATAATGTATATATGATCCTAGCTCCCAATGACCTTAGACAAGTAGTTTCCCATAACAACATCAAACAAATTGTTACAGCCAAACATGTGAACCACCTCCAAACCAAGGCCATCTTGTGAACAGAGGCCATTCTTTGAAAAACCGTCAATGACTATTTAGACCAAATTGACCTCTGAATAAAGGTCATCTGTCAATAAAACCCTCATATCGTCTTTCCCAAGTGTGGCCTTGGCTCATAGGTTTGACTATATCTGTACTTGTTATAAACAAATGTATATGTACCTTCGCATTTGAATTTTGTGTTTTTCCTGAAGTGTATTCATACGCTGTAACAACTTCACAAATAAGTCCCCGGTCATAATCAGTGAGTGTATCTACGTCTGCAGTATGTTCCTTAGGTCTAACTTTAGTTAGCTCTTCTTTTCTACGTTCACGGTTCTCTTCAATAAGCCTCCGCTTAGCGGTTCTTTGTCTCTCGTTTAGAACGACTGTAAAAGAAGCAACTATGTCAACATAGAACATTCAAAATAAAAATAAAACTTAAACCAGTATTTACCATGCCACGTATCTTAATGACCAAGATGTCTTGCTTGGCGCCGGGGAGTTGGAACTCCAAAGGGTGTAAAGGAGCATGTTTTACAAGTGGCGCCATATGCTGTTCAAAGCATTGTTTTGAATAATTGCTTTCCAGTCTAATATTTTACGTTCATGGTCTAGACTCTTCATGGAACAATATTATCCTTAGCCGATTGTGAGCATGAAAACCGCACTACTGGTTGTTAAGTATTTTTTAACCATGAGCTCCGGCTTGGGTGTAGTAAGGGAAATGCGCAGAATTTTACAACACTTAATGAGAAACAACGTTTAATAGGACAATAATGAAATATCAATAGTAACAGGCCGTAAAATAATAATAAAAAATATGAAAACAGTATAGACTGACAAGGGAGGTATTTGTGCAGATAGAATACAACATTTATCAATTGGTATAGTAAATAGAAATTGGACTACTAGTAAATGATGCTGATATCCCAAATAACCATAAACGACATGAGACAGCTAAAATGTATATCTGAATATAAGCTGACCACAGGGCATGACATGGAATGCAGATACTATTATTGGAAATACCGAAGAAACCAACTAATACAACCCACATGCTCCGATAGGTGGCGCCACTTAACCCAGAATATTCATCAGTATTGAAAGTTAAAATCAGTCTGATAGAATCAAGATAGCTTTGTAAAATGATTCTACCCTCGTGGTAACTTATCATAATTGACAGAAATGGCTGTGCTTATCAGTAAAAATCCACATTCTGCAATAAATCAATGCCGACTTTAATGATGTGACCGGGGCTAGGAATTTATGTCAGAAATTTTTATGCAGTAATCAGCTGGATATGTCCAGAATAATGTATAAATATATGACCTTGTAATGACCTTGAGTACTAAAACTTAATTGATGAATCAGTGAAGACTATCTTCACCATCGGCTGTCAGGCACTGTACTGCGCCGACCATATTTATGGTAGAAACTACATAAATCACACGTGTAGAGGTATTTTTAGTAAATTTGTATACATTTATATACAAGAAATCATGTTCATTATCATCTGGAAAATATTGGCTCTCCACGTTCGTCTCATTCTCAGTGCTATAGAAAATTCATTTATTAAGCTCGATTTATTGTTTTTTTATGAAAACCATCGTATATTTAACAATAGACATATTTGTCGTCTCATTTTGTCATAAATATACAGTACGTGCAACCTGTCTGAAGCAACACGTACCCTTCAGGAGAAGCAAATTATGTTGTTATTGAGAGGTTGTTGCTTTTGAGAGGTAAAATTGATAATTATATCGTGCAGTTTGAAAAAGTCATGCTAATGTTGCAAGAAGGTTGTTGTTCAAGAGAGGGCCGCTCTGGAAAGGGTGTACTGTATATGCTATGAGTGAAAATAGTTATAAATAGCCAATCAATGGAAAGTGATAACAAGATGTTTAAACCTTAGAAAGTTAATTGTAATACAAGTACATGCTAATTAAATGAGCTTTATCTATGTTATCTTAATAGAAAGTGCTTGGACACCTAGGGTATACAATCTTCTACATTAATTCTTGTATGTATGAGGTATGTTCATCAATTACTTGAACACGTTTCTAGAATAACTCATTGAATACCAGAACATCAGGGAATAAGATGAAAAAAAATGTTTGAAATAACTAATTTTATACTACATGTATTTGCTAAATGTTAAAGCTTAACGACCCTATGTTCATTTTATATTGCTTGTACAGTGAAGCCCCATTTAGTAATACAAAGAAATTCGGATGTGGTTTCATTTTATATTTGAATTTAGTTAGGACCAAAACCATACCACCAGATTTACTGAAATGGCTGTTCATACGCGTACTGAAATAATATAAGTTTCTTTCCAAAATAATTTTTTTTTGGATAAAGCCGAAACAAATAGTTTCAACATAAAGTGTCCATAACATCCGTACTAAACACACTGCTGGACAATGTCAAGGACGATTTGCGGTCAAGTAAATGTTCCTACGGAGAAGCTATTCGATCAAGGAAGAAATCAAATAAGCCAGCAGGTCAATGGACTTGAATGATGGCAAATCTGATTACTGTCGATATCTCCACAAGCTACTAAAAGCATTCAATTTGTGATACGGACCGTAAAAAGTTGGGACGAATTATTGTTGACCATAACAATAAAAACTCGCGGGAAAATATCGAGATTTAGCGTCTGGTGATTCTCATCAATGGTTTAGTCACTCACAAACATTTCAGTATCCTTGAAATAATGACTAATAAAATACATTCAAAATTTGTACAGCGAGACGAATATGAAACGGGAACGGCAGTCGGATATTTTGCAATAGAAACATAAATATGCGCAAAGTCATAAGAAGACAATACACCACCATATCAACATAATAACACCATATATTAACACAAAACAACATCATAACAACACAATATATATGACAATATAATACCATATCAATTTAATATAACACCATATCAACACGAAACAACATCATAACAACAAAGTATAACACCATTTAAATGACAGTGAAAAGATTGAACCTAACATCATTATGGATAATTAAGAACATTTTACTATAGTTTTGTAAGGCTTAAGTATGTATTTCCGACAATAACAAAGAACCATTTTTGAACTTTTACAGAGCCAACACACCGATACATGCAGTATAAGGAGACGGTTACACTAAACCTTTGTGGCAATGCAGCGATAAACACCGAACACAAAATACAAACTGTACTTTGATTGATATACATGTAGTTGTTTTAGAAAAGAAAAGTCAATAAATAATAATATCAGATTTATAGAAACAATGATAACAACATAAACATAAAAAGACACGTGACCTAAAACATAGCTTTTGCTTCGATGATGCCATATAAACAATGAAACTTTAACCAAACGCTAACCATACTGGGTTAATGTGTGTCCATAGTTATATAATTAATGACTCAGGACTGGTGAAACATTATTCACTATCAGTCAAGTTAATCAAGGTCAGTAACTTGAAAGTAGCTTCATCTACATCCATCTCGTTAGCAATGATTGCGCCGGAACATGTAAGAAACATGGGTTAATAGGGGAGTCTATTTCGCTGCTTACCCGAGGATACGCAATCGTCTCTCTTGGCGTTGATAACGAGCAGATACTGACAAAATATGGGTCAATTGAGTATTTAATGGAGCACATTGCGGGATGTTACCTTATAATGGTTCCCGGGGGGAGCCAAATCACACCAGAGTATCAATCTAGTCTGTTAATTAGTGCTAGGGTTATTTATATTGAAAGAGAAGAATGGGCGTTAAGAAATATCATATACACAGATAAAGTCAATTATAAGGTAAAACCTCTTACAAATATACACGTTATTTTATCTTAAAACCAGTCTGAACGAAGGCGGAGCACTCTACATGCACTCGTAACAAGAATTATTCATGTTCAAGTTAAATATTCAGCAATATTAACATATTACACAATGATAAAAAATTGCGCAAGAGGTAGACACAAATTTGCTTGACCCGGAAAGGAATTCTCTAAACCATTGGCTGTTTGACTATGGTAAGGCACAAGTGTTTGTTTATTTTACAACTGGTGGGGAGAGAAGTGGTCTCATTAACAAACTGTATATCAGAGAATTCCAGGGCAACAGAATATAAGCAGAAAGCCGATGTATTGTTTACATGTACTCATATCATGACTGAGGTAGATACAGACAGCATGAAGGAAGATACAGACAGCATGAAGGAAGATACAGACAGCATGAAGGAAGAACTCAAACCCAATACAAACAATTAGTTGTCAATCAAGCCAGCAAGCAGTATTTATAATAAAAATACTTTCAGTAAAAATATATTTATAGAATGTCATTAATGAATTTATATGCAATGTATTAGCCACAGACGGTTTTGATAGAATGCCAGATTGTAATATAGATTCCAGACATTAGCATTCTTCAAGTGGTCGGTTAATGATCACAAATCTTAATGTTTTGATCATAACAAATAAGGGAACATCAATCATAAATAAAAACTTTGCAGCTAAACACCGAGTCACATCATAATCTAAGGACAATAAACAAGAACATAATATTTGCATGTTCTCTTATTGACGTTTTCATAATTGTCATCATTTCGAACGCCTGCAAATGCTCTGGTATTGCCTAACTATGTCTGCTTGCAGGGTGGAATCTTTTTGTTTCTTGTTAGTACACAGTGTCACACACTCCCTAGGGATCTTATCAAACAAATCCAGGAAGATAATTTCAACTTGTAAATATTTTGTACAAACAAGGACTTCGTGTCTTAATATAAGGTAGGGGTCAGATGGGCTATCATTTAAATCCGATACATGGACAAAGGGACGACATTCCGTATCAAGTTACACCCTGGGCGTCCGCGTGCAGTGTCAATCCGTTTCTATGGTAACAAGGTTATGGAAATTAAGGCATCAACGGGTGAATATAATACGAAAGGTCATTTATTTTGCATACTGGAGATGTGTTCGTTAGAGACGCACACATTAAATACAGCATTTAAGTCGAATTTCATTCCATTTTTAGTGCACATTTAAGCCTACAAGAAATAGGGTCCAAATCAAACCGGGGTCAAAAGCTGTAAGTTTAATATTTAGTTGAATATCAACCTCGGGTTCCAAACCCTTATAGACAAGGTTTCCAGGTACGGTATTAACAATGACAGAAGCTATTGTTCAATTCATTTCGTGAATATTTCGTGTTCATTACAACAAAGATCTATGGTATTTATGTGTTGTTGTCAAGTTGGGAGAATATAAACAGTTAGCACATCAATTAGTTCTTTCGTTAGAATGAATGGAGTGGAACTTTTTTTCAATACATTTCTTATGATAAAAAATTATAATACATGTATATAAATATTTGCACTAATACATACAAATTACAAACAATTTCCTTTCGTTTTATGACACAGAACCTTATTTAATTAATACGCAGTATTATATATATATAGTATATACAGATAAAACTTACGGTCAGTTGCCATGCCAACATGTAAACATTTATGAAATCTGCATTCTTGACACTGATTTCTTGTTGTTTTATCAATGACACATTTTCCGTTCCATTTACAATGGTATTGTAGATTTTTCTGAATAGTGCGACGAAAGAAACCCTGAAAAAATACAAAACTGACATGTACATGTTTATTATAATTATATTCAAGTGATAAAAATGCACCGTAACCTCGAAATATCAAAATAACCTTAATCAACATAATGCTTGTAATTATTACAATATTTCATGTAAAAACTTCCATATCTTGGACTTTATTTTGTTTTGATATGTTCAACTTTTGGAAATATCCATTTGGAATCATTTTAGCACACGAAAGTCGTATATTTATTTATTTTATTTTTTATTTATTTATTTTATTTTATTTATTTTGTTATTTTTTTAAAGACTGCGTGGTTTATTAAAACAATTAGTTTAATTAAGACGCACCTTGCACCCTTCACACGTCATACATCTATAGTGGTACCCGGTCGCTGCATCACCGCAAACTATACAGGGTTCAGGTCCATTTGTTAAATCCATGTAACTAGGTATATATGGCACACCTGAAAAAAGATAAAATATTAGAATAAAGAAAAACATTTTTTTGATTACCCTTTAATGGCACACAGGGAAATTAAAATAACACAATAATGTAATCATTTTATGTTATTTTATTTGTTATTCTTTTATTCTATATCATGTATATAATCATGTACATGCACATTTATATTTCATACTGTTTATAAATGTGTAAGTCTTCATGGGTTTACTGAAATCTATATTACATGTTTTTCACGAATCAAAAACGTTTTATTGGCAAATTATCAGCGATGTCGGTTCATATAATTACACTAAGATTTAGAGAAATGATCAACCATTTTCTTCCTTAAATTCTCGCCATTTCAGTCAACATGTCTTGTCTATAAACATATTCACAACAACACGTAGTGTAGTGTTCATTTCGAGATTTTAAAAGTTTGCCTTCAGTCAATAAAATAGCCAGTCGTGTATCTTTTTATAGTAACGTACATTAAACTTGTATAAATAAATTGGTCGATGGAGCATTAACACACGCATATCGCTACAATCAGCAAATATGTTAAATAACAGGTGGTCAGTCTACACATCGGTTAAATACACGCATACATTCTCGTATGTATACATTTCTAGGTCATATTTTTGTGATATACATAGATTACGGCTGTACTGACTGTTCATAGTTTAACTGGTCGATAGAGTAAATTCACTCTAACTACATCTGTCATATACACGGTCAACACGGAGGTCAATTTTACGGCCATTATATTGTAGACTGGTGACTAAGTTTTTTGACCATGTTAATTCATTACACTACATATATACTGCCTTGTGTACATGTGGAATAAAAGTCAGACATGAAAAAGTATGAAAATGCAAATCCATTATGCATGTTTAATGAATAATTATGTAGCGATTTCTTAATTGTATTTTGTGAAGTTATATACTTAAAGAGTGTTAATTGTTGACAAGTGGTTGACAACTGAAGTTAATTCATTGATTAATCAAATAAACACATTTCTGTCGTTTTGTGTATTACGCATGCTTGTGCAAAGGGTGAATTTGTACAGATAATGTGTACAATACAAAAATACACAATTCGAAACAAAATAGTCTGTTCTGTTCTGTTCTGAAATCTGCTTCATTAGGTATCTCAATCGATACATTGATGCGCTCAGTGTATTACAGTTTGTTAATTACTGGTCCACGGATCAGGTCAATATATGTATGAATAATTTTCCTCTAGCATCTCGCATTATCTGTGACTTATCAAAATTACCGTTCCGTGGGTTTATTGGTCAATATATGAGTTAATGGATGTAGTATGCGTTTATCTCGACATCATATCCGCCAACAAACCACAGTTCGGTAGTTAATTTAGAGGGAGGAAAATAAAGGTACCCGCCTAGTAAAATCATGATTTTAGCAAAAACTAGACTCGTTGTGAAGTTTTTTTTTTAATTCAAAAAGTCTGATGAGAGACATTACACGCCCTTGTTTAATTCTCGATTAGAGATTTAGCTCAGATACCAGAATATGGTTGACCCTTTATTACTTTATAGTTTGAGTTTGAACTTAAA
The DNA here is from genome assembly GCA_964023205.1 of Lutraria lutraria. Taxonomy (NCBI): domain Eukaryota; kingdom Metazoa; phylum Mollusca; class Bivalvia; order Venerida; family Mactridae; genus Lutraria; species Lutraria lutraria. The sequence continues at coordinate 1,014,418 of OZ026851.1, read as the reverse complement.
GTCTTAGGGGTTTTTTTTCATACCCTCAACATTCAATGAAATGGATATCATCTCACATACGTTCAAAATAGAAAATGTACAATACAAATGTATATGATTTAAGATATATGATTTGTCCGTCCAACAAAAAAAAACATTTATGAATATCGAGTCAGACAACAATAATGTTTACCAGGTGGTTTGTATGATATTTTAAACTTAGAAGTTGTACGCCAGGAATATACCAACATGATAATAATTATAATATACTTAGTATATTGACGGCAAAACTTGGCAACACACAACATAAGGAAGTGATGTTACACGACTGGTTGTTGAATATGTGCACGTAATCAAACTTTCTCCTTGCTGTAACCAGTTTAGAGTTAAACAACAACCACAAAAATATTAACAACAAAATATCGCCGTGTTAACCCAAGGCAACAAAAGTCCGCATACCTTCTAATGTAAACTAAACGGTTGCCATGGTGATGCAGGTGTATTTCTGACAAGCTATAGGTAACTATGATAAATGTTCATTCCCCCCCCCCCCCCCCCAGATATGTATGTACTTAATTCATAATTATGCAGGAATGTGTTATGCCATACTTCGACGCCAAGAGCAAAATGTAGGTGTCAGAGGTCAAACAAGGTCGTGATGAGGTCAACTAGAAGCGATATGAACAATACAAACACGTAGATAAACCAATTAAGATAGATAGATAGTGTCTATACCTAAGTCATCATTGATCAAGGCACATACACTTTTATACTCTCATCGATCAACAGCATATAGCATCATCAGGGTAGAAGTTTTATATTTGAAGAATGTTGCAGCAGTCTTTGTAAACATTATGGTTGATATATACATTCAACTAATTTGTGTTTTGTTAATTAATATATCAAGTTTTACTCCCTTTTTTACAGTCAAAGTCATAGGCGTGAGGCAGACAGTTCACCTAGTCATCGTTTCCTGGGTGGATCCAGTACTGGAGTCATATCCTCCGTAATCAACTGCTTACTTTCTCACATAAAGAGACATGGTCGGTATCGGGCCTCGAACCCTCGACCCTCTATCAGTGAGAGGTTAGAGTGACTTGATGTAAGCGACCTTAACAAATCGACCAAGGAGGCAGACGCGTTCAAATAAGCTTACTCTCTTTACCTAGTTAAAAGAAATGTAACATCTCATTTCAACAAGCAAAATTAATCACATTTTATACCACTTTCCAAATGCTATACCTATCTCAATGAAAGAGTATTATATTTCAAACCAACTCAAGTTACCAGCGTAAAGTGTGCTCCGGACAAAATGGCGAATTTCGTTTAAGAATTAAATGAAGGACCTTTACTGACCCGAATATACAATATATTATATCGGGCACCATTTTCACGTGGAGAAATTACTATACACGTGTATAATAATATAAATAGCTGGGGCGGGATCCGTGGTGGAATATTTTGTGGAATCACCTGTAAAAGATCGAGTCACCAAATGAACCAGGCGGTTTATGCAATAACTACGTGCTAGTCTCCTAGTCAAAATACAAGTACCTAACGCCGTACAGAGAAAACATCATGTAGGAACAACAAAATAATTACATGAACGTGTGGACCGACGGACGGTCTCATATGAGAAGTATATTGTGGGGTGCCGCCTTTGATCTTCTTTGATGTTTTTATCTCCACAAGTCGTTTTCTACACCCACAAGTCGAAATTAACCCCAAACTTCTGGTTTGTACGTAATAGCACCTCACAATGACGAGGTGTACTATCCCTAACCCAAACCCTAACCTCAAAACTACCCTCTAATCCGGGCGGATGGACGGACGGACGGACTCACTGAAGTGACGTTGTGGGGTGCCGCCTTTGATCTTCTTTTGATCTTCTAAACCCCACAAGCAACATTTTTGCACCCCATAAGCACAAATTTCCCCCACAACGTCGGTTTGTACGTACTGGAACCCCATAACGACAACTTGTACTTACCCTAACCCTAACCCCATAACGACACCTGGGTGCGTACGGATAGACGGACGAACATAGGTGAAGTAGGGGCAAATGCTAACACCCGCCCTCATGTAATCGATTTGACAGAGATATAGTAAAACGTTACACAGACTTGATAAAGCATTTCGAACAAGAACAAATTGATCTGGGAAAGGCGCTATTATCAAACGCACAGGAAAATATCCTTTAGCAAAGAGCGGTCAGTACATTTTACCGAGCGGTCACTGATCCCGTGCGGTCAACGCCCTACAGTGACCACTAAATGACCCATCGCTTACATGAAAAAGTGTAATCGCTTCTAAAAATGGCCAGTAACTCCAGAAACGTTCAGCGGACTATAACTCATGTGAGGACTGTTCATTTAATAATTTAGTTAAACTTTCAGATTAATTAAAATCTTAAGAAATAACAGATTTAAATATAGCTCGGTTAAAGTTTCTCAGGGAGTCAAGCTAAGATGAAATAGATGGTTTTATTAATTGTGTAAAACATGTCATGAGAACGCCAGTAGTGTTTTTGTCGTAACAGATAAACCGTGACGCTTTAAACTTTATTCATCTCTCCGAGTGAGGGCGCTGCAGCTTCTCAGCATTATTACGCCATATTGGATAACAGACGAACAAAACAGATCTTGGATAATCTTGGGACGTTCTAGAATGGTGAGTAGAGTTTGTATTTTGTTTTAGAAATCTCGGCTCTCTCTTGTTGATGTTTAAGAAAACAAACTGTAGTGTCTGTACAGCAATTATTTTTCTATTGCAATCTTATTTTGAGAAAAATTGGTTCTAACTTCTTAATATTTTTTTACAAACATGCAAAGGATATTTGTAAAAGAAATATTTTATAACATTTAATACTGTATAAATATGTTATACAAAATGGTGGTTTTAATACGTGTATATAAATCAATGAAGTGAATTCATAAACTAAGATCATGTATACTACATGTATACGTATATATAGAATAGTTTTACATTTATTTAAATCTTACACGTAATTCTATGACGGTCAGGGATTTAATATGAATTAAGCATATTTTCCCAAGAGAAGACACTGATTATCAATGACATACTCTCAGTAAAACAAACACTTTCTAGTCATATCTTTAAAAACTGCATATTAAAAATTACGCTATAAAAGAAAAGGGATAAATTCAAACACATTTCATAACCTTTTATTTTCTTCTAAATACAAAATGTACATTTTTTAGTCAATTGTCGTAGAAAATAAATTAATGAAACCCACTCATAATTAATGTATGTCACCAATTAGTCTTTTACTTTAATAATAAATAATTTAATATAAACTGATTCTATATTCATATAACCACTATATAAGACAACACCCTTTGGGGGTAGCAAAATTATGTCGTTGTTGAGAAGTTAGTAATTTTTTAACTTAAGTTATATTTTTCCTTAAATTCGACTTTTTCCTTAACTCTTTTGTACTAATATAAAGGAGGAAATCACAATAATATGATTTTATCTTCGTTCTAAAGATGCCAATTATGAAAATGATAATTCATTTTCACACTTTTTGATGACTGGTTTACAAACTTTTACCATGTAAAAAAATTACTCTTCGACTTAAGTTAAAGAAAATCTTAAGATGCTTTGTGAATACGGACCCTGGAGATGATAACTTAATAGTTAAATCGTGCAGTGGGAAAAAATCATGCTGTTGTTGAAGGGAGGTTGTTGTTCAAGAGAGGGCTGCTCTAGGGAGGTTGTACTGTAATGTATGATCGAGTGTGGTGTATTTAATGAAATAATGTATGTTAAAACTACAAATGATTGTTAAATTACTATCTATCTTCAAAAATACTTGTACTAACTGTCTGTGTAGTATAAACTCCAAGCCCTGTTCTGTTTTATGGGTTTAAGAAACAGATACCCGTTCCCTTTGATAGTGGAGATTTGCGTCATAAAACAATAAATTGGGGGTATTTTAAAAACGACCTTTCTTTAGTAGCATCTTGAATTTTATGGGGTTCCCAAACTATTTGTAAATGGGACAGCATTTTTCTATTTATTTTTAATTATGGGGAAATTTGTTATGCTTCAACGGGTACAAATATATACTTTTCTCTAAAGACACGGTGCCAAATACTAGACCCAGAATGGCATAAAAAGGGGTACACCAGTCCTAATGGCTCTGTAAGAAGGAATCGTCCAACACCATCACAAACAAACATCAAACTTCACAATTTTTATACGATTCAACATAACAAAGGTTGAATAAATTTAATGAGATTTGATACAAGAAGTTAACCTATGCATACTTAGTTCAAAAGCTGTCTAAATGGATCACACGTTTCTCTCGATAACGTCATGTTGACCGAGTGTAGGCCAGAGTGCTATAAATTGTAAACATGTTATAAAATACATCTATGTAAGTATAAAACACTTCAATTTCGTGATTAACGTATTAAAACTCGGGTGTTTTATTATGTTGGTGTTCGACCTCAAATTCGTGAACAATAATCGTACATTGACTGTGGAAGTATTACACGAATCATGTTTTAAAAGACAGAAAGGTCAGCAATACACAATCGCGAAATTAAGTTCTGTGTTTACGCGTACTTCAGACAAAGTATGAACATATTTATAGCGAGAACATCGATAACTTCATTGCTCTTACAGATAACATACGTGTAGTTAAACTTTAGCAAAACGTCTACTTTTCTTTAGTCAGATTAAGATACGACTTTGGACATGCCGCAGATATGCGAGGGTCACCTGAGGTCCGAGTTAAGTCATTGACCATGGGACATTTATCCATTAAACAAACAGTGTATATACTATACGTCTGTACAGGTCAGTTTGTGATATGGAGATATAATATTCTGGAACGAGGCCAACTTCTACATGGGTTATTCATCGATATTAAACTTCAGTGTAATCGTCATAAACGGTCACCTCTAAACAACAGACACCTTCCTGTTCCAGTCAGTACTAGTATACATGCAACCCATATTGACGTTTTACTCTCTGTTTTCACTCTCTCAACAACATCTACCTCCCTACAACAGCCAGTTTTGTACATCCTATCGGTGGCTGTTATAGGGAGGTTGCACTGTTGAAGTGATACATGCTGATAGTTTCAAACCTCATTTTGCGACAACCTCGTCATTCAGACCACCCCATTATAATAACAACCTAATCTCTGACATGTCTTCAATATTATCCACAATAGTTCAAACTAACAATGAGGCTACATCAACATAAATATTACCAAATATCCCTCATTAGTTATTAATATTAACATTTTACCATGCTTTGTATATTTGAGTTAATCAGGTTAACAATTTAGTTCATTTAAGTTTTTAATTCAGCGTGCGGTAACAATTTTTTTATAACTCGAAGTTTATGTAATAAAACTCTTCAGAATACATTATCTGTCCCTTTATCTAGGACCAAACTTAACACGAGTAGGCAGGAAAAACTGCACCATTGGGTTTGTGAAAATCGATAACTTTTTAGTATGAGCCTAATGCTTTGTTACAGATATAAATCATTTAGTACCATATACGTACATCATTACATGAGGTCTCTTTTGAAATGTCAATTACTCATGAGATACTATTTCTAGAACCACACTCATGTTATTAACCTTCATACGCTTGTCCAATCCTACAATATGGATTAAACTGGTGGTCATTTCTAGCTAGACCATGAGGACAAAATATTGACTTTCCTCTAGCATTATCTCTTCATTAAGACTTCAAGTAAATCAATACGTGATGCCATCAACGTGCATGACAGATTGGTACGTTGGGAGCGAGCTGTCACGGAGACTGGCGGACTTTGACGAAAATCACAACGTCATGTTAGTTTCGTGATTTTCGTGAAGAGCGAGCTGTCACGGAGACTGGCGGACTTTGACGAAAACCACAACGACATGTTAGCTTCACATTGTGCACTTTTACAAAGATTAACTGACAGAGATTATGATAGAATAATTAGGAGTTTTTATAATCAGATTCGTGTATTAATTAAAGCATAGACGAACCATTCTTTTTTTCTGTTTTCTAGGGTGTAACAGATCGTCGAATATAGATGTCAGAGTATTTCATGGAGATCTTGGTTAGTTAAGTATCAAATTGTTCTAACACTGAAGATGAAGGCCTGAGATCACACAAGTGTTGCTACAGTTTATTCCCTATCAGAATTGTTTATTAAAACGGGTGTCCTGTTTGTCCTCATTTTGAGTAGTATCATTTTCTTCGACAGATTACTGCGCTTTTGATCAGCGAAATTCATCCGTGGGTGTTTGTTTTGAAGTTTTTGATATTAGATTTGCAGCCACATATCCCGCTATGGATACTATTTGTGCTTTTCACATTAAAGAGCACCGGGGCGAGATGACCTCTCCTTGAAAGAAATAGTCCAAGTGTCCTCCATACCCGTCATGCGTCATTAAAATTCCTCCGCGGGCAAAGTAGTTCAGTCTGACCGGGAGAAACTATCAGTGTAAATGTACCAGTATCTCAAATCGATCCAAACGTTGAAAAAAAACATCTGTGAATGGTATGTGGTGTTTTTGCACTATCGATGGCCATGTTTCAATGTAAATGATTACTGTGTCAAAACTGTGGTCTGGTTTATAATAAACAAGGCCATCTCGCTGATAAAACTTCAGAAAAAGTTCATTGAGAGGACCCATAAATCTAATTGTTACAATGTTGTTAATTTTGTTGAAGGTCTAAATAAACGCTTTTAGCCAAAGCAGTGATAATGTATTTTCACATCGTTATGAATAAATCACGTTTTTCGCACCTTTCTTTAAATTTTAGGTTTGCGCCAGGGTGGAGATGCACCAGACATTGTTTTGAAGCGAGTAAGTACTTAAAAGAATAAAAACACACAGTTGTATCTTAGGGGATGAAACTACTCCATGTCAGAAACAACAGAAAATAGTATTTATCGTTACCTTACAAAACATATTCCTGTTTTGAAAACGGATCCAAAAGAAGTTTATAATTCTGAATATAAATTGTTATGCTCAAAAACATTACCCAAAGATGGCTTTCATTTTTTACTATACATGCATAAATAACCACCATAGATTATAGATATGGTACATTTGGGGAAACTATTAACAATTTATGACTAATACGATTCAAATATGAATTGTACGATTCAAATATGAATTATACGATTCAAATATGAATTATACGATTCAAATATAAATTGTACGATAACTTTTTCATACATTGACTTGCTTCATAAAGAACTATGTATCAAAGTTCGTTCATGGTCGTTTTAAAGATCTGTGTTACGCCTATATTTGATAGTAGCAGCATGGCTGTCTATTATGAGTCATCAAATATGGTTATTATTGCGTTAATCGTAAATAATCGGTAAATATAAACAGTCGTAATGTTGAAGTGGTCGTTAAATGAGGTCTTAATTTGTAAGCATTTGAAGTTGTTTTCAGACATAAGACTGATAAACGTGCGTGAACATTGTTCTCTGTTTAAGTAAGCCATGTCATGTGACTATGTAATATTTCGCCCCGATACAAAAACGTTCTGTGACCATTTCGTGTATAAGTATAGTTTGATATTCTTTCAACTCGGCCTGATTTAATACATCCATATAAATGACCATTGTAAGTGTAATATGTTAATAAACAGATCTACACTTCGGACACAACAAATAGCAGGTGCGTGAAATGTTACCGACCGCATTTTTCTTTGTTAGCCTGTCTACACAAGCACATACACTTTTATAATTACATAGTCACTTACTACAGAGAGACAAAGGGGCTACGACCCCTTAAATTGTACGTAAATTGTTATAACATGGTGTACAAATGATGTATTAAAATAAATTATAATTAAGAACTACATGTATCTTTTTCTATTACATTTCATCTATAAGTAAGTTATCGGCCAACAAATATCAATGTCTGCAAATAGGTTACATGTATTTGGATCAAAATCGATTTTTTATCATATCAACATCTGAGATTCTCCCACATCATGAATAAGACGTTTTTTATGAAAAATAATTATTTTTTTTACTTTGGGTAACAACAAATGAAATGTCAAACCATCAAAAAAAAAAACTTTTCCTGGGTAAAAGATTTTTCAAAGCTTTTATAACGGGGGGTATACCAAACTGAAGATCTAAAGTTCTAAACCTTTTTGTTCCAAATATTTGTAGTCGTTCAACAGAACTTTTCGGAAAAGACTATAAATCATACTTCTGAATATTATGAAATATTTCATCGACTTTATTTTTTTTCATCCCTCTTTTTCTCGCTTTTATCAAATTAATAATATTTCCAACAGTAGGATAGGTTTGTTTATCAAGTATTTAATGAAACTAGTAGACACTAGTAATTAGTTTCTACACCTCAACTGTAAATTAGGAATCTTCCGTTTATCAAGAATAGAATTCAAGAAAGTTGATAATACATGATAATTAATTACTCCGTGTATATCTTAACTGTAAATTATAAGAGTGTACATTTTTTTATTTTTAATAAAACAGATATATATTGATTCGGTTACAAATCATGAATATAAAATTTGAATCTGCAGGTATTCTGTTGGTGATTACTGGGCGGAATATGGTGACAAAGAAGAATTGTATGGACGGATGCATGGTGATATACTTGGTTGATAATCTTGATGACAGTGATGGTGAAAGTGAGCTACTAATCTCTCCAGATTCTGAGGACGAGGGTTAGAAAGCCTTAGTTTTCAAATTGATCCGAAACGTGTGACTTTATTTAAACATACAATTAAAGAAAATATAGACTGATCCTATGTGATTAACTGTTCAAATATTATAAGATACTAAACTATTTCTAAAATACACCACAACGGTACTTCTTGATGTTAAATGTACAAAAGAATAATACTTTAAAAGTTGAAATCTATCAGAAAATAATAAATATGCTGTCTTCATGCCGGGTGGCCCCTTTTTCAATATTTTAAGGTCATCTTGAGGTGTAATATCACCGCATGTTTCATAGAATGATACAGTTCTTATTGACGTATTTATAACATTGTTTGTGTTAAAAATGACATTGATTTGCTTCTGTCCGCCTGACCTTCGTATCAATACAGCTGACACGAGTAATAAACCAGCAACAACACGAATTACTTACAATCGTAATAAGCGAGTAATTATTATCACGTATACAATAAGACTACCTATCCGCCATTAACCTCAATCGCTCAAATAATATAAGAGGTATCTGTTATATGACCCAGGCGAGCTTGGAAAATTTGCTTACAAATATGTGAATAGAATTACCACCCTTATCTGTGATATCAATGTAAATAAAATTCTCCACACAGGAGAGAGAGAGAGGATACGTGTCTATGTTGGAGCTGACTTTAAAAAAAATAAAAAATACGAAATTACCATGTGAACCATTGTAAGCCCACATTAAAATAAAGAAACATTTCAAAATGCTTGCGGTTGAAGGAAATACTTTTTGCAGTTAAAACGAACCTTTTCTTTTTCTTTCTTTAGCTTTCGAGATGTCTCCGGTTTTCGCATTGCTATATTCCGTCGACGAAGATGATGAAGACTCACTGAATTCACGTATTGGGCTCGAGCTAATGTTACTAAATTCACTTTCTGGGCTTCCGAATCCATTCGACTTAGACTCCTCGGTCGCACCTGTACCTGTCACCAGTCCGTGGCACGGGACTCGTACCATAGGCTGAGCCAGTGAACTGACCGATGCAAATGATGTTAACGGGTTAACGTATGGGCCCACACTCACACCCATAGGTGCCAGGGGCAACATCGGAGTTAGAGTGGGTACATTTTCTTCTCCGTACATTCTCGCAATATCTTAAATATTCTAAAGTCTAGTGGGTCGAATTTAGAACAGTTTCTATAAATAACCTTCGTTACCAGTAACCTTAAATGTTCATTGAATCCCAGTTTACTGATTAAAACAACGCTTTAAAAACGTTATATTTTAATAAATCCGAATTCGAAGACATCGCCTTGTTGACTCGTCCACAGTAATATCTTGCCCGAACGTCAAACATAAATGTCCGCCATGTTATTTTGGAATATACAAATTACACTTAACTATCCTTCGAAGCCATTATCGCAATGTTAATGAATCTAGACCAGTCTATTTCCAAACTTTTTTTCTTTATGCTGAAATTTTCCTGTAATTATTGTTTAAAATCTGCCGACATAGTTTTTAAGTTCACTGTATAAGTTTAATTTATACATGATTTATGTATGCACCGGATTGTTTCACAATGTCTTCAGTTCGACTGGTCAGTTTAAGTGTATTACACACGGTTTTCCTAACCTAACGTACGGCCATTGCATACTGACCAGGCGAGTCCATTTCATTGGTCAATGAGGGCGAGATGACCTTTCAAGCTCGGTCAATGAAAGATACGCATCCACCGTTTTCCAGACGCAAACTATTTACTCTTTCTGTCTCATAGACGAGAAATTGTTATTAATATTGTTTTGTTGAAGTTAAAATGTTGAAATTTGCACTTTTTAGTTAAAATCTAACGATACAGAGGACAATGTTAAACCGATCTAAAAGACGTAAAAACGTGCCTGATTTCAGCTAAATCTACCTTAGTTATGACTGTTTCCTTCTTATTCAGTATTTTGTCTTTCCGATATTTTAGTATTAACTATATCTTCGAGTTAAAAATATGGGAATAGGAAGTTATTTTTGGTAATGTTTGTGGAAACAGCGTATATTTTTTACCCAACTTCCTTCCGCAGTTAACTGATGAACGTTAAACGTAATGGTTAACTGCCTGGAAAAAGTTTCTTAAACATTCTCAATTTACAGTGGGTTATAGTGAATATTGTTATTTTCAGGTTTTCACAGACACCAATAACTCGAAACCCCTACGAAAAGTAGACTTAAACTTGTCCCTATGTTAACTAAGGACATAAGCAACAAGTAGCGCCAAATACCCGGATCTGTCTCCCGATAGGTTCACGACCATCAAGTAGGCGTGGTTTATTGATGATGAACGATATCCGCCGAAGAGAGCCGAATAGCGATGACGTCATATTACGTAACGTTTGCTCGCGGTATAACAAATACTACCCAGTGGTGATTGTTATCAACTTGTTACAGTTATGTTACATAAAAGCCTCGGGGTTTATTGGTTTTATCCGCCATTTATCTATATGAAGGTCGGCCAGTACACTGTACACAGAATTGAATAGAGTAAATATTGTGTCTGCGACTTGTATGCGTTAGAACTTAGTTAGGGTATCGACGTGGAACAAGCCAGTGTAAATCTTGTATTTGTTTTACATAATATAGTGTCGTCTTGCACAACATTACTCAACATAGGGAGTTCAACCTGTCTAGGACATTGTTTGTTATGTATAAACTTAACTAGCCTAGCCAGACGGATTGGAAATCATTGCTTAGTTGTGGAAAACAATAAATAAATAAGTATGTAATAATACAAAATGTATTCGATTTGTATTTTCAAATTTAACTTTTTATACGTGTGTCTTAACCTGAGTAAGACCGCGGCTGTGGTTCAGTGGTTAGTGAGCTGGTTTTGTAACTCAACTGCCCGGGTACTAGTCTCGGTCGCAGCAGGACATACACATCTGTGAAAATTTGACCAGAAAATCAATTTTCTATCATTTGTGGAGATCAATTTTCGAGAAGTGCCGGCTCCTTATAGAAAGATTAGAAAACAGCTCAGGAAAGTTGGTTTGGAGAACTGGCCGCCGTATATAATTGAAACATTGTTGATAAAAACTGTGTTAAACCCACTAAAACATGGCCTCAGTCATTATTGGACTGAATGGTATCCACAACGGTTTATATCAGGATAGAAAAAATTATCGTATTTGCCGTTATCCGACTGACACTACGTTTTGGCGCAAAAACTAAATTTTCTAAAGTACGAAAGTATTTGTGGACGAATTTTACCTCGTAAAATTAGAAAAAGAAAAGAAAAAGTAAACAACCTTGATTCGAGTAACCGTAATAGTACAATAAAACCTTTATTTAACCGTACACTCTGAAAATCGGACCATTTTTTCAAGTCCTATTTCGGAATTTATCAAAAGTTCTCTGAAAACCGGAATTTTCCGGAAACTAGACTTTTAGCCTTGTCCGGAAGGTGTCCGGTTTTCAGGGTTTTACTGTATTACTTCGTACCTAGGAGTAAAATATTTGTGTCTTCAAGTATAGGTTCAAATACAATCGTGTTAATAACGGGGTACGAATAAAACTATATAGTTTTATCATTTATCTGTAGCAAACTATATAGTTTTATTCGTACCCTGTTATTATAACATTGTTGTATCTACTAATGTTTGTATTTTATATATACATGTAGTTCTTCATTTTCCATTTAATTTATAAATATCAACAACTAAACACTCATGTATTTTGTATTCAGGCCTTAACTTTGTAATGTTTGTTTCTGGTAAAGCGATGGACTACTGAACGAAATGTTGAGGGTTCACTTCTGAACTTCTTAGGGACGCTTTTTTAGTGCCCCCATCCCCTCTACCGAGCCAAGTACAGTGTCTAGAAAATCACAGGGAAAATTGCTATACGTGTATCGGTCTTTGCACCGGGCAAGATAATGAAGATACAAAATGTCCGACTATCCTTCATTTTTATCTCCCTCTTTCTGGAACTAGACAAATTTCACATGTGAAGAAACCGTCCAGCTGGCTCATAAAAGGTCTATGATTCTACCCAGGTACAAGCATGCTGGCTTCCTCCACCAGTACAGGCTGGGAATGTCGCCTACTGATCCTGGAAGTTAAGTCCAAATGTTAGGGGTATTATTTATGTCGATAAAATATCAGACTTGGATATAAGTCACGTGTTTCCTGTCATTCCAAGAAAAACTTAACGTGATAATCGTAGTAATATTATAATCAGAATATGCAGAATGATAATTTGTTGGTATGGAAATAACCTATTTAACATAGCCAGGTACGATTTGGGCCTTGTTAAGAATTCGGTAAAATTCGATGTACACACCTGTTCCATTGAGATCTGGGTAAGTTTTTATTTCATATAGCTTCCACATGCGCCGTCATTCAAAACTTCACATATCGCTTGTTCAGATTACAAAAATAACATAGATTTACTAAAGGCGAGTGTTTCTTCTTTTCCATCATGTACAGCGTGTCCGCGAGATGAACCTTAAACCTTTGTGTCCCCGCAAGTCCATTTGCATTTAAATTTGCTGCAGATAAATGATAAAAATGTTTCGCCTGTCACTTAAGAATGTGGAAATTAATATTCATCCCTAGATGTTTTGGCGGACTCTCTTGTTTTGATGCAAAAAATAGGCGGGAGTCCAATCCTGTTTACCGACCTAATCTATTCTGGTGTTTGCCTGTACATCGTACATGTAAATATTCGGCGAATTCTTATTTGTTGCAATTAAGCCGTTCTCCTCCTAAATATCCATACAGTTGGTATAACCGTTATTTTTCATTCAAAAACAATGAAAAGGGGATACTTCAAGGGGCCAGGAACGGACTAGAATAAGTACATTTTAAACGTATATCATGTCCATTTAACTCTAATGTTACTCAGTTTTAGCCTTGCATAAAAACGAACTGCAAAGAAGGAACAACAAGAAAAAAAATTGACAACATTTATGTAAACTTCAGAGATTTTTATTATGGAACATGATACATGTAGTACGCCCCCATGAAGGTGGTAATTATAACATTAATAGAGTTAGTTCATAATTATGTACCCAAGACAACATGAAATCTTCAAACACGGACATAAATACTGAGTATAAAGTCAAACCACGGACACGGATCAAACCATGCAACTTGAACTTACCGTGATGGACTTGCACAGCAACATGAAACGGGAACTACTTTAACAATTGCATGGCGGATGTAGAAAAACGTAGTACTTAGGTGCGCATAAAAATTCAGGGGCGCCGAGCGAGTGACGGCTGTGAATAGCTGAATTAAAAAAATATTTTAAAAAAAACATGCGTTTGTTTAAGCACTCTATTTTAAGCCGATGCGTCTTTCTTGCCTTTGTTTAATCTTTTCGTTAATAAATCGCTGTTGGGTCCATTTGACGGCTCAATAGCAATCATGATGATCAGAACACTTTATTTCTACATTAAGTGATCCAGCTGATAGAATGCGAGGGTCGTTGTGACCCAGACTGGCTTCAGAGGGGCGTAACGATCTGCTGAAACACTTTATTAGAAAACTACCACAGGGACTCGGGAGTAATTCAGACTGTACCAAATTCACTACCAATGTCCTACTACAGTACAACCTCTCCAGAGCGACCCTCTCTTGAGCACGACCTCCCTTCAACAAAAGCATGATCATTCCAAATGTACGATTTATCATAAACTATTAATTTAACCTTCTTAGAGCAACAATCTCTTAATAACAACATAGGATTGCTTCTCAGTCCCAATGGGTGTTGCTTAGGAGAGGTTGCGCTGTATAATGATGTCACGTGCTAAGGGGTAGATTCTGATTGAAAGTATTGCTTTACTCCATGGTTACGTACACGCGCTGGACTAGGCCAACTTAAATAACATTTTTGATTTTAGAATAGTGATAGGTTATAATAAAGGCATTACCGAGGTATAAGTACTACACGTTATCTACATGTTTCACGGTAGCTAAATAAAAAAGATACGCTATAGATTGTTGAAAAAAAATCTTGATTGAAAAAATATTCTTGTTGAATTAGAGAAGTACGCAAAAAAAAGGAAAACAATGTGTGTTGATTTTTGACACTGTTTTTATTATAATGCCAGTCACAAGTTTATACAGGAACAGTTAAACCTGTGTTTGTGTCCACCTCCGAATGAAGGCCACCCTGTGAATTAAGGCCATTCTTTTAAAAACTGTCATTGATTATTTAGAACAAAATGACCTCAGCTTAAAAGTCACCTGTCAATAAAAGTCACAATATGTCTTTCCCGAGGGTGGCCTTTGTTCACAGGTTTAACTGTATATCAAAATTATAAATTTATACTTAACTTACATGAAAATCATTTCGGGAAATCACGACAAATAGATACAAAAAGATAATTGGCGTGGTATTTTCTTGTTTTCTTGTCTACAACTCCCTGTGGTAAAATGCATTTAATGTAAAATGCATGGATACAATATTTCACCAAAACTAAGTGCATGAATAATGCCCGACCCGTTTGACCGATTTAACGATGATTTTGATTGCCAAGAGTAAAAGAAATAACGGACTCCTATGAATAATTGCAAAACAAAATGAGATCTTTAAACGCGCCATTATTTAAGAACGGTAAAATATATTGGAGATTTCCTGGTAGTATATAAAGACCTTTTATATCTTTGAACCTATTCAAAAGACGATCCTTAATTCTTGCTTGAGAATGAAAACATGTATACAACAACATTTTTTATTTGGCATTCTAACGCGTACACTTGTAAACATGTAAATATTATTATATGCATGTATTTTGAATTAACGCCACATCTAGTTTTAACTATTCAGACAGATCACATGCGCTTCCCTGTGAGGAATCACCGTCCTTTCGGTTTGTATTTCTGTGTGACAAATTTATTAGCAGATATTATTTTATACTTGTATACGAGTATTTGTCCTAAACTTGAAAGATTTCATTCATCATTTTCATTTCTTTTCTTTTTGGTTGTTTGTTATGAAAACCATTGTATATGTAACAATATGATATCATGTTTGTTCCCTCATTTTGTCATGAAAGTGATATGAGTGTAATAAAGGAATTTTGACTTTGACTTTGTTTCTTGTATCTTCGCGCGGTTACACTGTCTTTTTCTCCATTTATGTCAGGGCTGTGATGAAATCTGATTTTAAAAATGTTTCGAGAAAACAGATACGGTCAGCATGTTATTAATTCATAGCTTTACCCCAAATTTATGTCCAACACTGAATGAGATTGGGGTCAGAAGTCGTTTTCGTTCAGTGGATATCTTGAAAGCCCGGGGACATCCGAAAAGCAATAATTTGAAACCGCAGACAATGGGAGATGACTTCATACAGAGGACTGCTGTATAACTACTGGACAAATACAACGAGATTTGTAAAAGTGCAGCCATACACTTTTTGGTCAGTGTGACATTGTCATCAATACTAAATTTGGCGCGTAAGACACTCAAGGTCGTTCGTCCGTGTGTTGATTAAAAGTTAAATCTCATAAATATGTTTTGACCAATTTAATTTATCATCAATTGAGGGGAAAATGTCTTTGTTTAATAGATAGTAGAACAGCACGGACGAATCTGTCCTTATTTTTGGGAACTTATTTAAAACGTGACCACTGTAATGAAATTATTAAATCATTATTATAATATAATATAATTTCGTTAGTGTCGCGAAAAATCATTAAAAATGTAGTTTTACATGAAATGTTTTGTTTTGTTACAATCCATGATAAATCGACTTTATAAAATGACGTTTATAAATGTTTTAATCATTGAGAAAGAGAAACGTAAATATTTCTTCGTTTGTTTTTGTCTCACCAAGATTTTTTCATGTTTGTTTATTTCTCTATGTGTACGAATGTCCATATCTCGTAGAAGGCAGAGTTGTTGTTAATGACAAAAAGTTTATTCAATCTGAGAGATTCCGTGATTCACGTCTGTTTTAAGATCATGCTCCAGTTTCACAAATAGAATTGCGTAGAAACTCAATAATGAACTTAAGTGTTTTTTTCTGGCTTGGCATCGTGTGTCTTTGACCAGAAATGTTACCATTGTTTTCTTATTTACTACGAACATGTTAAACATGCCAGCATAAAATATTGTGAGTTTGACGCACAAAGTCATATTTCCAACTCCAATTTCATTTGAGTCAAAAATCAAATTCCCAATATTAGACTCAAATCAATTTATTGAATTATACATAGCAAAATATTATTTCTATGTTGAAATTGTGGGAAACTGTTACTAGTCCATATCTGAACCTTATCTTAGTACCACATTTTGATTTGCATTCAATAAAACAGAGAAATGTATGATTTAATAAACAAGAGTTGTTGATTTTGAGCAAAAAGTTAAGTTTTATTGTGAAAATGGGGCAAGGTTTTTTTCACCATCATAATTCAGTACAATCTGTAGTGTCCTAGTTTTTGTCCATGACACGTTTACACGACAACAATAATTGTTTGTGAATTTCACGCTAAAATAACCTTCCGTTTATCTAGTATCCTTTGACCTTGACATTATGTCTGGTTCTATATTTTCCTGATTCTGTAAATTTTATGGTCATTGTTTTAGGTCAGCTTAACCAAGTATTATGCAACAATTTGTGCTTGAAATATCGAAACAGCACATTTTCGATAATTTGGTTAATTAAAACGGCCATTTAACTGATGCAAAATCACGCCTCCGGGTCTAAATTACGACAAACTAATTGGTGCGTACTGATAAAGATACGAATGAAAAATCTTGGTGCTGAGAGAGATTGTCCAAGCGCCGCTTGACGCTGATCATTCAAACATTTTTGAAATCGTGTGACACGTCACGGTTAGTCGTGGCTTATCACGCTTGGAGCTCAGATATTTTCGAAGAATGTTTAAAATTCTCAGTGGTGCAACTTATCAAGTTCTTGGATCAAATCCATCGTAATGTGGTAGAAGGTTCATTAATTTTTAAAACTCTTAACGATGTTTTAATCTTATTTTATTCATTTCTTGGGTAAACTGATATAAATAAAGATATGTTTTAATCTCTGAATTCCAGAGTTGCAGTGATGGTCAATAAAAAAGTCACGGAATTCTGTTCGTCGAATTTAACTTAAGTTATTAAATGTATGTGTCTTAGAGTTGAATTGAACATAGTTCAATCTCCTTTAGTTGTTTAATTCTTTACATCAGAATTTTCGGCGAATTCACCCCCTACGTGCTTGCATGTAGCTTATTTTCACAACAGAGGACAGTCACTAAAGCTAAACCACTTTTTTAGGAAGAAGCAGATATTGGAAACGTCTTTTCTTAGTACATGAAATACAGTATTTGTATTAAATGAGACAGTATTTACTACACGAGAGACAGTCCAATACTTTTTCTAAACCTTATGTTTAAAAGGTGAAAATAAACGCTCTTTTTTATTAAAATGCGCCCACAATTTGCATGATTCCCACGAAATTGATTGCTTTAATGTACGGGAGAGGTGGTTGTCTCTATTTAAGATACGACCCCTTCCCACGTGCGACGTGAACAATCTGCTAGCTACATTATGTAGAATTATTTTGGTTCCACAATCGCCTAGCGTTTGATGTATCACTGAAATTGTATAACTGTGCTAATTAATCGAAACGAAAATATTTCCAAAGTCCTTATGACCGCTCTCATTCTCACTGGCCTGTAAAAACTATGCTAATTACCAATCGGAACTCCTCGGCGTTTATTGTATTTCTCAGTTACGGAAATGCCCGAGTTGTTTCGATTGGCTAATTACGTGGATCAAAGTCCATCACCGCCGCTCAAATGATAATTGCAGATTTTTTCAGTGAAATCAAGGAAAACAATTTATCAAAGAAGTAAGTCAGTTTAGCTTCAGCTAATATATTCAGCAAAGCGGCCTCTGGGAATTGAGATTTTCTCGATTATCAACTAATTCTGAAAGTTTGATCAATATGTTATAGCTGTGATATTCTTATTTTCAAAACATTGTGTACTTTTGATCTTGGTAAAATGCGACACAAGGCGGTTCGCAGAGACACGTTGCACATAATTTATATTATGAGCGAAAACAATTTATAAATACAGCTCATTTCAAAATAGAGTCGTATCTTCGTCGGCGCATTTTATGCGATATATTTACTAAAATTCAAATGGAAGTCGGACATTTCATTGGACAAGAAATTAGGACAAACTATACTTCTTTTAATTTCATATGACCTCTATTTCCGAACTAAAAATATGCTTGAAGTATTTTGTTTTATGACACAAGAAATATTTTAAAAGTGCCAATGTATCAATAATGATGATATATCACTATGTGTTGTTAGAAATTTTCTTGGACACCTTACGGAAAAAAGCAGATGGCAAGGAATCAGCTTTGAGCCAACTTTAACTTAGAACTTTGACCTTTCTATAATGACTGACTAATAAATTAGTCAAAACTATTATAAAACTAATGACTACTTTGCATAAATAGCATAAGATGGCGAAGAGTGACATCTCTATTTAAGATCTGAAATTAGTTCAATTAAATCTCGCCCTTTCTCGTGTAATGACGAGAATTGACCAACGCTACGATTTCAACAGATGGTCCATTATTGACTTTCTTTAAAAAGTAAATTGTCTTGGGAGTTGCATCGGGGTCTTTGGTCATAAACCTTTTGTTGTAAGTCGCGAGAGTTACACGGCGAATGAATACATAATTATACGGTTCACCAAAACCTTAGCACCTGCACTTTCGCCTTAAAAAATAGGGCAATAATTAAAACGTCGCATCTTTTACGGAGACAACACTATTTGTACAATGACACTGGAAGGAATATAGTTGTTAAAATGGTCAAGCTAACATATTTTAAAAAAAAGTTTAACCATTGACAAATTGACGATGATTACAATTTGTTAATTGGCATCCTTTGCATTATTTGAAATACAACCTCATTTGAATGACTGACAGGGTGACATACGACAAGGTGGCATTATTTAGTTTGTCAGTGTGTGTTTTCTGTGACAAATTAAAGGTCCATCAGCTTTTTGAATTTAGTAATACAGAACGATAAATAAAATGATAATAAAATATAAGAAATAGATTTTATTTGCTCTAAAACAATATTTACATAATGTCTTTATTTAGCTACATCTCATAAAAATGTTGTCAGATGCTTTTTCTTATTTTTGCAATATCATTGAAAAATACTGTGCTACATTTCTATAATTATGTAATTTGTGATTAAAAAGTAATTTTGGAATGTTTTTATTGTAAGTAAAAGTCAGTTTCACTGATATATTTCTATGTAAAATAAAACCTTCAATGACCGTGCGAATTAATCTATTGATCAAAGATTGAAGTTTTTGGTATCAGCTTGTTCAATAAATTAACGCCGTTTTTCAACGATATATCAGTTATATACAGTGACAGGTCCACCTAACTATTTTCCTGGACGGTGTTCTAACCAGTACAAACTTACCCTTCCACAAAGATTCTGCTGCTTCTCCAAACACGCGGGACTCGCTCTTTAAAATATGGAGGGACGCGGGACTTGCTCTTTAAAATATGGAGGGACACGGGACTCGCTCCTTAAAATATGGAGGGATGCGGGACTCAGTGGGAAAAGAGGAACGTATGACTCGTGGGAAGGGGGTATAACTGCCCCACCGTATCAAGCGAAGCAAACATCCCTATTTTGTATTGAAAGAAAGCACCCAAACCAAGTTGATATAACTTATTTCAAACATGGCGTAAAATTATGCAATTAATCTGGAAAAAAATACAGAAAATAATAATTTATCAACATTTTTCATAATGCATTTTTTAACCTGAATGGTATTAAGATTTTTTTTTCATAAAAACATTGACTGAAACTATTTTACTGGCTATTTTTGTAGCACTCCTTGTGACAATAAAGGTCAGACTTGGTTTGTAACTTAATTAGCACTAAATGTGTTTACAATGCTTTTCAAGGATAGTGGCCGTCAGTTGTTTGTGGAAAGTGTCAGTATTGATAATTTTATGAAACATTGGCTGAAGTCATACAAAACAATGTTTCTGATATTATTTATATAGAACTTATATGTTGAATATTCATACTATGTTTGGTAAAGAAAAGAAAGAACAGAAAGCAATAATTAAAATATATTTATACCGAAGGGTGAAAACACGTACACATGTGTTGAATAACTGTTCTGTTGTGTTCGATAGGAGATACAATCAAACATGTGCTGGTGGCCAACCTCCGAATAAAGGACACCCTCTGAATAAAAGCCACATTTCGTCTTTCCCATGGATGGCCTTGGTTCACAGGTTTGACTGTACTTGAGGTCTGATTTACCATTAATTGTCTCATTTCTTCAACAAGGACTCTCTCATGTTATTAACTTATCACAGGACGACTGTCAGACAATGGGAGTTATTCACCGCCACTGACAACACAATCCTTTGATTAACCGAAATAATCACATTTGAAAATTGTCCCTGATTATACTGCAGCCATCCTGGTAATGGGATACTTCTGGTCACTGTGACCTTTGGAGTCATGACTCAAGTATTTAATCCCAGTCTGGACAGACTTGACCATAATTAGAAAATGGCGACCAATTTACATTGCACGTTTTGTTTTGTCAATAAATTGTCCGAACATTGACATTTATTTAACGAACAGTAATGTACCGTAGGCATGCTACAGCCAACTACACTATGATCATTGATTTGAAGGACTTGACCACATAGAATGTGATATTAATTGCCTTGTTTTCAATTAACGTTCGCCACTATTTCCTATTATTCAAATAAAACAGCGCATGGTCGTAAGCTACATTGACATCCTTGCGTGCCAAGGAGTATGTATGAGTTAGAGAGTGTTGAAATGAGCTGGCTGGAAGCTTACAATGTTTGACCGGCTAATGGTGTTTACTGTCCGATTTAAAACGTGCTTATGAAGGAATACACGTCATCTTGTTTCAAACACCAGTTTGACTATACAGTACAACCTCTCCAGAGCGGCCCTCTCTTGAGCAACAACCTCCCTGCAACAACAGCATGATTGATTCCACTGCACGATTGAACTATTCATTTAATCTCTCTAGAGCAACAACCTCTCAACAACAACATAATTTTGCTACTCACAGAGTGTTTTTTTCGGAGAGGTTGCACTGTATAATGAATCACGTGATGCAGCAATGCACATACATGTACCTATAAATATTGAGTGCATTGGGGGGAGGGGGTTGCGTATAGAAATACAAAGTAATACGAAAAAATCTTTAAGACTTTATTAGACAAAATAAATTCTGCTACTTATGTGTCATATATTAATCCGCAGGCTTATGAACTTAATATTTTAAAACAATATCATATTTGTATAATGTTTAGCATGATTGCAAGGACAATGTGTTACTACCGGGTATCGGAATATCTTCTCGCTGGCCCAAGAAGTTGCCATGTCCAAAAACATGAGCAAACGCATCGTCTGTACTACGTGTTAATCTTCGCATCTCATCAATGAAACTTGGTGAATTTATGACGATAAACTTCTCTTAATAGCACTAATGGGTTAGCACAAAACCTCGCATGTAATGGCGCGGAAAATAACGCCTTATCGGGCGAAAATAGACCCCGAGGTCATTGAAATGTAGGGTTTATGGTCAAAGGAGTCTGACAGAAAATTATCAAGCGTTTAGACGTCTGATCGTTTTGCGTGGGAATTCAATGACGAAGTGATAGTTGAACTTGAATAGGGGACTTCTTGGAAGAAGAGCTATTGAAAGTTTGTCCCTAAAAAGCCAAATTGGTCTCCAAACCCTACTCGACAATGTCATGTAAAAAAGTCCTAGGTTACGGCTATTTTATGTGTCCTTTGTACTCACCAGATGTATAGTACATGCGTGTACATCAATTTTACACACATTGGAAGTAAAACGTACAGTGAAGCCTCTACAAAGCAACACCCTTTCGGAGTAGCATAATTATGTTGTTGTTGACAGGTTGTTTTCTGATCATTTTCACTAATTATACATCTTTCACGGTAAGATAGACCTACTTTAATTTTAACATCCAAACAACTAATGGGGCTTTAAAAATGGTGTGTGTATGTTATGTATCATGTTCTCCCTTGACCAGCGTTTCCATGACATTGGTCGTAAATCTAATGAACGTATAAAATATATGTAGACTATCGTACAGTCAATTCATTACAGTCGACTGGATAAATTTTCGTAATTATTATTTTTTTGTACCAGTAGTTTCATATCATATAATCGAATATACGTCAACTTTTGTTCTTATAATTCTCACTTTGTTGCCATGGAAACCTTATTACACTTAAAATAGTTGAATTTAAACCAGAATTATACGATTAAATCAATGTTTCTTGTGGATTCATATCATACCATGACCTAATTATGTCAGTACTCTGCGCGAATAACGAATGTCACTGAAGACGTGGGCTTTATAAGAATTAATGACAGATCTTTGGACCCCATTACTATTAAAAAATAGGATGTTGTTCGTCTGACTGAACGAACGTGTCATTCGCGGTTAAAATTGACACGAAAAAGCACTGAACTGTTTTTCTTTGCCGGCCAGTGACAAAGGCTATCAATTAAAGTTTTAACTCTCTCAGCGGCTCTGTGATAAAGTTACCCGATTTAAATTCTCAAGGTCACATAGGATGGAGAGAACCCGTCTACTCCGCCTATATTACGTCATAGTATTATATCACATGACCTGGTCTAAATATCTCCAACTGCTATAAACTGGTTCCCGTTGATTTGTCTGCACAAAGCCTTTGGTGCACTCAAACGTGGAACGGGAACCACTATAACTGCTATTATGGTCATGGAACATTTTATGACTTGGTGGGCGCGTTTTCGGCTTTTACGACAATTTCATTTTCGGCGAAATTGTCCACGTCGTCTGTAATTAGGTGACCTTAGTGGCCTGAAAATAAGTAAGTAATTGTGAAATAAATCGAAATTCATCGCTGTATCAATACGATTACTTTAACTCGAGGTCAGGGTTTCATTAGTCGAGAAATCAGCTGCCGGTCATTTAAATTGAAGTTTATATCTATCTGTCAAACAGAGACATAAATGTTTGCAATAAGACTTGGTGTAGAAGGATAATAATGCAATTTCATTTTTTTGCCATTTATTGGTTTTGAAACTGTTTAAGAAACCATGATCTGTCGCCTCGAATACAGTGCAACCCCCCCCCCCCCCCCAAACACCTTTTTGGAGTCACAGAATGATGTTGTCGTTAAGAGGCTGTTTCTCTAAAAAGGTTGAATTTACAGTTAAATCATGAAGTGGGGGGAAAACTCATACTGTTGTTGAAGGAAGGTTGTTGCTCTTGAAAGAGTGCCTCGCTCTGGAGGGGTTGTTCTGTAATTACTTTTCACACTATATATTTAATGTCAACATGATTCATAGTATTTTACAATAAGGCGTTTTTCTTTAAACCCTTTTACATCTGTTATAAACATTCAATATCGATTTGTTTCCAATCAAGCTAAGCCCCGGGGTGGGGCAGACTGGTAGACATATCGTATAGGGTTATATTGAAATAATTTTAATAGTGGTTTTAATCGTAATGTTGCCTATGAGTTATTAGACGGTGACTTCAGGTTTGTTACATAGCCTTTATCTGTCCAAACCTTGAATCTGCCGTCAGTTGATAGTGTTGTTCTGCTGTTTACCGGCCCACTTGACAATTATACTCATTTCAGAGCCGCCTCAGAGAGTGGAAAGGAGATAAAGGATATCCCTACATTTAATGTGAATAGTTTTCCTGATTCTTTATCGTGTCCGATCAAAGAACCGATACACACCTCCCCCGTTTCCCGGTGATTTTCTAAACACAGTACCGGGCTCCGTGTCTCTGAAATATCATGAGGCGGAGCCATGATTCGAAATCACGACCTTCCGAAAGGTAGTCCAGCGCGTTACCACTAGACTACCGGTCCAGGATGACGTCATCTCACGTGACGCTGACTGGTTGGTTCCAGTTCTTACAGGTTTTGTTTATTCGAAAATTTGGTCAATTCACGGGCTTGAATTGAATATGACCAATTTATAATTCATTAAGTGATCACGAGGCAAAACGACCCATAATTTTCTGTTTTCACAAATAGTTAAAAGGTACGCCATTCATTTTAATCGAATGCTTAACTTTGCTAACTTATAGAATTGTTATTTATGAGCATAGGCCGGTAACTATGACCCGGTCACGCGCATTTGAAATATAATTCCTCGCATTTCCTGCAGTAAGTTATTACTTTGCACTGGTTAAAGACGTATAACCCATATTTCACTACATGGGTTCGTATAATTCCCCGTGTGACCGGTTCATAACGAGGGCTAGGTTAGCTCGCGGTTGCGAGATCTCCATTCATGAGGTGAAAAGTTTAAATATCATAAATAAAGATTATATTTCTTTGTATTTACGGTCAGAAAAATAAAAAGATAACAATCACCGTATCTATATACTTTTACGTTAATGTATTTTTAATCAGTGACTGATATAGAAATACTCGCAAAATCTGTCATCAATTTTGGTAAATGAATCATAGAAAATAATTTTAGGAATATGGAAAAGAAAATAGCGCTCTTATCAACCGATACAATAATGTGTTATTTGTAAACGAGGCTTCTAATCTATTTTTAGATTTTAGAGGATCTTTGTCATAATTTTCACAAATTTCAACAGTTTAAATCTCGGCACTGCCTTCCGAATACTCAGAGAGGCTTATCAGTTCAGTGCCCCGCCCCACCCAAACAACCAGGCGAAGTACTATGTCCAGAAAATCACTGAAATTGGCGAGCCCTGCTTTCTCCCCCCCCCCCTCCCCATTCTCTCTCTCTCTCTCTCTCTCTCTCTCTCTCTCTCTCTCTCGTGCGGCCCTGAAATGACCATAGCTGTCGAATTGGCCGTTAAATAGATCAATAATAAATAGATAAGTAAAGAAACTATATTTTGTGGTTTTATCTCCTGTCAAACAAATTACGCCACTGCCGATGTTAAAGTTGTAAACTTTAATGGTCCTCCTCGTTGTAAACAGAAAATTCATCAAGCAGAGGACTGTCAATGTGAACCCAAAACTATTTTATTTACACAATGTCGAGTGTCCTATACCCATTTATAAAGGAAAACATACACGTGGTCATTATAGTGAATGGACACCACGGCCAGGCCTTCGTGAAAAGTGACCACAATGATAAAATGACACTTTAGACCGATCCAAAACGTGATTTATACCAGCTTTGGTAGATCAAATTTCGTGTAATACTAGACTATTAAAGACATGAGGGTTAAACACAAACTAAAATAATGAAATAAGACCTTTTGGTTATCATGGCAACCGAAATAATAAAAAGCAAAGACAACCATATAGTTGATTGTATTCATAACGACATCTGAATACATGTCTTTTGTTCTGTTCTATTCTGTTGTGAAAATAGATCACTGTTAAATTCAGATGTCACTAAATTGTATACATTGTACATTTTCTTTGCAAATATAAATCCCGACCATACTTGGATGGAGCTGATAGGAAGCAATAAAAGATGTATACGTCAGCTCATTAAAATGGGACAGACTGTATTTTTCTTTTATCTGAATGATTCAAAATATAATGGTTTGCACGATAATGAAAATGCAGTAGGCCTAAAACATTGCTATCAATATTATATTATGGGATCCAATACATAGCTGTCTTTGTATTAATATGGTCTCCTAAGCAGGCTGAAATACTCTGAAAATGTCGAACATCCGGACAGGACATATGACTATTATATAGCGAACTGGTCGTTATATAGCGAACTGGTCGTTATATAGCGAACTGGTCGTGATAGTGAAGTGTGTAGTGGCAATTTGGTATCAATACCTCCCTGTATAAACGTACTTAATTGATAGGTAAGTAAGTTTCGCCAAAAGAATTCTCTACAGAGACCACAATTCTTCACGCACTTAGTTGAGTAAAATACCGATCAACTTGTAAGACTTTTTATGAACGCCGAAATTCTAGAAACTTCAACATCACGTTCACGTTATGACGTCACTTCCAATAACGTTGTTTTCAAAATAGCGATGTCTTACTTGGTGCTGAAATCGGTCATTTTTTGTTGAAACAAGTTGCTAAAAGTGTTAATTATTGGGAGAAAATGTACACACACACACACACACACGAAGAAGTGACTTATATATTTTCAGGAAATTATCAATTATTTTCCTTTTTTATTATCAGTCTATCAGTTTACGTCCACAAAGACAGTTTGGTTGAGTTGATAATTGACACGCAACGTGCGAGGTTTCTTATGTGGTTCTAACGTGACGAGCTTATTACGCTCTTAATTACTTCTTAGAAATAACAAAGAAATTTTCCAATGCATGTATAGAAAGTATTAGCAGGGAATTGTGAACAAGATTCAGTTCATTCATATAGCACCAGATTTAGTCACCATGGATGTTATGCTGTTCCTAAAGTTGGTACTTTTGGTTTAAAATCGTTCTCCTTCACTGGTATCAAATTGTGGAATTACCTTCCAGTCCATATTAAGAATATTAATCAATTAGGTAAATTTAAATCTGAGGTCAAACAGCGTCTTTTAACTAGTACTTAATGTTTACTGTGATATTCATATAAGAATTCTGATACCTTTTTAGTTAATATATCCACATTTTATTTTTTAATATTATGTTCATAAATAGTTGTTAATGTTACCTTATCATCTGCATTTGCCTCTCTGGGTAAAATCCCATATAGAAGGACCACAATGGAAATAAGGGGTTTCCCCTTTTTGTGTCATCCTTGGTATGTAAAGTTGACAATCATGATTACCACTATTTATTAAATTTGATTTTTTAAATTGATGATATTTATATTAATTACAAAATTACCATGTTTTATATGCTTTTTATACTGAAATAAATAATTAAATAATTATAGGTTCCATACCTACTCTTACAAAATTGGATTGTTTTCGCCTCAGAGAGTGGGGGGGGGGGGAGTACACGAAAACCGGGTATTTGTTTTCTTACTCTTATTTCGAATAGTTTTTCCTGGTTTTTATCATTCCCGGGTCACGCCTCGTTTCCTGTAATTATCTTAAAGCCCCATTAGCTTTGTGCTGTAGAAAAGTATATGCAAAAACATTTAATTGCTGATATTATCCCAAGATAATTATTACCGACGAAACAAGCCCTTTTTCGTCTGAAAACACTCATTTCACTGTGAGTTTTGCTTTTGTAAACTTGAAATATGCAGAGCGCATGACGTCACTTTACTACGTGTGCATAGCATGACTGCAGGAAAGCACAAGTGTTCTATAAATAGTATTTATTTCAATGATATTGAAAAAATACGACAGTGGTTTCGGAAACATTTTTTCTTGCTATAAAGTATGCACGGGAGGAAAACACACCGGATTCCTCTGTTATAGAACAAACAGAAACTATTAGGACCAATACATTTATAAGCTCATGGGACTTTAACACAGTACTTGACTCGGTGGTTGATATGTGAACACTGAAATAGCTTCCCTGAAATATCGAAAGGCGGAGTCGAGATTCGAACCCACGACCTTTCGATTGCTAGTCCAGCACGTTACCACCGGTCACCCCAAGCGACATGTATGTGAATTGTTACAAGTATATACATGTATTTATATATTGGACGGCTCCCCATTAGAACTAATTTAGTTGGCAACAGTATAAACACTGATTTAAAGCACGCCCTGCATGGCGGTCCTTGATTTCTTCCTCTGACTGACTGTGTACTTACGGGTGCTAGTGAGATTTTCCTGTACTATAAGGATAATTATGGTATTAGTACAAATGCACTTGTATTCACTTGTCACATTTCCATGTCCCTTTGCTTATAGTAAATGATCAAGGGGGCTATGCAGCATTATGTTCATTTTTTTCTTGCTTTATGTTCGACAAATTAGCAATGTTGAAAATACATGAATGAACGAACGAACGAACGAACGAACGAACGATGACGGACGGACGGACGGACGGATGTTCTTTTTTGGAAATCATTCGATGGTCTACTAATTTCTTAGTGTTTACATTTGCAATATTAACTTACATTGATTTACCGTAGAAATGTAACAAGGATATGTGTTTTACCAATTTACTTTAATTCTAACCCGTTTCTGGAAGTAATTGTGTGAAATTCAGTCACGTGACAACTGCACACTACGGGATCCTGTAACGACATTAACAGCTATCAGTTTTCATTGTTTTAACAATCGTTACTGACCACCTTGTACTAATGAAACCGGGGTCAAGCTGACCTGCTGCCTTGGACATTATGGTTCGATGCTGATTGATGGCTTGTCTTAACTGGTTTCTATCATTAACCGCATTTCAAACCAGATTAAGTTTCAGAAAATTAGTTTCTTCAGACAAGATTTACCTTCAAGTAATAATGACTGACTTCATGATATACCGAGCCGGGTGTAATAGAGACGAAGTATACAGTACAACCTCTCCAAAGCAACACTTTTTGAGAGTTGCAACATTATGTTGTTGTTGAGTGTTTGTTGCTCTAGAGGGTTAGATTTGTATTTGAAGTGGAGAAATCATGTTGTTGTTGAGTATTTGTTGCTCTAGAGAAGAAAATATATACTTACAGTGGGGAAATCATGTTGTTGTTGAAGGGAGATTGCTGCTCAAGAGAAGGCCGCTCTAGAGAGGTTGTACTGTACATTCGTACCCAAAGCTATTCGTCTTTCGTCCACTGCTTCTAAGTATTTTTAATCGTGTTCGTGGAATTGTAGATTTAATTAACATGGCGTTCAGATATTTTTACACCGATTAATGGATGTCTTGGATAATTACTTTGTTATATTATTGTTGTTTATTATGCATGTACAAAATTTAATGCAGTTGTGCCGTGTTTGTTATTTCGTTGGCTACTTCAGGCAGAGAATTCTTGAAACTATGAATAGTAAAATGTTGAAGTCTAGAAGATTATTTACCATTGTGGTTAGATTGCGATCTAGTTCATTATTGCGATGTTTTAAAGTGAAATGTAATATTCTGTAATTAAATCAATAACAACAGACGGATAAAGGTCGTCGAGTACAAAGTTTTAAGTAGAGAACTGTCAATTATTAACATTATTGACCATCGGAGAGTCACGAAAGATAATGGCAGTATATTGACTTCAAGTACTGTAAGGATGTGACGTAACATGACATCACACGTGACCTAATACAACGTAAATTTGGTCTAGACGATTAAAAGAGGTCTAATATATGATTATATGGCTTTGTTCGATCCCTAAGCCGGTGTAGAATATTTATCTTGTAAGCAAGCATCTATAGTTGACCTTTATCACATAAGCCCCGTATACATTAAGTTTAAGTAGGTAGACAAACACAATGCGCGCATTTCCTTGCAGCAAGTTTTAACACTGATTATATTGCCACATCAGTTTATTACTTTTATGGTGAACCGATGTCGTTAATGTGTATTTGTTGTTGTTGTTTAAACTGTTCTCCAGTTTACCCTGACCCAAGATCTATGCTATTCATGTACAGTATAGGTCTTTACCCTGACAGGCTGAACACCTTCCGTACACTGCAGCTTATAATGAATACCAGTTTACAAGTTTAGTTGTTATTGTTGTTTTTGAATGAATGTGTTTTTTTGTTGTTGTTGATGGTGGTGATGATGATGTTGTTGTTTTTGGAATGAATGTGTTGTTGTTGCCGTTGTTGATTAATAATATGTGAATTTGTCTATATAATGGCCCAAGTTCTGTACACATCCCATTCGTTTTGTCTACACTTCGATGGCTTGAAGTAGATTAAGTTGAAGAGTCAAATTCTTCCACGTGGCTTACAGGATTCATTCATATACATAATTGTTTTGACTCACACAGTTGACCAGTTTTGGGAACAAGACAAAAATAGTCTTACAGTGAGTTTGTCTCATTCTCCAGCCGAAATATTTCATTTCTTTCCAGTTA
Organism: Lutraria lutraria; assembly: GCA_964023205.1. Lineage (NCBI taxonomy): Eukaryota > Metazoa > Mollusca > Bivalvia > Venerida > Mactridae > Lutraria > Lutraria lutraria. The sequence continues at coordinate 983,805 of OZ026851.1, read as the reverse complement.
GTCATAACGCCGTTTATTCAACAATTTTCAGTAATATGCTGCAGCCAGTTTTCCTGGACTGTATTCTATCCGGTACTAACTTACTCTTCCACAAGGTAAAGGCAACTTCTCATATACAGGAAAATCCGGCATTTTTGTAAAACATTTCATAGAAGATACGACCTACCGCGACCGAGTCCAGACGAATAAAGTAAAAATCTACAACTCTGTAACTCAATATTTGGAGAGTTGTGATTTTTGTTTCATCTATATAAGTAAAACTAGCCACGTGTTAAAGTAATGTGACAATGTAAAATTTTAGGGTCTAAAATCTTCAAAACACAAAATGTAAGGGTTTGATGTTTACAAGTTTTTCTTCGCAATTCAGACTAATATAACTTGTACCTTGTTGGTTAGTATTATGTACCTTCCGACCAGACGACATTGTGCATTTGTTGCCTAACATGACGTTGTAGTGTTTGTCCATTATCGACTTCTTAACGATTTTCCAATTTATTACGTCATTCTAATTTGTACACCGATTGTGCTATATCATGCCAGGGGGCGCTGGGGTGCTGTGATACGTGTCAAAACGAGGCTCTTACCTACAGATATAGGGTCAGTGAGTACACGAAATAGAAACATTAAATGTGTTTAAAAAAGTACAAATTAGTAGTTTTGGTCGTAAATTGAACAAAATTCAAATGATACAAAGTGTTTCAAAATACGAAAAAAGGGATTTTATATTTGTTTTTCGTTCCCGCGCTTTCAATATTACTTTAGTTCATTTAAAAATTGGTAGCCATGATAAGTAAACATGTATATGTCAGTAAATCTGTCATAGTTGTTCGTTATCCTTTGCATACACCTCTGTCAACGTTTGAAAAGTAGTTCAAAATAAGTTTCCTAGTCTCGTTAAGTACAAATTACGCCTTTGTTTTTCTCACCTTTGTTTTTCTCACCTTTGTTTTTCTCTAAACATACATGTGTAACTTTTTCAGTCGAGTAATTTAGTGCGTTTGACAAACAAAATATTGTCTGCGATTTTCTGTTCAGTTATTGCATCGATTGAATGTCGGAAGAAATTGTTTGACTTGGTCTTAAAATGTGAACCATCTATAGCTTTAATTATTGTATCACAAGAATCCTGTAAAACGCCGAGACGTTGACAGAAGAATTGAGTGAGTGAACTGTCCATCCGGATGTAAATATAACGTCGTGTTCTAAGAATAAATGATTACACGTTATAGGTATTATTAGCAAACAGTTCTGTAACTGAACACTTCAGTTTGTAGGTATACATATGTATATCCCCATTCCAAGCAGACAAAAAAACTCGCATCATTATACGTTTCGGTTAGGTTATGGTTCGAACAGGCAGTGGTCCGAATAGGCCAGGGTACGAATTCATTGTTGTCAATTACATTTTAAGAATTCATCGGTGGAAATTCCGTGGCTTTGACTGCTAGGATCACGGTGAAATCTTCTCGTTAAATGGATAAACTAGCAGGTGATCTAGAAACGAAATTGTCCGATCATGTTAAGGATAAATTTGGGCACTTAATAATTTATTTTATTCAATGTATCCCTAAGCTATATTATAATTAGCATATGTATGAATTTATATCGGTGCGTACAATCATAAAGTCACTATAAAATATTATTTAAGCCACATTTGACCGGAAACTTCGGGTTAGCCACATAGGTTATATAGACATGCACAGACTTTGTGGTCATGTGGTCCCGACAAGCAATTAACATCAGACTCACGGTGAACTAAGGACATTAAAGCTGTTTCTATAGTTTAACAAATAGACGCCATTATTGATACATATAATGCCTAAAGCCACCAATATATATCTTGAAATTATTCATATTCAGAAAAATGCCCATTAAACGACCTAGGTCAATTATTTATTGCATGGATATTAAAAACCAGTCGGGTCAAATATAAGACCGTACTATACAGATTGGTTCATTAAATTTCCTAGTGCTGTAACATTGCGAATTTTGCTGATAACAACAATAAATTATTTAATGGACTGTTTCTAGTTGCCATGGAGACAGACGTTCCGATTATGGTCAATTATGTGGATGAATGGACATCGGGTTTAACATTATGTAACCATGTCTGTGAAACATCGATTATAGTTTTATCCCTTTGTACAATATAACAAGATAAAGATTGGGTACTTAGTGTAAGTGACCATACACACATCTTGACTACGTGACCTAGTTTTATTGTGTAATCTAGACTAATTATTTCAATCATACAATGATTACGATCTAGACTAACTCGTCTATATGACTCTGATAACATTAATTGATCGAAACAACAACACTGGCTTTAACTGTTGGTGTTATCTATTACACTTTCAGTTCGTTTTATCTTTCGAATTTTATCTTTCAGCAGTAATGCTATGTTCGTACAAAGAGTACCTAAACTGGTTCCCGGTTCATGTTACAGTGCACCAAATGCTTTGTACAGACAGTGTCAACGGGAACCAGTTTAAATATTTATAAACTTGAGATTTATTTCGAAATCCATCCAAATTAAGTTCAAATTTATGTAAATGTTTTGTGTATTTCATTTATGTTGAATTGATATCTACCAGATTTTTATTCTCACTTTGTTACGTCTTGATGGTAGAATGCAAACAGGAACTGAAATAAATGGGTAATGCAAAAACAGAAAATTTAAGTGACAAAAGGCGCTTAGCGGTAGATCATTAATTGTCAACTGAACCATTGTTAACTTGTAGAACATCCCTCATCATTGTTAACTTATAGAGCATCCCTCATTATTGTTAACTTTAGAACATCCCTCATCCGAGTGTTAAACTTAAGGAACATCCGTCATTATTTGTTAGCTATAGAACATCCCTCATTATTGTTAACTTTTAAAACATCCCTCAACATTGTTAACTGTAGAACATCCCTCATCATTGTTAACTATAGAACATCCCTCATTATCGTTAAACTTAAAGAACATCCCTCATTATTACAGCATAAATGTGCCTGTTTTAATCACAAATCATTTCTCTGCAGAAAACAACACAAAGCTCGGTACTTGAAAATCGAACTCAACGAAACTTCAATCTCGTCAATTCTCGCGGAAAACGTGTTGTACAGCGAGATCTCAGTTGTGATATAATTATGATCTGACGCTATACATTATACACTAAAACCTGTGAATAAAGGTCACCAATTGGAAAGACAAATTGTGACCTTTATTGACGAGTGACCTTTATTTTGAGGTCATATTTGGTCGAGATGACCTTCATATTGAGGTGACCGCTAACACAGAGTTTACTGTAGTTATCATTACAAGTTGGATATGGACCACAATAGCTATTAGCTATTAATTGTTCATGGACATACTAGTATGTTACAAACATAAGTCGATGTTATTAATGAACTAAAATGAATGTAAGTTTAAATTAAGAAGATTAAATGCAAGGCAACTTTAACACTAACCGGCGTTTTAAAATTTAAGTATTATGACAGTAAAGTTTGCATCAAATTCATATATAATCTTAGGTTCCTGAGTGTGATATCTGCAAAGTAATTACATTCCATTTTATTGTATTTTTTACGTTTTTTATCAAAAACTCGACTTCCAGGGTACAAAGGATACATTTTCATTGCAAGTGTTGATTCTTTAATTAAACACTACCCGACCAATACAAACAATACTTAATTTTCTCCATTGGATTCCGTCCACAAAATGCTTTCAATAAAAGCTAAGCTATCAATGTCTTTTTCCATCAACACAGCTGAAAAATCCATTCCCTGGCTGCCATCTGTCATCAACTTGAAACGACCCCCTTTTTCATTACATGAAAGATGTCGGGGTTTACTGACCCCTGCCCGCTGACCCTTTCTACGACCCCGAACGCGAAATTGTCCGATTTATTCCATTGGTGAATTCATAATGCACATGTAGTAATGAAAAATTGCTTTTAAGAGATTTGAAGAAAAGGTCATCTTTGTAATTTGGCATCTTTTCCCAAGTTTTCGACAAGGTCAGATAAAATCACATTAGCAGAGCAAGTTTGGCCGAAAACGTACAAAAGTGTTTATATTTGACAGCGTTATTATCAATTCTGAAATCTTTAAAATAGCTATAACAAGGATTAGTCGTCTATTTTAGTAAAACTATCTGCTTTACGACCATCAGCAAGAAATATTACTTCTGATAAAAAGGTGTTTATATCACATTTATCTTTGTCGGCAACATCGTTTAGTTCATAAAGGCCATTGCATTTCGCTGACTGGGGGAAAACTAAGCGCCATATATTTTAATTAAAGAAAACAGCGAGGAAGATTTTGCTGTCAAAATGTCAGAAATTGATAGCACTAAGATATGTGTATCACTGATGATTGGTTAAGATGAATAATCACGTTAAGAATAACGCAATTTGAGCAGATTAACGCATATTTGGGGTACAGTTATAACTCTGTGTATTGTTTTAGTCATAATATGTCTTGTCTGTGACTTTATGAAAGCTTGTGTTGTATTTATATCGCGATATTAGCAGGAGTTTATCTTAAGAACAAGTCTGAAAGATATAAGTAAGTTTTGCAATGCATTCTGTACGACTTTTAATGCACATACATGTATATCATATTGCAGGTTTTAATTAATGGCCAATCAAAGACAGATTGCAAATATAATGGCAGCAATTAACTCTAGATTCTTATTAAGACCTCGTTACAATAGTGGCCCCTTTTATCGGTTAGCGATAACAATCAATAAGGGACACACAAATCGGACCCCGTAGACCTTAAAATCAACGGCAACTCCGCTTAAACAAACAGACAAACGGTCATTTTATCATGTAAATGCCAATCAAGTCTCGTAACTCTAATGAAACCTCGTAATCTGTCACGTGACAGCGTGATTTACGGTGACACGATGTTTTCTCAGTAAACACGGTTAAGTCCGTTCTTGAAACTTTATCCGAGCTACCTGTAAATGTCAAGATGTTTGATACTCGGCATCGGTAGCAGAAGCTGCGGTGTGAGTTACTTATTAATCAGAAATTCCACTTTTAACGGACTCTGTTGGTCATGCTAATTAATTAGTACATGTAATGCAAATCGGGGAAATCTATTGTTAACCTTTGCTTTGAGTGTTGGACAAAATCCCCTCTGAACATCATACCCTTCGGACAAAGATCCCTTTTCGCTCAAATTTGTATAATTATGTTTTTTGCAAGATCGACAAGTCTCCGCGGTAATTTTTACCAAGAGAACAAAATTTTCTCCATACTTTTGAAGCCAGATAAAAATCCTCTTTGGGAAAGAATTATATTATTTCTAATTCAGAAATCACCCGGTCAACATATTTGTTTATTTCTATCGTCTTTAAGAAATATTTTAATTAAATACACGTAGTTATCTTGTTTATTTTATAATTTGTTGACTTCGCATTTATTTATTCAAAGCAAACTTGCTAAGGGAAGTAACTCTGTAACAGTAAAAAATAAGACTGTAAGATTAACTTCCCTTCTTTAAACATAATTTCCACATGAATCACTACATTTTTCATAATTACATTTTCTAAACAGATTTATTTCATTCAATACACATGTGGCTTTAAAACGGCACAATCTACTCAAAATTAATATTTTTCCACAAAAAGAATTTTCGAAAAGACAAAAGCATGATCTATTTGAATACATTTAATGTGACTGTACATTCAGTATTATCTTATAGATCAGATGTTTTAACAGCAATATTTCAATTTCCAATGTATGTAACTGCCAAAACAACATGCTATGATTGTTCTGTTACACTTGCGTTACGAAGCCCATCTTCAATTAACGTGTAGGTGTTTGTCTCTTTCAAACACAACCTTGTACCGCACATGGCACATTTAATCCATTCGCACGAGTTTCTTGTGCATCCATTTTTTATCATCCGTGAACATTGGTAGGTTTAAGAGACACTTGATGTTACAATATTGTGTAAAACAGATAATGTGTAAGATTTGAATAAAAATGTGGTCATGTGACTCGTAAAATTTGGTCATTTATACGATAGAGGGCCAAGACAGCTTTCATTGTCTGGTAAAGCAGAATGTTTCTGATGAGAAATTGTTCCAAGATGTGGTCAATTTGGAATGTTACGACAACTGTATGGACTGGTAAATTTGTTATTTTGTAATATATTGTAACGAGCTTTATTTCACGATATATCATAAAGGTATGGAAGTACACGTGGTGTTAATGACTAATACAATACAGTACAATAAAATTCCTCATAATGTTAGTAATAGGTCAGCTATTTATTTCGGCCAAATGCTATTTATATATAATTAATGTTATACTTGTTAATATGCCAACCGACTATAAATAAATTTGTATCTTGTATTGTATTTTGATAACAACCAGGGACCCGTTGGTATATAACTGATATACTTTGGGAAACATAAGGGCCTAGTATGTTGTTGTGGTGGTGTATAAACATTGTTCTTTCTGCGTATTTTGACGGCACTGCGAGAATTAATCTTTTCTGGATATTCATGAATATCTACAATTATTTGAATGGAATAATTCCCATTTCCGGAAATCTCGTAGTTTGATTGTAAAATGTTCTAAATGTTTGTGAGTTCAATCTCACATGGTGACCCAATTAACAATTAGAAAATATTTCTGTAATAATGTAAACACGTACATTCCAACCTCTCCAATGCAACATTCTTTGTGAGTAGCAAAATTATGTTCTTGTTGAGAGATTAAACTAATACTAGTAGTTAGATCATGCAGTAAAAATAATCACGCTGTTGTAGAAGGGAGGTTGTTGCTCAAGAGGGCCGCTCTGGAGAGGTTGTACTGTACTACTTAGAATTCTGTGACATTGATGTTTGGTGAATATTAATGTGCGACTTAATAAGTAATTGGTTGCAACACTTTGTTACAATAAACGTGACCATCACATTAATATAATAAGAAATGATGCACTTGTTTATTTCTATTTACAGATGTTTTGTGACCATATATTCATGATCATTGGCGGTTATGTTGCACGGCCTTGCTCGGTTCACGATGACAGACATTTTAGGTCACCATTTTGTGAGAGTTTGAGAGAGGTTATTGTTATTTCAATCCTTAGCAAGGTTACATTAATGCATCTTGTACCTTCTTTATTATTTATTTAAGTGGTTACGTATCAAAGAAACGGGCTTTAGATTAAAGCCCAGCGAAGAACAAACTCAAAAGTCTGAGCTTGGTCTCTGTTGGACTTGGATATTGTTAGCTCGGCTGTTTCGAAGAAAATGTTGAGCTAAATTGTGATCACTGCGCCATCAGCGTCTGTGTCGTCCGTGCAAAACCTTCAATGTAGCTCATAAATTAGAAACTATAAGAGATAGCAACATGAAACTTCATAGGTGGATATATCTCACTAAGGCGGTGCCGAATAGACGAGCCTTGTCATCGCTTGTGGTGCTCTTGTTGAGTTAAAATTCCAACTGATATTTTAAAAAGTCTTGCAACCTATAGGGACTTACTCGACTTTGATTGTTATAAGTGCAAAATGTTTAAGCATGGTAATGTAGGTTAGTTCATTTACTTACATAATCAATAACAGTTTATCATTTTATGGTAACAGGTCACGTGGAAATACGAAACAGTCTTCAACCAAAGTTGAGAATAGTATAAGACTATGATTGGTAGATTTGGACGAAATACTCTATGGCAACAAACTACGTACCAACACAGTCTGACACCAATTAGAAGAAGAGCGACAGTCAGCAATATGTGACCTTTATAGGATCAAGGTAAGTCTTTTGTGTAATATATGACGCACTTGTTCTTAATCAATATATTGGGTATAGGAAAGACTAGCTGGTTTAATTATATATGTGGTCAAAGTAGGAAGAATATATGTTGAACATAGATGATAGATCACATGTTTATTATTGATCTGTTATGTACAGTGATCTTTATTTAAGAAAGTAGACCGTTGCTTACAGATATAGGAGTCTAGTACTAGTTCTTCCCCGGAACGATGGCTGGGTGAACTGTCTACCTCACATTACTCTGACTGTTAAAACGGGACGTAAAACTTGATTCATTATCCGTTAGTATCACTGGGCCGGTATTCATAAAGCTTCTTAATTACATTTGTATTTAAACTAGATCAAAATTAGCTAAGCCAGGAATATTCTTACCATAAGATAAGTGATATTCAAGGACGCTCTAAAGAATTATTTTAGCAAAGAAAATTCTTAACTCGTTGCTACGGAATTCCGGGGTTTTCCCTTCTAAAAGTAGAATCGAATGATTTCTATCATATCTGTAACCACACATACCCATAAAATGTCTAACTTTGACCCTGTCCTCATTTCAACGCTCGTTACGCTCGAATGATTTTATGTATGGATTACATGTTGCACTCATGATATGCAGGTATCTTTGACAATAACCAAAGTTCATATCTATTGTATTTAATCCAAAATCGATGATAATGCCATACATAACAAAGAGTGATTCTTATCAAATTTTGATTAGTATACTTAGTATGTGACATATATACTTAGTCTGTGACCTATATACTTAGTCTGTGACCTATATACTTAGTGTGTGACCTACATACTAAGTATGTGACATATATACTTAGTATGTGACCTATATACTTAGTCTGTGGCCTATATACTTAGTCTGTTTCATACATACATAGTCTGTGACCTATATACTTAGTATGTGACCTATATACTTAGTGTGTGATCCACATACTTAGTATGTGACCAATAATCTTAGTATTTCACTTACATACTTAGTCTGTGACCTATATACTTAGCACGTGATCTATATTATTAGTCTGTGACCTATATACTTAGTACTTAGTCTGTTTCATACATACATAGTCTGTGACCTACATACTTAGTCTGTGACCTATATACTTAGTGTGTGATCCACATACTTAGTGTGTGACTTACATACTTAGTATGTGACCAATATACTTAGTATGTGACTAATATATTTAGTCTGTCACTTACATACTTAGTCTGTGACCTATAAACTTAGTCTGCCACTTACATACTTAGTGTGTGACCTACATACTTAGTCTGTGACCTATATACTTAGTCTGTGACCTATATACTTAGTTTGTGACATATATACTTAGTATGTGACCTATATACTTAGTATGTCACTTAAATACCTAGTCTGTGACCTATATACTTAGTCTTCCACTTATATACTTAGTCTGTGACCTACATACTTAGTATGTGACCTATATACTTAGTATGCCACTAATATACTTAGTCTGTGACTTATATACTTAGTCTGTGACCTATATACTTAGTATGTGACCAATAAACTTAGTCTGTCACTAAAATACTTAGTGTGTGACCTACATACTTAGTATGTGACCTATATACTTAAGTCTGTCACTTACATACTTAGTATGTGACCTATATACTTAGTATGTGACCTATATACTTAGTCTGTCACCTACATACTTAGTCTGTGACCTATATACTTAGTCTGTCACTAAAATACTTAGTGTGTGACCTACATACTTAGCCTGTGACCTATATACTTAGTCCGTCACTTACATACTCAGTATGTGACCAATATACTGAGTATGTGACTTATATATTAAGCCTGTGACTTACATACTTATAGTATGTGACCTATATACTTAGTCTGTCACTTACATACTTAGTCTGTGACCTATATACTTAGTTTGTGACCTATATACTAAGTCTGTGACTTACATACTTAGTCTGTGACTTATTTACTTAGTATGTTACCTACATACTTAGTCTGTGACTTACATACTTAGTCTGTGACTTACATACTTAGTCTGTGACCTATATACTTAGCATATGATCTATATTATTAGTCTGTGATTTACATGCTTAGTCTGTCACTAGCATACTTAGTCTGTGACTTACATACTTAGTCTGTAACTTATATACTTAGTCTGGGACTTACATACTTGGTCTGTGGCCTATATACTTAGTCTGTCACTTATATATTCAGCCTGTGACTTATATACTTAGTCTATGAGTTATATATTAAGCCTGTGACTTACATACTTAGTATGTCACTTACATAAGTACGTAGTCTGTGACTTGCAGGCTTAGTCTGTGACATACATACTTAGTCTGTGACTTATATACTTAGTGTGTTACCTATATACTAAGTGTGTGACCTATATACTTAGTCTGTGACTTATATACTTAGTCTGTGACTTACATACTTAGTCTGTGACCTATATACTTAGTCTGTGACTTACATACTTAGTCTGTGACTTATATACTTAGTCTGTGACATATATACTTAGTCTGTGACTTATATACTTAGTCTGTGACTTATTTACTTAGTCTGTGACTTATATACTTAGTCTGTCACTTATATAATTATTCGGTGACTTATATACTTAGTCTGTCACTTATATACTTAGTCTGTGACTTATATACTTAGTCTGTGACTTATATACTTTGTATATGACCTATATTCTTAGTCTGTGACCTATATACTTAGTGTGTGACCTATATACTTTGTCTGTGACATATATACTTAGTCTGTGACCTATATACTTAGAGTGTGACCTATATACTTACTATGTGATCTATATTATTAGTCTGTGCTTTACATGCTTAGTCTGTCACTAGCATACTTAGTCTGTGACTTACATACTTAGTCTGTGACTTATATACTTAGTCTGTCACTTATATATTTAGCCTGTGACTTACATACTTAGTATGTCACTTTCATAAGTACATAGTCTGTGACTTGCATACTTAGTCTGTGACAAACATACTTAGTATGTGACCTATATAATTAGTCTGTGACTTATATACTTAGTCTGTGACTTATATACTTAGTCTGTGACTTATATACTTAGTCTGTGACTTATATACTTAGTCTGTGACTTATATACTTAATCTGTGACTTATATACTTAGTCTGTGACTTATATACTTAGTCTGTGACTTATATACTTAGTATGTGACCTATATACTTAGTCTGTGACTTATATACTTATTCTGTGACTTACATACTTAGGCTGTAACTTATATACTTAGTCTGGGACTTACATACTTGGTCTGTGGCCTATATACTTAGTCTGTCACTTATATATTCAGCCTGTGACTTATATACTTAGTCTATGACTTATATATTAAGCATGTGACTTACATACTTAGTATGTCACTTACATAAGTACATAGTCTGTGACTTGCATACTTAGTCTGTGACATACATACTTAGTCTGTGACCTATATACTTAGTGTGTTACCTATATACTAAGTGTGTGACCTATATACTTAGTGTGTGACCTATATACTTTGTATATGACCTATATACTTAGTCTGTGACCTATATACTTAGTGTGTGACCTATATACTTTGTCTGTGACCTATATACTTAGTCTGTGACCTATATACTTAGAGTGTGACCTATATACTTACTATGTGATCTATATTATTAGTCTGTGCTTTACATGCTTAGTCTGTCACTAGCATACTTAGTCTGTGACTTACATACTTAGTCTGTGACTTATATACTTAGTCTGTGACTTATATACTTAGTCTGTGACTTATATACTTAGCCTGTGATTTATATACTTAGTTTTTGACTTATATACTTAGTCTGTGACTTATATACTTAGTCTGTGACTCATATACTTAGTCTGTGACTTATATACTTAGTCTGTGACTTATATACTTAGTCTGTGACTTATATACTTAGTCTGTGACTTATATACTTAGTCTGTGACTTATATACTTAGTCTGTGACTTATATACTTAGTCTGTGACTTATATACTTAGTCTGTGACTCATATACTTAGTCTGTGACTTATATACTTAGTCTGTGACTTATATACTTAGTCTGTGACCTATATACTTAGTCTGTGACTTATATACTTAGTCTGTGACTGATATACTTAGTCTGTGACTTATATACTGAGTCTGTGACTTATATACTTAGTCTGTGACTTATATACTTAGTATGTGACCTATATACTTAGTCTGTGACTTATATACTTATTCTGTCACTTATATACTTAGTCTGTGACTTATATACTTAGTCTGTGACTTATATACTTATTCTGTCACTTATATACTTAGTCTGTGACAAACATACTTAGTCTGTGACTTATATACTTAGTCTGTCACTTATATACTTAGTATGTCACTTATATATACTTAGTCTGTCACTTATATCCTTATGTCTGTGACTTATATACTTAGTCTGTCACTTATATACTTAGTCTGTCACTTATATACTTAGTCTGTGGCTTATATACTTAGTCTGTGACTTATATACTTAGTCTGTGACTTATATACTTAGTCTGTGACTTATATACTTAGTCTGTCACTTATATACTTAGTATGTCACTTATATACTTAGTATGTCACTTATATACTTAGTCTGTCACTTATATACTTAGTCTGTCACTTATATACTTAGTCTGTCACTTATATACTTAGTCTGTCACTTATATACTTAGTCTGTTACTTATATACTTAGTCTGTCACTTATATACTTAGTCAGTCACTTATATACTTAGTTTGTCACTTATATACTTAGTCTGTCACTTATATACTTAGTCTGTCACTTATATACTTAGTCTGTCACTTATATACTTAGTCTTTCACTTATATACTTAGTCTGTGACTTATATACTTAGTATTTCACTTATATACTTAGTCTGTCACTTATATACTTATTCTGTCACTTATATACTTAGTCTGTCACTTATATACTTATTCTGTCACTTATATACTAAGTATGTCACTTATATACTTAGTCTGTCACTTATATACTTAGTCTGTCACTTATATACTTAGTCTGTCACTTATATATTAAGCCTGTGACTCACATACTTATTCTGTCACTTATATACTTAGTCTGTCACTTATATACTTAGTCTGTCACTTATATACTTAGTCTGTCACTTATATATTGAGTGTGATACTTACATACTTAAATAATTTATTATAATATACAGAGTAAATATACTATATTCATATTATCATATAATATACAGAGTAATAGACCACACAGCAGGGGATAAATAAATCAAATGGACTTATTTGGTATAAAGGGAAACAACCTAGAGATTATACATCAAGGAAATTACTTTCATAACATAATGTTGTTAACCTGCTTAGCTAGACTCTCAGAGAGCACCTGGCCTATGTTGCTCAGATTCTTGAATTCCAGCCCTAGTCCTATACTGTTTTATGAGTACAGAATGTTTAGGAAAGGTAATATAGATGATTTCATTCACTTAAATAATCAATATTAACAGTTTATTATTTTGTGGTAACAGGTCACGTGGAAATAAGAAACGGTCTTCAACTCAACTTGTAAGCTCAGTACACTTCAAGCATAATAAGACTATGAGTCGGAGATTTGGACGAATTATTCTTGACAATCAACTGCTAACACAGTTTGACACCAATTAGAAGAAGAGCGACAGTCAGCAATATGTGACAGTTCAAGGCTTTAATTAAGGTAAGTCTGTATTTAATGATTGAGTAATATGTGACTCTCTTTTTCTTCATCAATATATTGGTCACGTAATAAAGGGGCTAGCCTTAATAAACATTATAAACTATCCCTGCAACATGCTAGCCCCCATATGGTTACTTATATACTTAGTTAGTCTGTTATATATTTAGTTAGTCTGTTATATACTTATAGTTAGTCTGTTACATAGTCTGAGTTAGGCACTTACATACTTAGTTATTCTGTTATATACTTAGTTAGTCTGTTACATATTTAGTTAGGCACTTACATACTTAGTTTGTCTGTTATATACTTAGTTAGTCTGTTATATACTAAGTTAGTCTGTTATATACTAAGTTAGCCTGTTATATACTTAGTTAGTCTGTTACTTACTTAGTTTGTCTGTTACATACTTAGTTAGGCACTTATATACTTAGTCTGTTATATATTAAGTTAGGCACATACATGCTTAGTTTGTCTGTAATATACTTAGTTAGTCTGTTATATACTAAGTATATCTGTTATATACATGTATTTAGTCAGGCACTTACATACTTTAAGTTTGTCTGTTATACACTAAGTTAGTCTGTTATATTCTAAGTACATCTGTTATATACTTAGTTAGTCTTTTATATACTAAGTTAGTCTGTTATATACTAAGTATATCTGTTATATATTTTAAGTTTGGCACTTAAATACTTAGTCTGATATAGTTTAACTATTAATGAAAGCACCTGACTTAAAGTATGTAAGTGCCCATGTATAAAACGGACGAAGTTTATAAGTGCTTAGCTCCTGACTTAGTATCTTGATGACTAACTAAGTATAGTATGTAAGGGCCTAGCAAGATATATAACAGACTAGGTTAGTATATAAGCGCCTGGCTTAAAGTATGTAACTGTAACTTAGTTTGTGTAAGAATTTCTAAGTATTTAAGTGCTTAAACGGGTATGTATGTACTACCTAAATATGAATATAGGCATTTATTTGGAGGTCATTTGTTCTAGATATCCAATGAGAGTTTTTCAAAGAATGGTCTTTATTTATGGATGGCCTTTATTCAGAGGTGACCCCTAACACAGGGTTGACTGTACTAAGTCAGGTCCTTTACTATCTTAGTTTGTTTGTTAATACTTAGTTAAATACTTTTAAGAGTTGATATACCAAGTTATTTTTTATATTTGTGCCTAGTTATTATCAATTTATTTATCTCTGGAAATGATCTATTTGTAGCACATAGCAGAGAACTTAGACAGTCTGTTATATACTTAGTTAAATACTTTTAAGAATTGATATACCAAGTTATTTTTTATATTTGTGCCTAGTTAATATACATTTATTTAAATCTGGAAATGATCTATTTGTAGCACATAGAAGAGAACTTGGATATCAGTCATATATAAACTAGTTGTATCATCTGTATGATGCTGTGGTGAAATTGTTTTCCAATAATGCTCCTGTATTGATCAGAGGCCGTAACCTGAGGGTATGTACACAATTATGTCCCAATTTTTAGAAGTTTCTGATTGACATGTTCTTAGCTAAGATTGTATAATTGTTATTTTGCATAGCTTTCTTATTTGTTAAATTCATACATGTGTTCTTGAACTAGAATTTCTGTCAGCTGATGGATCCTCATAAAAGCAGGACCATGGTTGCATTTGGTCTGAGAGTGATCTGTTGTTTCAGTACAGTATTAGTCAATAGTTAAAATTTAATATTGTGCGATTTTACTAAACGGTCAAAGCTGCATAATTTCACGGTCAATGCTTGCATTTATTTTTAGCTTTGGTGAGATTCGATTACTTACGTAATCTATTCGATAATTTTCATTATATTGGCGGTCGAATGTACAATTATGTATTTAATGATGCTCTACATATATCATATAATGGTAAAATAAACCAAAACCATTGACTGTGGTAAGGAACTAAACATGATCACTTTCATCGACTGTATAATTATTTAGCTTTGACAGGTTAATAAAATCACACTGTATATTACATTAAGTAACATACAATTTGCCAGTCACCAGGTTATATACAATTAGCCAGTCATCAAGTTATATACACTAATTAACATACAATTAGCCAGTCATCAAGTTATATACACTAATTAACATACACTAATTAACATACACTAATTAACATGCTGTTAGCTAGTCACCAAATTATATACACTAAGTAACATACACTAATTAACATACAATTAGCAAGTCACCAAGTTACATACACTAATTAACATACACTAAGTAATATACAATTAGCTAGTCACCAAGTTATATACACTAAGTAACATACACTAATTAACATACAATTAGCAAGTCACCAAGTTTAACATACACTAATTATTAAACATACACTAAGTAATATACAATTAGAAAGTCACCAAGTTATATACACTAAGTAACATACACTAATTAACATGCTGTGAGCCAGTCACCAAGTTATATACACTAAGTAATATACACTAAACACTAATTAACATACCTTCAGTCTGTCACTGACAGTGTGTATATGATAAGGTAATTGACTGGCTTTACATAATCTATTCAAAAATGATATAAAAAATACCATTAGTCCCTCATTTGTTCAAATGTAACTTAATTTAGTAACTTAAATACTTAGTCAGTTGTTTACACTGACTACATGTACAAACAAGGTAAGTGACGAGTATATATATATAACTAAGTATCTAATTTCTGAAAAATCCATTACAATTTTTAGTTCAGCTTTCCTCATAGCTGTCACTAACTTGGTGTGCATGAATTTTTATGCAGACCTAAGTACTACATTTATCTACATCAACCATGCAATCAATAAATTAGTTCCTGTTTCATGTTGCAGTGCAAGTCTATGTAAGTTCATTTTCCATGAGTACTTTCAGTACTTTGATTTTATATAAAATCTGTAGATACTCTTCTTCGATTATTGTATTACTGTATTCATGTTTAATTGATGATGATTATGAGATATACACATACCTGGCTGCTTTGTTTATATAGGTTGAGATTGTTCTAAATGTATTGTCATTTTAGCTTATCTGTTTTCAAAGAAAAAGTTCAGCTATTGCGATCACTGTGTTGTCTGTGTCGCTGTGTCTGTACCAAAACTTTAATGTAGTTCATAAATCAGAAACTATAAGAGGTAGCAACTTGGGTAGATCTCACTGAGGCGGTGGACAGACAAGTGTTGACACCGCGTTCAGTCCAGTGCTCTTGTTTTATGTTGCCTGCACTTGTTATATTAGATAATTGATAATGATAAGGCCACACCAATTTAATAACTTGTTCATTGGACGAGAGCAAGCGAGCGAGCGAAATATTTTTTTAAATATTATTTTTTACTTTTCCAATTTGAGCGAGCGGGCGCAGTATTAAAAATGTCATTTTTAATTCCTTCTTTCAAACAAAACAGTGGATATATGAATACAAAGTCTGTGCTCATTTACTTCAATAACCGTTAAGTTTACCCGTAAAAGCACTTTTAATGTCTTTATTCAATTTTTTATGACGAAAATTGTTGAATAACCCGTTGCAGAAAGGAAAAAAAATCAGACATTTTATCAGCCGAGACAAATGTAGGTACCTTAAGACCAGCAATTAGCTTTGTGGGCATGAGCAAGCGATAGGAAGCAAAAATTAAAAAATAATATTATTTTTCCAATTTTGATAAAAAGCGAGCGACAAATCCGATGAACAAGTAATTAAATTGATGTGGCCTAATGTGATATACTAATTAGATCATAAGAGTGACTCTGTATCATTTGGTACCGTGTGTGTAAAGTCTATAGACTTATGGAAATTTTGCCATGAATTTTGGGTAGTTTTCTTTTTTGTTTTACATTCTTCATGATTGTTCTGTATTTAATCATGTTTTTGTTCATATGTTGAAACTGTTAAATTTTACTGTAATTTTCTGATGCCGCATTTGTTATTTGTTATACTATGTTATACAATTGTAGATAAATTTACATGACATTGTGTAAGAGCTGCTTAGAAGTAGCTCAGTAATTGATTGTGTATTTTGTTAACAAAAATTGTTTGATATGTTCTTTTTTTATTGAAGAACCAAATATTTTCAGTAATCATTGTTGAATACATTTTTCTGTTGTTGTTGACATGAATACTATTGTTAATGAGTCTACACAATCTCTGAAAATACCTTTAATTTACAAATAGGATAATGATAAAACACAGGACTATTCTATTGCACAGTGAGAATAGTTTATTTAAGATGTTAGACTAATACCTAATTCTATGACATAATCAATGATATTTGTTCACCATTGCTTAAATAAAATAATATTTAGGTTTAAAAAAATGACAATAAAGCTGGGAAGTTTCAAACAAAATCTAAGGAAAAGTGGTGAGTGTATCAAAACAAGAATTATACTTTTTATAAATCACATAATAGGACGAACAAAAATTGCTATAAAAAGAATAATATGGTAATTGCCTGAACAAAATAATAATCCGTCCTATCAAATAAGAAAGAGAATATGCTATATGCTACAAACTAAGAAATTAGAAAATATGAGATATAAAACTGCTTAAGAATATTGGAAGCTGTTTAATGTAACACATACAAACCTATGTTAGTGGCCAACTCTGAGAAAAGGTCACCCTGTGGATAAAGGCCACATTATGATTTCCCATGGGTGGCCTTTGTTCAAAGGTTTAACTGTAATAACCCCTAATTTAATATCAATTAAAGGAATAATTTAGATCAATTAATGATCCAGACTCAGTATGTAAGTTATTTGACATGATAAGGTTCTTTCTCAGAACATTATGATCTGAAGGACATATAATACCAATTCATAAAAAGGGGTCCTAGATTATTGGATCTATGGTAAATTGGTAATTATAAAAGGATTAAGTCTATTAAGTTAACGTTGGGCAAATTATTTACAAAAATATTGAATAATAGAATAAACTCATAGATGAAAATGTACCATCTTTATAATCATAGAGGCTGAAAGTGAGTTTTAAAAAATAATATGTCAGCTGTTTATAATACATGTCAGTCAAACCTGTGTTAGTGGCCACCTCTGAATAAAGGCCATCCTGTGAATAAAGGCCATTCTTTTAAAAAACATATTTGATTATTTAGAATAAAATGACCTCCAAATAAAGAGCACCTGTGAATAAAGGCCATTCTTTAAAAAAACATCTTTGATTATTTAGAATAAAATGACCTCTGAATAAAGAGCACCTGTCAATAAAGGCCACATCTTGTACTTCTCAAGGGTGGTTAATCACAAGTTTGACTGTATATTTGTTTTATATAATGAGATAAATCACATGTTGATGAGAAATAAAAAGTTATTTGTAGCATAATTTATCTTTTCACTTTATTTAAATGATATAGAGAACACCTTTATCAGTATCAAAAGTGCTACCAATATTTTTAGAAAAGGGGTGTTTTAAATAACAATATACAGTGTACCTTTAAAAAAGAAAATATAGCAATTGTCAGTAAGTTATATATGAGTTGTATTCTCTGCAGATAGTTCTTTTAAACATATTTTTTAGCCTTAAAGTGGTCAAACTATGGATTTTTAGTAGATCATTAAGTACAAGTAGATCTAAAACATTTAATCTTATCTATGAACTCCAACCATATTTAGACAATATTACAATGGAAAATAAACAAATTTAGGAAAGTATTTACACAATTAGGAGTAAATTCATCTCACTGATTAGAAATAGAAGTAGGTCTATGGTGTAAACTCAACTCCTGTGTCTTATAGAAAATGTTTTTATTGTAACCAACTAGAAGATGAATTCCATTTTTCATGTGAAATGTAAATTATATGATAGCTATATAGGAAGAAATATTCACCTGTCTTATAATTACAGGCAAAATGCTTATATCTTGAAAGTAAAGAGCTCATTGCAATCCGAAAATGAAAATAACTTAAAGATTTGTAGTTTAATGTACAGTCATGTATTCATAAGCTTTAAATTAAGGGAGAAAATTATTCCGAAGTAAATTATTTTAGATAAGTCCATTTATATACACCATTTATATAGACTTATATACATATACATGTCCTTGGTCCGTTATAGCAAATATTTTTGTGAGACAATTCTTAACAATATGTTAAATTACTCTATCCACTTTATATCATCTTCTTTATAATATCTGTGTTGGAATTTCATTTTTATCTTTTTTAAAGGTAGTTATGTTGTGTTTACCTCATCTTAAAGTATCACACAATATTGTGTTTATTGAATTATCTGTACAGTTTTAGTATTTGCATTAAATCAATGTAATGTGTTATCAATATACATGTAATACTTTATATACATGTGTATATAATTAACTATCATGGACATAATGCCTTAATTATCAATAAAGAATTAATTGTTATATTAGATAATTGATGACAGAAATGAGATACACTTATACTGTACACTTGATTGACTGAGCATTTAATGTACCAGATTATTACTGTACTTTTTACTTATCAGACACTAGACTTACAGGACACTTGATTTACTGAACACTTGATTTACAGGACACTTGATTTACAGGACACATGGCTTACAGGACACCTGCTTTACTGGACACTTGATTTACAGGACACTTGGCTTACAGGACACTTGATTTACAGGACACATAGCTTACAGGACACTTGATTTACAGGACACTTGGCTTACAGGACACTTGATTTACAGGACACATAGCTTACAGGACACTTGATTTACTGAACACTTGATTTACAGGACACTTGGCTTACAGGGCACTTGATTTACAGAACACTTGATTAACAGGACACTTGGCTTATAGGACACTTGATTTACAGGACACTTGGCTTACAGGACACTTGATTTACTGAACACTTGATTTACAGGACACTTGCTTTACTGGACATTTGGCTTACAGGACACTAGATTGACGAGACACTTGGCTTACAGGGCACTTGCTTTACTGGACACTTGGTTTACAGGACACTAGACTTACAGGACACTTGATTTACAGGGACACTAGATTTACAGGACACTTGATTTACTGAACACTTGATTTACAGGACACATGGCTTACAGGACACTTGCTTTACTGGACATTTGGCTTACAGAACACTAGACTTACAGGACACTTGATTTACAGGACACTAGATTTACAGGACACTTAACTTACAAGACACCTGCTTTACTGGACACTTGGCTTACCGGACACTTCAGTTACAGGTCATTTGATTTACAGGACACTAGACTTACAGGGCACTTGGCTTACAGGACACCTGCTTTACTGGACACATGGCTTACTGGACACTAGACTTACAGGACACTTGGCTTACAGGACACCTGCTTTACTGGACACATGGCTTACAGGACACTAAACTTACAGGACACTACATTTACAGGACACTTGACTTACAGGTCACTTGACTTACAGGAAACTAGATTTACAGGACACTTGATTTACAGGACATTTGATTTACAGGGACACTAGATTTACAGGACACTTGATTTACAGGGACACTAGATTTGCAGGACACTAGACTTACAGGACACTAGATTTACAGGACACTTGGCTTACAGGACACTAGACTTACAGGACTCTTGATTTACAGGACACTAGACTTACTGGACACTTGGCTTACAAAACACTAGATTTACAGGACACTTGACTTACAGGACACTTGGCTTACAGGACACTTGGCTTACAGGACACATGGCTTACAGGACACTTGCTTTACTGGACACTTGGCTTACAGGACACTTGCTTTACTGGACACTTGCTTTACTGGACACTTGGTTTACAGGACACTAGACTTACAGGACACTAGATTTACAGGACACTAGATTTACAGGACACTAGATTTACAGGACACCTGCTCTACTGGACACATGGCTTACAGGACGCTAGATTTACAGGACACTTGGCTTACAAGACACCTGCTTTACTGGACACTTTGCTTACAGGACACTAGACTTACAGGACACTTGGCTTACAGGACACTTGGCTTACAGGACACTTGGCTTACAGGACACTTGGCTTACAGGACACTTGGCTATCAGGACACTTGGCTTACAGGACACTTGGCTTACAGGACACTTGATTTACCGGACACTTGATTTACCGGACACTTGATTTACAGGACACTTGATTTACAGGACACTTGATTTACTGGACACTTGATTTACTGGACACTTGATTTACTGGACACTTGGATTTACTGGACACTTGGATTTACTGGACACTTGGACTTACTGGACACTTGGACTTACTGGACACTTGGACTTACTGGACACTTGGACTTACTGGACACTTGGACTTACTGGACACTTGATTTACTGGACACTTGATTTACTGGACACATGGCTTACAGGACACTTGGTTTACAGGACATTAGGCTTACAGGACACTTGGTTTACAGGACACTTGACTTACAGGACACTTGGTTTACAGGACACTTGACTTACAGGATACTTGGTTTACAGGACACTTGACTTACAGGATACTTTATTTGATGGACACTTTATTTGATGGACACTTTTTGATGTTACTTGATACTTTATTCACTGGACATTTAACTTACTTGATGCTTTATTTACAGGGCACTTGACTCACTGGACACTTGACTTACTTGATACTTTATTTACAGGACATTTGGCTTACAGGACACTGGACACTTTTTACTGGATCACTTTTTGATGTTCGATATTTTCAAATGTATTTTGCTTTAAAATTTTGAGTTCTGATTTCAGATTCTTTTCAATCTATTGTTGTAATAAGGTATAGTGCGATTTTATTAAACTGTCAAAGCTGCATAATTATACGGTCAATGATTGCATTTATGTTTAGGTTCGGTGAAGTTTGATTACTTGTTGTTTTGATATTTTGCTGTGATTTCAGATTCTTTTCAATCTATTGTTGTAATAAGGTAACCCTTACACATTTGCTACCCCGGGTAAAGTGTTTGCACTTATGGAAATTTTGCCGTGTTTCTGTTGGCAAATTTTTTTTTTTTTTTCCCTCTCGTTGATTACTTGTATTCACTTCATGCTTACTGTTCTAATTATACTTTTCATATTTATTGTTTACTTCATTTCTGTTTGTTATTTTTAGTTCTAAACTTTACTTGAGTAATATTCACTTTGTATTTGTACTTTTGTCATGCTTCAATTATATAATCATTATACTTAACTTGTGGTGTAAATAAAATTGTATAAAATTTTGTTTTCTTGTTCATCTTTCATATTCTATATTAAAATAACAAACCATGGCTTAAAGTTTATTGACATAAGTAAATCACACAACACATATCAATCTGGGAAAAATCTTGTTTTCCCCGCAATGTCAGTAAATATCAACACAATGTCTCTGATCCAATTGATGATTCTCATGACAAATACTTCTTGTTGAACAAAATCCAACACCAGGGGTAGAAATCTACAATGTAATAAATACAAAAAACTTAATATGAAGTCATTGAAAAGGAACTATGGCATACCGTTCAAAGTGAAGTTGGTAGGTATGGGTGACTGAGAATGGTCATAAACTGATCACGCCTTTGAAATGACCTAAAATAAGCAAAAATTCAAGGGCAGATAACTCAAAAACGAGATCATTGACCCCATTTTTTTCGCTTAAAATGTTTCTGTAATCATATGCTACGATTATGCAAAGTTTAAAAAAAAAATCATTAATCAGTTTTAATTTTTCCTATATGTCTATGTGAAAAATGTAGCAAACTACCGAAAACATCTTTAAAGTTAGTCATTGATATCAGTGTACATAACTATACATTTTGTAAGTGTATATAACTTAAAGTAACTGATATAAGTGTATATAACTTAAAGTGTCTGATATAAGTGTACATTACTTAAAGTGTCTGATATAAGTGTATATAACTTAAAGTAACTGAGATAAGTGTATATAACTGATATAAGTGCACATAGCAAAGTCAGTAACTGATATAAATGCATATAACTTGAAGTAAGTAACTGATATAAGTGTACATAACTTAAAGTAAGTAACTGATATAAGTGTACATAACAAAGTAAGTAACTGAGATAAGTGTATATAACTTAAAGTAAGTAACTGATATAAGTGTATACATAACAAAGTAAGTAACTGATATAAGTGTACATAACTTAAAGTAACTGATATAAATGCATATAACTTGAAGTAAGTACAAATGTAACTGATATAAGTGTACATAACTTAAAGTAAGTAACTGATATAAGTGCATGTAACTTATATAAGTGTACATAACTTAAAGTAAGTAACTGATATAAGTGTATATAACTTAAAGTAAGTAACTGATATAAGTGTACATAACTTAAAGTAACTGATATAAATGCATATAACTTGAAGTAAGTAACTGATATAAGTGTACATAACTTAAAGTAAGTAACTGATATACAAAAAATGTAAGTGCATGTAACTTATTTAAGTGTATATAACTTAAAGTAAGTAACTGATATAAGTGTATACATAACAAAGTAAGTAACTGATATAAGTGTACATAACTTAAAGTAACTGATATAAATGCATATAACTTGAAGTAAGTACAAATGTAACTGATATAAGTGTACATAACTTAAAGTAAGTAACTGATATAAGTGCATGTAACTTATATAAGTGTACATAACTTAAAGTAAGTAACTGATATAAGTGTATATAACTTAAAGTAAGTAACTGATATAAGTGTACATAACTTAAAGTAACTGATATAAATGCATATAACTTGAAGTAAGTAACTGATATACAAAAAATGTAAGTGCATGTAACTTATTTAAGTGTATATAACTTAAAGTAAGTAACTGATATAAGTGTATACATAACAAAGTAAGTAACTGATATAAATGCATATAACTTGAAGTAAGTACAAATGTAACTGATATAAGTGTACATAACTTAAAGTAAGTAACTGATATAAGTGCATGTAACTTATATAAGTGTACATAACTTAAAGTAAGTAACTGATATAAGTGTATATAACTTAAAGTCAGTAACTGATATAAGTGTACATAACTTAAAGTAACTGATATAAATGCATATAACTTGAAGTAAGTAACTGATATAAGTGTACATAACTTAAAGTAAGTAACTGATATAAGTGCATGTAACTTATTTAAGTGTATATAACTTAAAGTAAGTAACTGATATAAGTGTACATAACTTAAAGTAACTGATATAAATGCATATAAGTTGAAGTAAGTAACTGATATAAGTGCATGTAACTTATTTAAGTGTATATAACTTAAAGTAAGTAACTGATATAAGTGTACATAACTTAAAGTAACTGATATAAATGCATATAAGTTGAAGTAAGTAACTGATATAAGTGTACATAACTTAAAGTAACTGATATAAATGCATATAACTTGAAGTAAGTAACTGATATAAGTGTACATAACTTAAAGTAAGTAACTGATATACAAAAAATGTAAGTGCATGTAACTTAAAGTAAGTAACTGATATAAGTGTACATAACTTAAAGTAACTGATATAAATGCATATAACTTGAAGTAAGTAACTGATATAAGTGTACATAACTTAAAGTAAGTAACTGATATAAGTGCATGTAACTTATATAAGTGCATGTAACTTAAAGTAAGTAACTGATATAAGTGTATATAACTTAAAGTAAGTAACTGATATCAGTGTATAACTTAAAGTTAGTTACTGATATAAGTGTATATAACTTAAAGTAAGTAACTGATATAAGTGCATGTAACTTATATAAGTGTACATAACTTAAAGTAAGTAACTGATATAAGTGCATGTAACTTATATAAGTGTATATAACTTAAAGTAAGTAACTGAGATAAGTGTATATAACTTAAAATAAGTAACTGATATAAGTGTACATAACTTAAAGTAAGTAACTGATATAAGTGTATATAACTTAAAGTAACTGATATAAGTGTACATAACTTAAAGTAACTGATATAAGTGTATATAACTTAAAGTCAGTAACTGATATAAGTGTACATAACTTAAAGTAACTGATATAAGTGTATATAACTTAAAGTAAGTAACTGATATAAGTGTACACAACTTAAAGTAAGTAACTGATATCAGTGTATAACTTAAAGTAATTTACTGATATAAGTGTATATAACTTAAAGTAAGTAACTGATATAAGTGCATGTAACTTATATAAGTGTACATAACTTAAAGTAAGTAACTGATATAAGTGCATGTAACTTATATAAGTGTATATAACTTAAAGTAAGTAACTGAGATAAGTGTATATAACTTAAAGTAAGTAACTGATATAAGTGTACATAACTTAAAGTAAGTAACTGATATAAGTGTATATAACTTAAAGTAATTGATATAAGTGTACATAACTTAAAGTAACTGATATAAGTGTATATAACTTAAAGTCAGTAACTGATATAAGTGTACATAACTTAAAGTAACTGATATAAGTGTATATAACTTAAAGTAAGTAACTGATATCAGTGTATAACTTAAAGTAAGTTACTGATATAAGTGTATATAACTTAAAGTAAGTAACTGATATAAGTGCATGTAACTTATATAAGTGTATATTACTTAAAGTAAGTAACTGAGATAAGTGTATATAACTTAAAGTAAGTAACTGATATAAGTGTACATTACTTAAAGTAAGTAACTGATATAAGTGTACATAACTTAAAGTAACTGATATAAGTGTATATAACTTAAAGTCAGTAACTGATATAAGTGTACATAACTTAAAGTAAGTAACTGATATCAATGAGAGGTTACAGTGGTTTGAAGACAGCAACCTTAACCACTCGACCACAGAGGCGAGTTCCTGGTTTTAAGAATAAAACATTGTTCATTGCAAATATGGAGAGGTAATAATGGAGTTATATCTATGAAACACAACAAAATTCTAAATACCTGAAGCAGACATATAAACAGTACAGAAGCATCAAGGGAAGGCTCTTCCATTGTAGCATCACAAAGACGAGAAGTAGATCTAACTGACGAGTGATTTCATTTCCATTTTGTTTCTCAAGTTCTGACAATCATGCTCCAAAATAAAACATAATTTCAATCTAATTTTCATATTTTTTATAAAATTGGACACATATTAGAAGTGAACAAGTTGGCTACTGCATGCGGAGAGCAAGGTACGCATTTATACAGACTCCAATTAGTTACTGCATGCTGCAATAAGTGTAAAGTGGGATGGCAAAAATGAGAAATATCAAATTCATTGAGCTGGGAGTTTAAGGGGCCGATAATCAAAACTGTAATTTTTTGCAGATCCATGGAAAATAACACCCCTGCAACTGGTACATAAGTGAAATTTTGTTGAAAACTAGGGTACATATAATAAAATATTCAACATGCCGAAACAATTTTAGACTACAATGTATTTATTTTTAATACCTTACCTTAGACTGACGGCCAAGTCTTCTTGTAGAACAACAGGCATCAAAATTATAAGTCTTTTCATTCATATGTACCATTCCTAGAACTGCTTACTGTTCTTGTTGATTTGATGCCAACAACTATAATATAAAATGAATTGAAAAATAAACATCAATATCATTGGTCCATTAAAGGCTATTTGAACAACAGGGCCATGGTGGCCTTGTATTGCTCACCTGAACAAGGAGTACAGGTAGTGTTCCAGTTTAATGTTTACTGATGCAAGGCTACCCATGTGATATTTATTCTACAATCGGGTCAGCAATTTCAAATTCTCCATATAGCGATATAGGGAGAGTCACTGGTTAATAAGGAAGTCAACTGTTGCTAGGGAGAGTCACTGGTTGCTAAGGAAATCAACTGTTGCTAGGGAGAGTCACTGGCTGCCAGGGAATACTGCTATAAAGTTACAATACATATGACCCAGTGGTTTCAGAGATGTTGTTTAAGCAAATTGTTGACGACACACGACGGATGACAGACACAGGGCAATCCCAATAGCTCACCTCGACACTTTGTGCCAGGTGAGCAAAAATTCAACCAATCATTGTCCAGTTCAGGAATGTTGGATTTGAAAATACATATAAGTCATTGAGCACTCATACTGATATTTGATTGTTTTACACATTGATGTCAATAAAACTTTTTCTAAATAACCGAGCTTAAACGTCAACCACAAAAATATTCATCCTAACATTCGAATAACCACCTGGGTCTCATTAGATACATGTATGTTTTTTCTGGTTACATGCTTATTAAAATAGTGTAGGTATGTTCAGGCTTTATATTGCTCTTGAAAGACTGGATTTGTTTAAATATCAAATTCAACAATCAGAGTCATATGAGGCAGACAGTTCACCTATGTCCATCGTTCCTGGGAAGAACCACAGGTGCCTGACGAATCTGGTCTGACACGCCCCCAATATACACATAATATTTATTGGGGGCGTGTAAGACCAGATTCGTCAGGCACCTGTGGGAAGAACCAGTACTGAATACCCATCCTCCGTAAGTAACTGTCTAGTTTCTCACAAAGAGACATGGTCAGTAGCGGGGCTTGAACCCACAACCCTCTACCAGTGAGAGGTTACAGTGATTTGAAGTCAGCGACATTAACCACTCGACCACGGAGGCGGGTCCCTAAAGTATATGATAAAGTGGGTGGGCTGTTCCACGGGCCTAATAAAATGTCTAGGGTCACAGGGAAAGTTAGGACAGGTCTGGTAACCAGAAATAAACAATGCATGAAGCTATACATACAGTGTACACAAACAGCATGAAATTGTAAAACTACAACATAATTTATATCATGGGTGAAATTAAAAGTATTCAAGAGATATAAACTGACTTCATAAAACACTCATTTTAAGAAATTCTGTACTAGCATTATAATGAAAACAATTCAACAATATCTTGATTATAAAATTTTAAGAATTACAACATTCAGCAAATAACTTTAAAATATCCTAACAAAGAATTTGAAGAAAATTAAACAAACTTTGAAACAGTAATACACTTTCATTAAATTTTGAAGAATGAATTTATAATTAAATAGCATAAATCTCAAATAAATACAAAGGTAATTTCATTAGTAAAACATAAAACGACCAAAAATTATCCACCTACCATGTGCTTGTCTGCTAACATTCTGATACAAAACTGGTCCTTCTTACAAACTGTGTTCACTTATCAAAAAGCATGAGAATTTCATGCCAAAAACTGGTTTGGGAGATAGGAAAGCACTGAACCGATTTATACTGAACACATTTGCTGTGTAAACAAAACAAGAGAGCTTGAAGTTGCCCTGTGACGCTTACCTGAGAAACAAGTCATGACAATGTCACTTGCGAATTTGATTAAAATTTTGTGCTGCAGTTAAGTAAAAACTATTGGAAGACCTTAGGGATATTATTTTAGCAATTTGTTTGTGGGCCTCTACATATTGCTACATGCAAAATATCTAAACCTTAAACCCTGTGCTTTCAGTCAAGTAGATTTATTTATATTTCCCTATAAATAAACCTATATAAAACATGTGACCCCTGGGTTGGGGCCAATTATAACCCGGGGATATCATTTGAGCAAATTTGTTTGAGTCTCTAGTTGTACCTCCATGTAAAATATCTAAGCTCTAAAACTTGTGCTTTTAGACGAAAAGATTTTGTTATATTTTCCTATATAAATCTATATAAACTCACGATCACTGGGGCGGGGCCAATTTTGACCCTAGGGACACCACTCTAACAACTTTATTAGAGTGTCTCTAGATGATGCCCTAGGCCAAATATCTAAGCTTTAGACTATGAGGTTTAACTTTAAGACAAGAACATTTTTCAGTTTTTCTTTTTGGTTGCTATGATAACCAGAATTCTGCATGGAATGGCTTTCTTATACAAACTTTTGCAAAGAACAATCCAAAGATCATTCCTGCAGAGTAGCTTCAAATTTGACCCGGTGGTTTCAGAGGAGTAGTTGTGGGAGGAGGACGGACGACAATATATTATATTAATATTTCACCCTGAGCTTTGTTCAGGTGAGCTAAAATGTACTGCAAACCCTTGTATACTAAACTGACCAGTGTAAAATATTTTGTGTACTCTACAAAGGATGATAAGGCCACACACTATTCATCGGATTTGCTGCTAGCTTTTTATAAAATATAGAAACTTATTAATTAACTACATTTGTATTCAATACAAAGTATTAGGCGCGTTAGCACTTCAAATGCTGGGCCGATGTGAAGTTCACCAAGACATTATGGACACAAAACTCGGTCATTATGAAAAAAAAATGGCTATAATGAGATTCGGTCATTCTAATTGGCTGTCCAGCTTGGCCTATATGAAACCGCTGCTATATTCTATAGTTGATTAATAAAATTGTCAATAAGTAAGTTTTTTCATAATGACCTTGTTGTTGGGTTCACACAGTCATATTAGCCTTCGCTCTCAGTCCATTAACAAGGCCATTTTAAATATTATAATAAAAGTAGCAAGATCTTTATAACGTTCTTGTTTTCCTTATGATAAGTTCAAACTTTATCCAGTCTTTATTTATGAAATAACTTGATGACCGATTTGACCTCTTGTAACAATGTCCTTAAACTTGATCAATAGAATCACGACTATAAATGATTAGTGATAATACCACATTACTCTACAAAAGGCCGAACAGAACAGAACAGAACATATCATTTATTCACTCAATACATGTACAAAACATGCAAATATGAGGTTTTTACAATAAAACAAAACAAATAAACGAGGCTATAGAATTTAGACATACTGAAAAATGTACATTTGTCAAAGTATATCGACATAATATTTAACAATTTCAGCATATAGAAGAATTACATTATCACTTTTTGGATTATACATTTTACAAATTTAAATAACTTATTTAATTCTAACTTATTTTTGGTGCACATTAGATTTTCCAGTTTAAACATATTTGGTCGACGGTAATAGATGGGTTTCAAAAATCGTTTTCTTTCATCATTAAATTGAGAACATTCGAATAAATAATGGAACTCGTCGCCAATTTTATCTTGACAGGTGTTACATAATCTTTGATTTATTGGTGTTCTTAGCCAGCTACCTGTTTCTATTGGCAATCGATGGTTTCTGGTTCTAAATTTAATAAAATAGTATAGAAGTGGACTTTCTAAGTCTGTTAAGAAGGGCTCAGTACCAAATGTCTGTTTGAATACTCTGTAAAACAAACTGTTACTTGAATTATCAATTTTGGAATACCAGTCATTAAGAAACCAAATTTATTCTCGTGAATTTGTTTTACTTTATATAATGAAATATGATATACCTAATATCAGATATTCTGTTCTACAAATGAAATTACGGCTACTTTCATTTAGATTCTATTTATAATCCCCAAAAATTTGGACAACACATAGCTACATGATACTGTTCAAATTGTGTCGGCATCCACGATGGATAAAGAAAAGATGTAAAAAATAGAAGTTGTCATTCTCCTCTTTATTTTAAATTGGTATCATTGTTGGCATTGACACACTTAAAACTTCTTCATACCATTTTTCTACCGCTTCGTGTCTATCATGGTTAGATAATTGTTCACTGTCCTTATTAGTTATCAAATCATTATATAATACATCTCTTCACATGTTAAAACATGAGGTCGATTAAATAAGAAGAAACCATATATGTATACTGACCTCAACAATCGTTACATTTAGATAATTATGACTGAATAATCTTATTTATAAAAGCAGGATTTTCTTCAAAGTCATTCATTGTTCGTTTCCAAGATAAAACTCTAATACCATTTGTTGTTCTCGTTAGATACGTGAATAAATTAATTAGACAAAATAGTTTACATTACATTTTATATTGTAATAAATACCATACACGGTAATATTATTTAACTCAAAGACTCCACGCACTTGAAAAATGGACTTTATTTGGCGTAAGTATTTTTCAGAGATTTTCCACTTAAACCTCTCACTAAAAGAGTGTCGTGCGTTCGAGCCCAGCTACCGACCATGTCTCTTTATGTGAGAAAGTAGGCTTTGCTGCACAATGTTTGTTCTGTCAATTGCGTGTCTAGTAGAATTGTTGTTTCTTTAAACGCCATTCGCGGAAAGTAAAAGCATCGGCTTGTTTTTTCAACCCCGTAACTCAGTTTTTGGCGGTATTGTGATTTTGGTACCATTTTTAGTCTCGATGAGTTCTTTACAATGAACATACTTACCTGCTTTTAGATCTGTCCTAAATACAGTTAATCCAAATTCCATAAACCCATAAAAGCTCGCTTATAATTATTTACTTCAAAGGCGATTTTCTCAAAATGGTACAAACATGACATACGAGTATGTAGACATAAGCCAACGAATGGTCAAATATATTTTATCTAAAACATTTTTCAGGTGTCGTTTTAACGGTGGTTTTGCTGTCATGTGCCACATACGGGTATCTGTCTTCTTCTGGAGGCAGTGGTAAGTTTCACGCGCTAAATTGTTTATTACCAAAGCACAAATCAATCCGTAACATAATCAAGCACGTGTCCTACTAATTAAAATCAGCTAAAAATTCTAATTCAAGGGCAGATAACTCAAAAACGAGTTCGTCAACTCCCATTTCTTCGCTTAAAATGTTTCAGTTATCAAATGCTATCAACATGCAAAGTTTCAAAAAATCATGAAAGAGTTTTCATTTTCCCTACATGTGTGTGTGAGAAAAAAAACCTGGAAACTGTAACAAATGTCTTAAATTAGTCCAAATTTTATTCTTATTATTTGTTTAAGATACTAAAAAAATATAGAAGAAGATTACTACTTTGCAAATGATGTATTACCTGAAGTTAAATTAAATAGATTTTTTACATGATGTTGTTAAAATCATCACTGCATACAATTGATTTTAATTTTCAGATCACTGTTCGTCCTCGCCATGTTTAAATGCCGGAAAGTGTCGGGAAACAAATTCTGGCCGACATTACGAATGTGAATGTTATAATGGTTACTATGGATACAATTGTCACAGTAAATATAACTAAATTATTCATACAATATATTTGAGTTATGCTAATGTGTATGGTGTTAGAAAGGAACTCATATGATATACAGTGCGACCTCTCCAAAGCAACACATTGGTAATAGCAAAATAATGTTGTTGTCACGAGGTTGTTGCTCTAGAGAAGTGAAATTAATAGTTAAATCGTAAAGTGGGAAAAACTCATGTTGTTGAAGGGAGGGCCACTCTGGAGAGATTGTACTATGCATGAAAGTCGAGCTAAACTATTTATTCTGATTAAGTAGCGTTTATCGTTCGTTCGTGGTCACTTCATACAAGTGTGTTTGACAAAGTAAAGTAGTATCCACTTGGACAATATACTCGTAATTAAAATTAAATATAATTTGTTTTATCTCAATTTTCAGAGTCACATTGTACTTCAGGACCGTGTCAAAATGGCGGGACATGTACTCATTTGACGTTTGGTTACCATTGTGATTGTTCTCACAATTATTACGGATATAGCTGTGAAAGTAGGTTGATTAATGTTTACAGTACGAAGATAATAAACATAAATTATTACAAATGTTTCTACATATAATTTAGATAAAACAGTCACTTTTATTGATATCTAATTCAAAACGAAATTGGATGAAACAATATCATGCTTCAAAAGAGATTTAACTCTTAAAGTTCGGGACTGTACCTCGGCAGTGACTCCCTATCTTGGTTTTATTGGTACATATTTGTTTCCAATCTCTACCCAGAGTTGTCGTTCTTTTCCAATACACACATTATACTTCTAGGTTAATGTGTGCATAGCGGAAACGACAACTCTGGGTAGAGATTGTATTGGTTCAGCATACATTTGGAGATGGTCACTTTTAGTTGAAAATCTTTGTTTTGGACCGAAAATATACTTCGATATACATGTATAAAAATATCGAGAA
Source organism: Lutraria lutraria (assembly GCA_964023205.1). Classification (NCBI taxonomy): domain Eukaryota; kingdom Metazoa; phylum Mollusca; class Bivalvia; order Venerida; family Mactridae; genus Lutraria; species Lutraria lutraria. Next base: position 950,516 of record OZ026851.1, on the reverse strand, counting down.
CACGAATTCGATATACATTGTATGTGCGTTTTTTAAACAAATAAAATCGGGACTTTATTTTACTTTGATATAAGCGGGATTTCGATATAAGCGAGTTCGATATAATGACTTTGAATTCCCCTGTATGTAATAAGGACATCTTTATTTCACGATGGTTATTTTGTCTTCATTCCGGAGACAATCTTTGAATTAAGAAATTTCTCTGATCATTAACTGTGCATCAACTTCAGGTTTGAACTCGACAGTTACTTCATCAAGAACGATGTCTACCACAGCAAATACAACAACAAGACAAACACCGTCGACTACGACGATGATTCCAACTACGAGAAAGCCTGTTAGCTGTAAGAATACATTCTGGTTGTTTAAAAGTTTAAAGTATAAATTAAAGAGCACTTATTGTTTGGTATTCTTAATGGCATTTATATGTCAACGACGTTATTAACAATGAATTCTGATATTTTTCTGTTGAAAAGGGGCGACGGTAAAACTCAAACATTGTTTTTAAAAACACTCTTAGATCCTGAACAGCAAAGTTGATTACATTAAAGTAATACAAACAATAGCTTAGAACTATGGCAATACATAATTGGACATTCTTTTAATGGCACGGACATGTGAATATTTTATCCATCATCTTGTTCAGTTATGAATAAATCTGTTAGCTACGTTTAGTTCTTAACTTAGGCTTTTTTGTTATAATCAGCTATGGTGAGTTATATATATATATATATGTAATATTTATTGAGAATTGACTGTATATTCATTTTGATTTCTAGTTAACCATTCGTGCTCTAAATACACAGCGATCTTCAATATTGCTGAGCGTGTGATAGAGGTAAATGACGCCGCCACGAGATGCTCGTCTGGAAGTACCGCGTCACCCGAGGCTTTTGTGATGAACCTGTGTGACGTCAGATCGTCAACCACGTGGAATCAGGGCGTTAAAGTACGTGTTCTATTACACGTTATATCTACATGACTCTGTTCGTAGTGACTCGTGTCTTTTCTTTTTCATACTAAATCTTTCATTAAAGAACTATTAGAGAAACTTAAACGCTCGGTATTTACATAATATAAATACGTCTAGAAGAATTCCACACAGAATCTGAAATATTGCCATTCACAAATGTAGTCTTGAAATATAAATCAAAGGCATTGATTTGCACTGGTGTGGCTTACTATAGGCACTGTAGGCATGACTGTGCCTATACATGTTTCTGTTTTTCTGACAAATGCAAAAAAATGCAATAAAAATGGACCCCCCCCCCCCCTCCTAGATTGGTGCCTACACATTATTTTCGGGCAAGCTACGCCCCTGATTTGTCAAGTTAAGGTTGTGCTTTCGCATCTCATCTGCTATTAACAAATATTATAGCAAATTATGCCATATAAAGTAATAGACGTCACTCACTTGGCGCGCATGAATTTTGATGCGGACCAAAGTACTACGTTTTATCTACATCCACCACGCAATTGTGAAACTAGTTCCCGTTCCAGTACAAGTCTATGATCCCATGTATACTTTCAGTACTTTGATATTCTCTTTATGATTAAAAGTTGATATAAATGAAATCCTATTACTTCAGGTAATGGACAATTGTGGTTTGATACCTGCTTATACACCAGTAGCATCATTTTACAGTGGTACATATAACCGCACTAGTAGTGTGTCCGGAATCTTCATTCAATGTTTGAAAGATGAGGACGGATTTCAGGTATACCAATTACATTAGGGAGCTCACCCCCCCCCCCCCCCCCCCCCGTAAAATCTCCGATCATAAATTGATGAAGCATTCAATGATATATAGCATTAAATGAAATCCTGGAACCGTAGAAAATAGCGAATTGAGTGATTCGTGACACAAAACTCAACCGGTTCACCTCGGTCAAAAATTAGTTAAGAAATTTCATTAATAAATTAAAATTGTGAAAAAAATGTCTATTTTATGATATGGTAACATTATTTTCATCAGAATTGATCATTATTTAAAACAAACAATGACATATATGCTCAAGAAAGAAAACATTCAGTTACGGAGAAAATGACTTGAATACAGCATCTACATACATTGTAATTATCTCCCTTATTAAAAACCAGAAAATTGGCTTTTAGCTTTATTTTTTTAGTTTTAAGCTCCAAATTCATAAGTTAACATCCCTTATATTACCTTTATTTAATCATCAAACTTTTTGTAATAGGGATATAATGATAAATGACAAATAATCTAAAGAAGTGTTTGGGGACCGTGGGATTTTTTTAAAATTCAAAAATCAAAAATTTAATTTGGATTACCTCCCTTGTATATTAAATTTGAACAACACGAGGTGTAATAATTCACTGTTACATTTTATTTGATACAAAAGGCGTGATTGCAGTGCTTAGCACTATGTGGAAAAATGCCTCTCGGTGCCGGGCAATTTCCACACATTGTCACAAAAATCTGCACGAAAATACTGACTGTTTACGGCATAGTGCACGTGATAGGACCCCTACAACACCTTGTACAAGTAAATGTCTACTTTAATTAGCCTTAACTTTTGTTTTATTATTCCAGATGGTGGTACAGAAGTGTGACAGTTTCCCATTGATCGAGCGTGTAGTCACACGACAAGATTCTCTTTCTCAAGATTCAAGGAATTTTTACACGATTCAATTATCTTCATGAGCCCAAACAAACACCATCCGATATATATACATATATTGTATATATATACACACACACACACATGTGTACAATGCATTAATATTTATACTCATTCCTCATTTTTTGTATGAAAATAAAATATCTATAAATTCAAATCGGCGTTTTTTCTAGTTTTGTAGAAGTTACTCAAGTTTTATTGTGCAGTAGGATTCCCATAAACCAAAGATCAATACATACATGTAGGTCTTTGCATAAACTAAACGCAAAACTTAGTGAATATAAGACGCATAACTTATATATTGTATATAAACGCATCCTAATTAACTAGACGTCCCATAACGTTCAAATCTCGTAAATAATACATGTGCGAGATCGATCGATGACGTCATGAAATTTTGGTGACGTGTTCATGAACGTCCATTTTGTTCATACCACCATAATTGCATGATTCTAAGAAAAAGCCTATTTTTAACATCTGACACCTGATCACAACTGATAACAGATACAGGTAAACTTAGCAAACGTGTCCATTGAAATTAAATGAAATTATCATAATCTGAGAGGTAAAATATGGTCAAGAGTATCGCTTTCCACGAAATCTCATGAGAGTATCGGAATGTTCTCCACCCACTTGTCGTTCAATGGATCAAAAACAATATTGTCTAGACCTTCAATAGAAGGCAAAAATGAATGTAACAGTGGCAAATGTAGAAGCTGTTATATACTGAATGGAGTGGCCAGCACAGACTTATGTATTATTAAAAAACATGTTAATCAAGTTTCAGTTTGTCCCGTATAAAGTTTTAGAAGGACACAATTAGAATGTGATGAAATCATAGCAAACATGTAGAATCTTGATATAAGAAAATATCATTCCTGTTACATGATCATGTTTTTATATAGCTATATAACAGCTAGTACTGTTCATAGTATTTGAGTAAACATGTGATTCTATCAGCCGAATTGGCTCAGCTGGTGGAGTATTTGACTTGCAAACAGGAGGTCACAGGATAAGCCTTGGAATCTAAGAGCAAAGGTGAAAGAAAGGCTGGGTTAGTCTGTCGTTGTCGCCATGAATTACTTAAGAAAAGAAAGGATTGTAGTGGTACAGTATGATATTCTTTGTCTACATAAATTGACTGTGACAACCAGCATGATTAGCTCATAGGGTAGAACATCTGACTGAAAATCAGTAACGGGTTCAAGCCCCGGGTTCAAGCCCCACACCGAGTACATTGTTTTCCTCCTATTACATGTAATTCATTGTATAATATGAAGGCTATACATTTTTTGTTCCATTTTTTACAGAACTGAAAGATGTCCGGACTTTGGAAACATGGATTCTGTGGATGCTTTGACAACTTTGGGATGTGTATTATAACATATATATTACCTTGTTACACATTTGGAAAAAATGCAGAAGCAGTCGGTGAGAATTGCATGCTGTACGGATTCCTCTTATTTGTTCCACTAGTAAATATTTTCATGGCTATTGGTCTACGAGGTAAGATAAGAACATCCCATGGAATTGCAGGTGATGTGTTCGGGGATGTCATATCATGGATATGCTGCCCTTTCTGTGCCCTAATGCAAGAAGCCCAGGAAGTGGCCGGTGTTACACCACAGGGGATGGCAATAGACAGAGTTTAGATTAATTATAAAACTAGAAAAAAATGGATAAAATGACAGTTATTGATAGACAGTGACTTACTTAGTAAACTGGATAACTTACAGTACATGTACTTTTTTGCCATAAATGTAGACGTTCTTAATTAAACATTGTAAAACTTTTGGGATAAAAATGTGAAATAATCTACAGAAATAATGCAAGAAAAGACAAATAAAATTGCTAGAAAACATAGCTCTTCTGTTGTAAACGTGTTTCTGAAATGAGTAATCTTGTGCCCAACATCACCAATAAAATGTCCCAACATTAAACTTTTAAGACTGAATGCACAGTGAGTCTTATATTGATAATTCAAGTTTGTGACAACTTTTAAGAATAATGTTTGTTTATTAGAGAGTTACGCCCCTTTTTAACAGTCAGAGTAATATGAGGCGGACAGTTCACCTAATCATCATTCCTGTGATTTAGACCCAGTACCTTACTAGACTACCATCCTCCGTAAGCAACTGCCTACTTTCTCACACAAAGAGACATGGTTGGTAGCGGGGCTCGGACCCACGACGCTCTATCAGTGAGAGGCAGGTCACTATCGTCCATGAATTCTATGATGAAGCTAGGAACCAGACTAAATTAGCATATACAGCACGAGAATCATGACGTCATCCTTCCTTGAAATGTGTGTACTGATAGTAATTATTGTAGTAACCCGAGGGAGAGGATTGTTTAGATTTTTTACTACTGATTTGTATTGCTCGTTTACGATATTGCATAGCTATATAATTTTGACTAAAATGCACGTAATATTTGTATTTAGCCATTGAATTGAAATATCGGAACTATGCTATAGGTAGATTTCAATATAACATTTTAGCACATACATCTATCATTAAATCTATTTATTGTTTACCTATTCTATGATATAAAAACTTGGATGAATTTTTGCAAATTGATTTTTTCAGTGAAAATATTTCATCTGGAAAAATCAATTTGCAAAATTCATCCATTTTTCAGAAGTTTAGATTTGTAATAAATGTGTTCATCACATAATTCTAAGCTTTCTGTTCAAAGTCTGAAATAGATAACTTATTATCAGTCTGTAATGCATTATAATGTTGTTTTGAGAAATGACTTTAGTACTGGCTCCGAGGTTATAAAACTTGTGATTTGTCTCTGATCTCAAATCTCATAATAATCTTATCTTTTCAAATTTTTAAGTTAATTATGATCAGACAATAATGATCTAATTGACACAGAAGTATAACAGCATGATTGATCTAAATTTATATTTAAACATTAATTAGCTCTATCTTTTCCACCATAATACTTTGAGAATGAAATGGAGATTTGATTTGAGCTCTGAGACGGACCTCAAGTTTGATCAACCTTGGTCTGGAGACGTAATAAAACAGGAATCTGAAGCCAGGATTAGTTTCTGCAGCTATAAACTTAAAAGACTTGTACACACCTTAGATACTTCAGCATTAGCTACACCTTGTAACTTGACCATTTTTACAGCAAGTTCTCTACCAGTATCATGATCAAAACATATATAGACTTCACCAAATGCCCCACTTCCAATCCTCTGTCCTGGCTTCCAATTAGTCGGACATGAGGGAGCTGTAAATATAATATATAAGATAGAAAATCATCACCAGTCAATACACTAAGGATAGTTTTATAATAGGCAATGATCGGCAACATACAGCTTTTTCAATAAAGTACCATACCTCAATTCAACTTAAGCTTCTACATGCAGTCTTAGTTAAACTTCTCCAGAATAAGGGACACTGATTTTTACTTGTTAAATTCTACTTCAAGTATATAGTTCTATTGCAATAAGAAATTAGTAAATACAGTATTTTAGCAAGTGCCAACATTAGTACAAAATAATTAATAAGCATGCATGTAACTTAATATTAATTAGAAGAATTCTGTTTCAGTTACAAATAAAGTATTTTTGACATCATTGAATCTAACATAAGAAGAAGCATATAAATACAGAACAACCTCTCCAGAGCGACCCTTCCCTTGAGCAACAACCTTCCTGCTTTGGAGAGGTTGCACTGTATCAACAAATAAATCCATGCATGCACACACACCCTTACACACACAAATGGACAAATACACAGACGGACAAACAGACAGACGGAAGGACAAACAAATAAACAATTAGACAATTTGACAAACAAACACATAGAATTAGTAGTAACATGCAATATGCAAACTTGGTTATATGTAGTACAGTACTAACTAATAAAGTAATATTACGTTGATATATTTTCTGTTAAAATATTGCAACAATTTCCAGACCAATTTTTTCTAAACCAAACAAAGGGGTCCAGCTTCACAAGATTTCAAACTTTTTCAGTTAAACTTTTGAAATTTCTGCCAAAAGTATGATTTTATAGACTGAATTAGGCGGTTCTAATATAACCTGTAAATGTATGAACATCAAATAAAAGAACATAAGGCCATACAGTAGGATCGTCTTTGTTTTAATTTTAGCCGAGTTTTTGAAGTTCTGGGTTCTTCTGTTGATGTTGACCATGATTCACAAAATTAACTTTCCAAGCTTTGAACTTAAAATGTAAATTTCTACTTTAATCTTATATTATAAATACAGGAGAATCTTAATTCTGACCTTACAAAAGTACATTAATGTTTTTTGTGTGTGTCTCCTTACTAACTTACCTCAAAAAATTGAATCAATGAAAGTGAAATTGGACCCCATGGTCATGTGATCAAAACAATTTGCATATTAAATGTTACATACATTTTGAGTAAGCAGCATGATAAATTGGGCTGCCATCATTACTGTTTCTTTTAAATATTCGGCCTTCTGGCGAGTCCTCCGGATCCGGCGGATAACCCGAACTATTAGAACTTGTACTTAAAGTTCCCTCGCTACCCCTCGTTGAAGCGTACGACCGTAATGATGATGATGTAAGTTCGGGTCGCCGATTCATTATATTCGACCTTGGAAATGTTCCGTGACCTTCAAGGTTTGCTGAATGAGTACCGCTATCAAACCCTCGTGGATAAGTACCGAAACGATTTCCTCGATTTTCTGTAATAAATAAATCATTAAAATAATAAATAAATCATTAAAATAATGAGATAGCTGTATCAAGACTACAAGAATTAAAACTTTCTCACACAGAGATAACGTCTATTAGATTTCAATATTTGTTCATCAGTTTCAGGAACCCAACTGTTATTTTAAAATTTCTGTGGCAGAAAAAACAACCAAGTTCTTACATAGGTTTGAATAAAAGTTAGAACGCAGTTCGCTATTCAGAAAAATAATGAATCGCGAACTGCGAACTGCGATCCAACTCTACACTACCAAATACCTCACAGCACCTAATAATGGAACATTTTATCTTTGTATGTCATGTTATAAATCTAAAGGTGAAGAATTGAGCTTAATTGGATAAAAGAAATGCCAATGTGTAACATCTTACAAAAAACAAATGATCTGGTATTGCATTTTTCCACCATATGTTAGATGTCATACCGACTAATCTATTTGTATAGCATTTACTATTCATATAGGAATATATTTTCTTTTGTTTAAGGCCATGTTATAAGAAGATTATACTTTTGGCTAATTTGCTTATCGCTATTCTGGACGTTTGCTGTATTTTGAAGGCTAAAATTACATCATGGTATTTATATATACACACACAAACACATACGATATCATAAATTTCAACATGGCCTTCAAACTACAAATGTCATAGAAAATAAAATAATGTCAAACACTTGTAAAAACTATTAGCCCTTTTTGTAATAAGTGGATAATTAGCCCTTTTGTAATAAGTGGATATATTAGTCCTTTTTTGTAATAAGTGGATATATTAGCCCTTTTTGTAATAAGTGGATATATTAGCCCTTTTTTGTAATAAGTGGATATATTAGTCCTTTTTTGTAATAAGTGGATATATTAGTCCTTTTTTGTAATAAGTGGATATATTAGTCCTTTTTTGTAATAAGTGGATATATTAGTCCTTTTTTGTAATAAGTGGATATATTAGTCCTTTTTTGTAATAAGTGGATATATTAGCCCTTTTTTGTAATATGTGGATATATTAGTCCTTTTTTGTAATAAGTGGATATATTAGCCTTTTTTGTAATAAGTGGATATATTAGCCCTTTTTTGTAATAAGTGGATATATTAGCCCTTTTTTTGTAATAAGTGGATATATTAGCCCTTTTTGTAATAAGTGGATATATTAGCCCTTTTTGTAATAAGTGGATATATTAGTCCTTTTTTGTAATAAGTGGATATATTAGCCTTTTTTTGTAATAAGTGGATATATTAGCCCTTTTTTGTAATAAGTGGATATATTAGCCCTTTTTTGTAATAAGTGGATATATTAGCCCTTTTTTGTAATAAGTGGATATATTAGCCCTTTTTGTAATATGTGGATATATTAGTCCTTTTTTGTAATAAGTGGATATATTAGCCTTTTTTGTAATAAGTGGATATATTAGCCCTTTTTTGTAATAAGTGGATATATTAGCCCTTTTTTTGTAATAAGTGGATATATTAGCCCTTTTTTGTAATAAGTGGATATATTAGCCCTTTTTTTTGTAATAAGTGGATATATTAGCCCTTTTTTGTAATAAGTGGATATATTAGCCTTTTTTGTAATATGTGGATATATTAGTCCTTTTTTGTAATAAGTGGATATATTAGCCCTTTTTTGTAATATGTGGATATATTAGTCCTTTTTTGTAATATGTGGATATATTAGTCCTTTTTTGTAATATGTGGATATATTAGTCCTTTTTGTAATAAGTGGATATATTAGCCCTTTTTTTGTAATAAGTGGATATATTAGCCCTTTTTTGTAATAAGTGGATATATTAGCCCTTTTTGTAATAAGTGGATATATTAGCCCTTTTTGTAATAAGTGGATATATTAGCCTTTTTTTTAATAAGTGGATATATTAGCCCTTTTTTGTAATAAGTGGATATATTAGCCCTTTTTTGTAATATGTGGATATATTAGTCCTTTTTTGTAATAAGTGGATATATTAGCCCTTTTTTGTAATAAGTGGATATATTAGCCTTTTTTGTAATAAGTGGATATATTAGCCCTTTTTGTAATAAGTGGATATATTAGCCCCTTTTTGTAATAAGTGGATATATTAGTCCTTTTTGTAATAAGTGGATATATTAGCCCTTTTTGTAATACTATGATTGGATATATTAGCCCTTTTTGTAATAAGTGGATATATTAGCCCTTTTTTGTAATAAGTGGATATATCTGCCCTTTTTTGTAATAAGTGGATATATTAGCCCTTTTTTGTAATAAGTGGATATATTAGCCCTTTTTGTAATAAGTGGATATATTAGCCCTTTTTGTAATACTATGATTGGATATATTAGCCCTTTTTGTAATAAGTGGATATATTAGCCCTTTTTTAAATAAGTGGATATCAGGGCTGTCCCGATATGGCTGCGTACCGGTATGTACCGGTACAGTGCTGAACGATATGCGTATCGTATCGGAAGGTCCCGTATCGGCCGTATCGCGTTTTTTAAATTTATATTTATAAACCTCTTAGAATGTTGAACAACTGAACCAGATTTGTAAATTTACTCTCATATCATCGTCGACAATGCTTACGCAACTAATATCCGGGATTCCATACTGGTGAAACAAAGAAGCACGTACTTGTCTATAACAAGTGTAAACACGATGTCAAACTAGAAACCTTAGAACACATATATGTCTCGTCATCATAACATCCAAGTTGAAGAGTTCAGAAGTTCATTATTAATTTAGTATTGTTAATAAATTTGACAATCATAACAATGATTCTTAAAACAATTTTATAAGGCTAGGTTCTATTCTAGATATAAGGTCATTTATGGGACAGAGATTAAAACTTGCTAAATTAAAATATTTCTCATAATTATTTAATTTCCACAATATCAGCTAACATTTATGTGAATCAAATTGATGACTTAAAGTACAGGACAAATTTAGTTTTACACCTTTTTAACAGTTACTTAGGACTTCCTAGCACCAAACAAGTGTGCAGAGTTCCCAAAAACAACGTTTTTCATTACTTTGAAATACTTTTATATCGTATCGTTTATATCGCATATCGCTAGTACCGCATCGCAATACGTATCGTATCGGCTGAGATCTGTATCGGGACAGCCCTAGTGGATATATTAGCCCTTTTTGTAATAAGTGGATATATCAGCCCTTTTTGTAATAAGTGGATATATCAGCCCTTTTTGTAATAAGTGGATATATCTGCCCTTTTTGTAATAAGTGGATGATATATCAGCCCTTTATTGTAATAAGTGGATATATCAGCCCTTTTGTGTCTTAAATATATTTTTGGAGACTCTTAAAAATGAAATTTTAAATGGTTCGTTGTCACACCATGTTGTAAAAATGTAGAGGGAATTTTAAAACCAGTCTAGATTTATGTGGTCGATATAATGAGGTAATCGATATTTCATTGAGGTGATCGATACTTTATTGAGGTGATCGATAATTTATTGAGGTGATCGATATTTTATTGAGGTGATCGATATATTGAAGTACTCGATATATTGAGCTACTCGATATATTGAGGTTATCGTTATATTGAGGTACTCGATATATTCAGGCAATCGATATATTCAGGTAATCGATATATTTAGGTGATCGATATATTTAAATGATCAATATACGGAGGGATCGTTATAATGAATAATGTCATGACATTGAAGAGGACGCTGTGTGAGGTATCTTTGTGGTGTAAATAAGTATGTACATGCACAGCGATCAGTTATACTGACAGAATGAATACAAGCAATAAATCTAGAACCCCACACTTTCCATGAACCTGTTTATTAGTATTGCATGTTTAATATTTGTGTTGCATGTCGTTACCTGTTCTGAAGGCTATATACAAGTAAACACTATTTTTGTCCGCATTTTATGAAATGGTTCAGACATACAACTATTCTATTTGTGATCAGAATTGAAATAATACCACGGCGATTATTGCCTTTTATGTTTGTAATACTATTCCAGTAAATGCTCGCATGGTATTTTATATGAAATTTAATAGTATTAATCATCATTATAAAATGTCAATACTCATTAGTGCACTCAATAAAATGCATTGGCTTTACAGAACTTTATGATTTAGATTGAAATCGTGTATTAATAAAATTTAACAAAGCATGTAAACAAATCAATATTCATCAAATAAGTTAGTTTGTACTTCGTTTCGGAGATAAAATTACCTTGCTATATTGCTTTAAGGTCGTATCTTTTATAGCAGTGCTTGCAGAACGGGTGTACTGGCTTTTACACTTTATGAAATATGACGTCACGACATGTGTCTATTCTTTCAAAATGGCGGCGCCCTAGGAGATTCGCTCAATCACTAAATGACATTATTAAATCACCAAAATTTTTGTTAAATGGTGGATTTTTTTTCAAATGCAGGAATCATCATAACTTTAATATTTCTACAAAGTATCAATACATTCACCAACATAAGTGACAGTTTGTAATGTCGTCATCACTTTAAGTACTATGATCATTATTATCATTATCAACATCGAATTCCTTATTTATCTACGCTGTCATCACCAGAATCCTTTTGTATTATAAGATTCAACAAAACCGAAATAAAAACGTCATTATTATCAACAATATATTCACGTATAGTATACTAATAAGAAACAAGATGTATTTTTAAAACACGATGCACCTTCTGGGTGACAATGACCTTTGACCTACTGACCTGAAAATGCACAGTTCATGTAGAGGTTGTCATAAGGAACCAACATAATTATGAAGTTTGGTGACAGTAGATGGATGCGGTTAGATTGTAAAGACGGGGTTAAAGACAGACATGCCGAGACGGGGAGCATAAAAAATAACTTCCATGGTTGTCGTATCTATGTAGAAATCAATCGGAACACCTCAATTAGAACATTCTGTCCAAAGAAAAGCGCATCGGACATATTAGACATACTGTCATTTTGTTGTTGCTGTTTACGGGTTACTTTCCACCATTGCTGACCTTTGGGACAAATGTATGAGAAATTATGTCATCCAATACTGATATATCAAATTGTTATCATCTAGGCCTATGAGGTGATTAAAAATGGATAACTCTGGAAAATACTTATATCAATTATGTAAGATTTGTCTCCCTTACATTGTCATCCAAACGTGACCTGCAATTAGGTTTGAATACCTCAAATTATTTGAAAACGCACCGACATCTGATTAATTCAAACACATCGAATTCATTTCAAAACTGATATCCTGGTTGTTATAAACGAATTGTGCGTAAATGAAGAATTCAAAAATAGAAAAAAAAACGCGGAAGTGATAGAATCTAAATACATCTGTAAACTTGGAAATTGCTTCAGTTATAATAACACGGTGGCAACACGCAGCGCCAATGTTTGTCTGTTCACCGCCACGGTGAGGAAGTTTCTTGTACATATCATTCTGTCTCTTATAGTTTTGTGCAGACACACTCGCCGCAGTGATCACACTAGCTCATTTTTAGACGTGCTAAAATCGTAAATTACTGTTATACCAAAGAGCTTTAATGTTATGTTTCCAATCAACATTTAGTTTGGTGATGACGTATTATCGTAAGAGCAATTTTCTTTTTAACAAAAGACAGTGTCTTCTTTTTTGCGTAATTTCTTGGAAAAATAGCTTCTTGCGTAGCGTACAATTACCGCTTCTAGCTTTTTAATTAAAAGTATCTCATCCAAGGATGGCGCTGCTCTAAGTTTCAAGTTTCAAGTGTTTTTGTAGATATGTGCCTTTTTATCTTTATTAGAATATTCCGTTGTTACAATACCAGTTTACGTTTTGTTTTCTATTTGTGTGTTTGTTATAATTGGTTCGTATATATCTTTTATTATATTTATTGTAGGCTTGTTGTGACTTGACATTTGTCTTAATAGGAGTAGTTTGCTGTTTACACGAGACTTGACACTCCCAAAATTGGAATATACGTTAGATCTTCTCAAAATTCCCACAATAGCTTTGGAAAAGTCTTTGTTATAAGTTATACTAGAAAATAACGTGTTGATTTCATATTGTACAACCTGTCCAGATCTGTTAACGGCTCTTTAGACAGCTATGGTCATTCCAGGCCCCGCCCATGAGAGAGAGGAGAGAAGATACAGTACTTGGCTCGACAGTTGGAGCGAGGACACTAAAAGCGGCCCTGAAAAATCAGAAGGCCGAAATGAGAATCAAACTCAGGACGTACGTAATGTTTGACACCTAAGAGTAAAACAACATTCTATGAGTTATGAAGAACAAAAAATGGAATTAATATTAACAGTCAAAAAAGGGGATTTTTATTTTGAAGGGGTTGGTATTGTGTTTTCCTCATTTATCATAATCGATACAGTGAGACAATGTTCATTTACAGAGCCATTATGTAAGGCATAAAAGCACCGTCATTGTCCTTCCTGTAGATTCTAGACAATTGTGCTTTATATCAGCACTCATTAAAAAGACTTTAAACGTTTTTCGCTAACAAGAACTATAATTGGAAATTGTTTACAAACATGCGATGTGTACATGGAACCATGTTTGCCACCACACGAGGTATCAAATAAAACCTATTCTCACATTCGATCAGACGATTGCGATAGCCATTGCAGATTTACAAAAGATGTTAAAATAAGTTGCAGAAGCATGACAATATTATCAGAAAGGTGATATTTCACACAATGAATGATTCAGTATATGTAGTTGTTTATTTTGTCTATATTGGGACATGAGTGTCACTGAATCCGTCGGAGTGATGGAAAACACGTAAGGATTTTGTCTGGGGACCGTTTTTAATTCGGCAATCTCGAGAAGTCCCCATCATAAAGCGTTGTTTTAGCTATTTGCGATATTTTGTTGAATAAAAAGGACTGGGTTGGTTAAGCCTTTAGTAATTTTCTTGGAATTATCAACTTGATCACATGTTTTATTTTCATGGAATCTGTTATGTATGAAGAGCTGATTATTAAATATTTGACCGAGTGAATTTCTCATTCGCAAGTTTCCATCATGTAAGGTCAAACATGTGAACAAAGGTCACCTTTGGGGAAGACATAGTGTGGCCTTTATTAACAGGTGACCTATGTTCGGAGGTCATTCTGTATAAACTAATCAATGACCGTTTATAAAAGAATACCATTTATTCACAGGTTTGACTGTATACCATAAAGAACTAACATTTCATGTCATAGTTTTTTCTACTCGTACATAGAGATTATACACCTGTGATATTTTGAAACAAATTGAAGTATTTTATTATAGAAATTGAACATTAAGACCAACTTTTAGCATGCTATATTCGTTTCGGCGCATTCGGGAAAATTGGTTCTCGCAAATAATGCATTATATGCATGTTTTCTTTTCGGATTTTTTATGCCAGTTAAGTACCAGTCTAAAAGTCCATTTATTTTCAAAATAACTCGAAAATGTATTTGATTTACAATTTCCATTGTATCACACATATTTTATTATGAAAGAATTCTTAGAGAATACCTAGAATCACGTAAAAAAAACTAGAAGTGTTTGTGAAACATAGATGCCCCCTAAAGGCCAACTGGATAGAATGACATTGACCCTTGACTGGCTGACCTAAAAAATAGGGGTCATCTACGTGTGAAGAACAACCTTCAAACCAAATCTGAGGAGTTAAGGGCAAATAGTTCTCAAGTTATTGTCCGGACAATGTTGGGTTACGGACGGACTGACCGATATGTGCATAGCAATATACAATATAGGCCCCTACCCACTTTTCAATTGGAAAGGGGACATAATCATAGGTGCAAGTTTGTGATAGCGACTATAATAAAAAAGATTGAGGGGTCAAATACTCTCCTTATCACTACAGAGAACTCAATCAGGAAGGGTAGGTAGGTATTGTTTACTTCTCATTGATTGACATGTCCTATAATTATGTTATCACCCAAACAACAGTAAAAGTTCTTATATAGTACAACCTCTCCAGAGCAAAACCTTTTGGGAGTAGCAAAATTATGTTGTTGTTGAGAGGTTGTTTTCCTAGAGAGGTTAAACTGATAGATAAGGCGGTGCTTATCATATCTGACATACGTAAGAAGGCGGTGCTTATCATGATTGACATATGTAAGAAGGCGGTGCTTATCATATCTGACATATGTAAGAAGGCGGTGCTTATCATGATTGACATATGTAAGAAGGCGGTGCTTATCGAGATTGATATACGTGTGAAGGCGGTGCTTTTCATGACTGGCATACATAAGAAGGCGGTGCTTAGCATGACATACGTAAGCAGGCGGTGCATATCATGATTGACACAAGCGTCATATGTAACGTTATCTTTATATCACAGGGCTGTAATACAATCAAGTATTACCATATTAATAAATCTACTTAAGACATCACATACTTGTATCTTTCTAATTATTTCTTCAGTTATTAAATAGTACTGATTTTATATGAATATTATCAACCAGGATCAATATCTATAGTCATGTCTGGTAACATAGTGCTCTTCGACAAATCCTTCTTAGGTTCCATTTAGTTGTAAATAATAAAATATTTCTTAATGTTATTATGTTATTTTATTGTGTTACTATTGTAACAGAACACACGATCACAGACATTCTGATGTAAACAGATAATAAACGATTAAATTACGCAGATTGATAGATACTTGATTTCACGTCCATTAGGTTAAATGGTCCATGAGGACATATAACATATTTACATAAAAAACGCAAAAAATCATTGCATGGAATAGTGAACTTCTTGTACTAGACAAATGATAAAATGGTTTAGACAATATTTTGATTGGGGTTACACTATCTACTCAGTCTAAAGCCTCGGTCGACATTACTTGTCTTGGGTGAACATTATGTTCTATCACCCTCTGTGGGATATGATATTTATATAGTAATATATACGCCAAAATTCACGTAAAGGCCGGAATATTTGGAGGCGCCAAATAGAGACAATTTGTAACAAAAAATCGCCTCAAGTTTTTGTTGATTAAATGTTTTAATGAACGACGGTCACAGCCGTATTTTCTAAAATATGCTATAAATGAAAAAAAAAGAAAGAAAGAAATGCCAAGATTATCAATCTAAGCTTAATACGGCTTTGTTAGTGGGAAAACCTCTAGAAGTGAGTTTGTATATTATCAAATCAACGCCGGTATTACTTGTGTGTGACAGATCACTCCCGAAATATTTCCAATCTTACTAAGACCAACGATGATATATTGGAATGGAAGCGGAGATTTAAATGAATTTGGAGATAATTCTAAACTTTATACACAAACAGCCTCAAATCTGCCGCTGGGCTAGTTTTAGTTTATTTAAGAAGATTGATATCAATTTCGACATATCGTCGTTGACGAAGAACCAATGATATATGAGCTTTGAAGTTGATAGGTTTTGGCCCAGCTTTTGTTTTCCAGCAAAGCAAGCGATAATACTCACACTGAAGTTAAATAAACAAGCAGTAGAAATGTCAAGTATTGATAATGGAATTAGAAAAATTTGTCGGAGATGTGACATGTCATGGGAGGCTCAAGTGTTGTTTTAAACGCATTCATCTGGCGTACAGTGCAGACTGATTTATTCCATATGACAACAAGGATCTTACTACAGTTTTCTTAGCAGAAATTTGTCTGGCTCTTACAGCAAAGTGCTTAACTAGATTATCAAAATAATATCGCTTGTATGAACCAACGTATTTGAATGTTAAACAAATGGTTAACATATACTGTGGAATCATTAATTTTCGTTGGGGATTTAATTTCGTGGATTTCGTGGGTTGACTCATTCACGAAATCTAATCCCCACGAATTCAAATGCGAAGATAAGGCATTTCTTTTCAAAAATCAAAATCCACGAATTTATGTCCCCACGAAATAGCTATTTTAGTAAAAACCACGAAAATTGAACCCAACGAAAATTAATGATTCTACAGTTTTAGTATCAGAGGAATCAGTGTTGTTTTAACAACACTGATGCCTCTGATACTAAAACTGTGAGTTCGATGGGAATTATTCACCATATTAAACGGTTTAACAAATAAATACGAAATTATAAACACCAAAAAGCAAAACACGAAACGAATAATGACGTCTTGATAATTTTCTTCTGTCTGATTTTTTTTGTTGCACAACTTAAAAAGCAGTAAAACCTGAGGTAGCAGCGACCATCACAGTAAAAATAACATTGTTCCACTTCACTAGGTCAGCATTCAGTGGGCGCATGAATTTTTTATGCAGATCAGACCTAAGAACTACTTCCATTACCTACATCCTCCGTGAACATGTTTTTTTATTTTGAAATATTTATATATCAGGTCATAAATAGAAAGTTTCTGCAGAAAGTTCAACTCACGTGAGTACTTTCAGATCTTTGATTGATATACGCCTCACTTAAAGGACGAGGTTTGGAACTATTGTCAGTAAGTGTTATTTTTGCCAACAATCGAGCCATAGATTCTAAACTGCATATATCTGCCTCTGCTAAACTCACATATACGGTGCAACCTCTCCAAAGCAAAACCTAGAGAGTTTGTATTAATAGGTAAATCATGCAGTAGGAATAAATCATGTTGTTGTTGAAGGAAGCCTGTTGCTCAAGAGATGGCCGCTCTCGACAGGTTGTACTGTACTAACCATAGACACTTGTTTAGAAAAAATTACTACACCACCCACCACGGTCGCTCTTGCTATAAATATAATTAATACCAGAAGATAATAACCAGCTCCAAACGAAAATAGCACGTATTTTGCAAACAAACGAAAGCTAAACTTACATTATCTAATTGTGCATAGAAGCCAGAAATCATGACGCAAGTGCAATATTTGTTTGAAAAACCCTAAAAATATGTTTTACTTTCGTTTAGAGCTGGTTATCTTCTGGTATTTATATGTATTGGTAGCAAGAGCAAGATTGGCTAATGTAATGGTGATGTCGGTCATTTTGATTGGTCAGTCATTGGATTGGCTATTCGTCGCGTAACCTGTTATTTGTGTCTGAATGTGTTCGTAATACATGAAGTTTAAAGGTAAGTAAGTCATGTAGGCATTGCTCTGTGGTGTTGACCTAGATAAGTTGCTATGGTATAATTTCGGAAATGTTATTTGATGTAAGTTCAATGTGGTTACACATTTTGGTCACGTGCTTTCTCAAAACTAGGTTACTCGTTTTCTCAGAACTTCAGACTTTCAAACGTGTTTATTGATCTCGATTGATAAAATGGACTTAAGTTCCCATTGAAAGAGAAACAGGTTTGCCAACGTTTAATTCCCAGGGTCAGCCATGATGGAAAGTAGTCTGTGAACAACAGCAATAACAGCAACAACAACAGCAACAACAACAACAGCAGCAACAACAACAACAGCAGCAGCAGCAGCAGCAGCAGCAACAACAACAACAACAACAGCAACAGCAACAACAACAGCAGCAGCAACAACAACAACAACAACAGCAGCAACAACAACAACAGCAACAACAACAACATAATGGCGGCCAGTCTATATAATCATGTCCGAGGCACTTTTCTTTCGACAAACGCGTCCGCTAAAACAGTACGAACGATGAGAACTCGACTTTTGTGTGTTTGTCGAACAAAATGTTAATACTCTCTTATCTGTGACAGAAAAACATCAAGTGTTCCTGCCCGAGTCAAATATTTCTGTTTTAAAACAAACACGACCTACTCTTTTATATTTAACAACATTTTAATTAAATATTGTCTTGAAATGTGTGATTTGGTTACGAGGGAGATGTAGTTACTAGCAAGATCAGCTGTTATTGTTTGTTTTATTTTGTATATTTCTTTACGATTTATTTATTCGTAATTAATACACTTGGTACGTGTTTTACATAAATCAATGAGAACGCACTGCCTATGTACCGTTCCTAGACTGAAATAATTCAATTGAAGAAATAAATCTTAAGAAAACAAGTTTATTTGGTGTTATTTTGATTTCATTTATTAAGAGTACTAGGTCACAAAATACGCCCGTCAAAATTCATTTTTTCAAAGCGTCAAGGGGCATATCTCAGAAGTACCTGGGCCGATTGAACTTGATCGAAATCTCATGACCATAAACAGTTCTATCAAGTTTGGTGAGGATCCGAATAAAACTGTTTGAATCAGAGAGCGGACACCGTTTTGGACGCAGCCCGAAAGGTCATGGGTGTTCCCGTTATACGACCCGTTTTTTCAAACTGATTACATTGTTGGGCACTATGATCTTGGTGTAATTTTTAAGAGCGAAAGCTCCTATAGGAGAAAATAGTACCACTAATTGTATAAGTATACATTGCAGACTTTGCAGTGTTTTTTTTCATTTTGTGCAGTTTTTATATGGTTGTTGTGTATAGTTTTTATGTGTGTCATGTTTGTGGCTTTATTGGTATGATTTGTGAGATGGATCTATGGCTAGTAAAACTCCTAAGAATTCCTGCTGTTTTATGCAATTTAAGCACCCTGTTAATGCTTAAAGCGGGCAACAAATCCAGTGATTTCGGCATATGTAGCAAGTTATCTAACCAAATATGTGCTTATTCACCTCTGACACGGTGCTGTGATAATAAACAGAGTTTCTCTGAGATGATTAAAGACTACAAAATCAGATACAAACATCGTCTTGATAAATTCTAGGTTCCATTTTAGTGAATTGAATCAGAAAGCTTCTGATAGTTAAATTGACCTTCATTTGCCCACACGAATCTCCAATGAATAACAAAGAATACAGAACTCTTGAAGAGCGGTCAAGACCTTGTTAGAAATAATAGAACTGAGACAAACTGATTGAATTATTACCTCGTCTGTGACATTTACATACTGAATGAAGGAACGATCATCATATTCTAGTAAGTGAAGTAGAAGATGGCTGTTTTTTTTACTGACGTAAAATTAAAGTAGTAAATGTTGTAAAGTTTATTAGCTCGAGAATAACCCAGAAACGTTATAAATCAATAACGCTCAGCGATTGGTTAATCCGGAGGCTATATTTAGATGGGTATATAATGAACAGATTGGAGCTGGTACAGTCTTTTCATTCCTTGACTTCGAAGAGATCAGTCGTAAGTTGATTAATGAATGGAACTTATTACATAGTTGTAGTTTCTGTGGTAAGATAAAATGTATTTTCTGAGATTGGCGTCAGGATACGTACTATAAAATAACGCAATCTACGTGCCCCTGGGTTAAATAACAGAACAGAACAGTATCATAAATTATTCCGTCTTGTACATCGACTTCAAACATTCAACATGCAATAAAGTCTCGATTATCCGAACTAGGATCATCCGAAAACCTGATACATTAAGTATACCGATATGTATTTAATCTACGTACACATTAGGATAATGGCCGCTGATTTGTAAAATACAGTTTTCAGAGCAATTAAGGATACGTCTTTAATTTCTCAAACGAAGTCATTTTCAATAGATACACATCATTCTCTCACGATTATCTTGTTTTTCAAGAAGATTAAAATAATTTATAATTAGACAAGAAAAAAGCAATATTGCGAAATCGTTGTTTATTTTAATTAATTTTCTTACCTCATATCTTTTGAAGATATTTGTTTAAGAAATTTGAACTTGATTGGTTTGAACTGAGTTTTCCCATTTCTAATTACAAGATTGTCGAAGAAACATAATTGGTTAATTCAATTTTAGATGCAGTTTCTTATTATCCTCTTCCATCTAGTATTTCAAATGTTTAATTTATGTGACTTGTAACTTGTTTATTGCATAATTGGTCACCGGCCAATACAGAATAAACATAAAATAAGAAATGATGTTCTTTTGTATCTAGATGACGAACGCCTTTCAACCCCACTTTGTCCCCAATCAATAAAATTATCCATGCGTCTCATAAATTATTACACTAAATATTTTATTGAATCTTTGCTACAAACTTTCTTAGATCAAATCAGAATCAATGTTTTACATTTAGTTCTCTAATTGCCTCAAATTTTCCGTGGGTTTTCCGATAATCAATGGATGGATAGCACACATATTTGAGTACATGACTTTATAATGAAACATTGCAAAATGTATGTTTATTTTCAACTCGAGAGACGTCACTGATATGATATGTGCACAGTTCCGATTATTTACGGAGCTTTCAGAAAAGCGTGGCAATAGTTAAACGTAAACAATACATTGTATATTATCGTTTATCAGATACTATAGCAACCCAAATTGACGTTTTACTCTATTTTTATTCTCTCTCTCTCTCTCTCTCTCTCTCTCTCTCTCTCTCTCTCAACAACAGCCATCTCATTACAACAATCATGTTTGTCCTTTTTATTTGTGGCTGTTGTATGAAGGTTGCACAATATAAACAAGATAAAAAATACAGTTAAACTGACCATAAAACCATCTCATTTTAACGATCACTTGTTTTGGGGAACCAGTTATGAACACTTCCGCTTTCTATCTGATTATTAATACCATAGTTTGAGTAATAGTGATTTTGATTTGATTTGTTCGAATTGTTCGCTCATTTTCAACAGTCAGAGTCATATGAGGCGGACAGTTCACCTAACCATTGTTCTTAGAAAGAACCAGTACCTTATTACACTCCAATCCTCCGTAAACAACTGTCTACTTTCTCACATAAAGAGAGACATGGTCGGTATCTGGGCCCTCTATCAGTGAGAAGTAATAGTGATTTGAAGTCAGTGAACTTAACCACTCACCATTTTGGGAACATTTTAATAATATAGACTACATGTATTATATAAATAATACCAATTCTCAGACATTGTTGCTCATAAAACATTTGTCAAATTTATTTATATCACGCGCAGCTGTATTCATTTTATGTTGACTTTGTGCAAAGCATTTTAATAGAAAATATCCTCAGTAAAAATATGTTCAAATTTCAGACCATTCGACTAAAATTTAATTACGTTCTATTTCATTAATTCGTCAGTGCTTTGGCTGAAACAATACGAGTACATCTGGTGCACAGTGTAAATCAAAGCCGATTGTCTTTGTCGCAGTAATAAACTTGTTGTTGTTACAGATATTTTTACAATCGTGACCTTATCTTATAACCTTGAGCGATGATAATTACCAGGAGATGCTTGTTTTCCTTCCTTTATTATTGTGTTTTGGTGATATTTATGTGGTGATTATAATGTCCTGGGTGTGATCCGTATGGTAGTCGCGGTTTTCCGATTAATTGACTTGAACTTTGATTTTATTATCCAGCCACTCTGAATGTTTTGCATACAGATGATCATTCTACAAGGAAGAGCAGTAAACTCTTGGTTTTACGAGGAAAAGTGCCAGATCCATGACACAATGAGCGCAGTTAGGTATTTTGACTTATCTTATTATTTTGTTCATATCCGGAAATTGACAGTAAACATTTCACATTGACACTTCCAATCTCTACCCAGAGTTGTCGTTCCCGCTACGCTCACACTAACCTCTGTCAACGTCTAAAAAGTAGTCCTG
Source organism: Lutraria lutraria (assembly GCA_964023205.1). Classification (NCBI taxonomy): domain Eukaryota; kingdom Metazoa; phylum Mollusca; class Bivalvia; order Venerida; family Mactridae; genus Lutraria; species Lutraria lutraria. The sequence goes on along the minus strand of OZ026851.1, from coordinate 927,739 downwards.
CGTCACAATGACAGATGCGTGATTTAAAAATGGTGACAACACCTCAAAAAGAAACTGACATAGGTTGTGTTGTTTTGTTTATCTGAAAAGATTCGCATACTTAAACTAAATGATACGAAACTGACACCCGAGCCTGGTATCCCTTCGTTATATCGGCCGTGTTTTGAATTGTTTACTTCGCAATTATTCCGTTAAATTAGTTTTAGAGTTACAAGGTTAAATAATCCCTAATGGCACATCTTATAAGGGAGCAACCTGAAGCGTTTTTCTAAAACGACATGACATATTTCATTATGACATCTGACAAATAATTATAAAATATACAAAAAAGCATGTTTATTGATCAGACTGTAGTTTGCCAAGAATCTTGGCATTGAGACGTTGACAGATGTATGTGTGGATTGGAAAGGAACTGGTTAGAGATTGTGACACTTCGTCTAATAATCTGATCATTTTGATGAATGTATACTCATCTTTTCTTATTTACCAACACACAAAAAGATCACGTGATATTTGGGGAAATATATCGACGTAACGTGGACCGTATAGAGTAGTATAGACTTGTAAGTGTAATTCAAATTCTGAACATGTGCAGTTTATCTAACCCTCTGAAACAAGTCTAAAACACTTCAATTTACCCAAACGTGATCTACATCGATCGCCGCCCACTGTTACAAAACATTCATATGGAAGTTATATACATGTAGTTCCGTGTATAGTATGTAAGATAGTTGTGTTAAGTCTGAATAGAATATAAAGATAATTAGAATTCCCAAGAATTATCATCCACAGACTACAAAATCCAGACTCACTCCATTGAACCATAGACCAATTGTCACATGAATCGCACTTTTTTTTGTTTGCTGAACATTTCATTTTTAAATTAATACGCGTCGTAACAAACCAGCATTCATACGAATAGCTTTTTCCAAATATACGAAACTAATAATAAACGAGAAAAGCCCAGTAAAACAATCCACTCGATAACGTGTTAGATAAACAAAGACCGGACACGTTCCATTCTTAACTACTTCCGTAACTGTGAAATATGCCTCGTACATAAATTTTGGTTATGTGGTTTCCGGTTACTACTTTATCAACATTAGGCACTCGTGAAGAATGACAGACTATCAAACGTGTTTATCGTGATTGATAAAATGGACATCAAATTCCTATTGAAAGAGAAACAGGTTGATTCCATCGTTGGATTCCTAAGGTCATGATGGAAAATAGCCTGAGAATAATAACAACAACAACAAAATGACAGCCTGCCTATTATGTCCGAGGCACTTTTCTTCAGACAAATACCGAGGTGTTCCGATTGAACATATGCGTGATCTCACGAACCAACCATCACACTGAATGTGATTCAGTTCATGTGTTAATACTAAACTAAAGAGGAGAAAAAAGTAACTGCGTAATTTTGAATTGCTTTTCAAATTAAATCGATTTCTATATCAAGTGAACTAATTCATATCGTGTGACTGATCTTTGAGTTAAAGAACCGTCCCTTCTCTATCTCTCTCAGTGTTCATTATAGGATTGACAGCTTCAGGAAATTTATTATTGTCTTCCCACAAGATAGAAAGAAACACGAACAGCATGACACGCTGCTGTAGTTTTGACATTTCATGTCAAGCGTTTAAAATGCTAGAATTAAACATTAATTTTTCACACCGCTGTTGAGAATTTTGAAGGTTTTAGTGACATTCTTTACTTGTCTGTTAAATAGAATTACCAACTTTATCAATGAAATTTACCACAGACAGACTATAAGTAGATTTATTGAAGTTTTAAGTCGTTCGTTACGTGTTATTGTTTCTAAATGCACAAACATTGAATTCTGACAACATGTAATCACAGACTACCGTAGACTAATATAAACAATTAAAACCGACATCACCGTGGGTACAGTCTTGTAACGTCCTGTTCTGTTTAGTGTGATATGTTATCATGTCAGTCATGGGTAGCAGATTAGGAAGGAGCGGATTAGGAAGGAGCGGGTTAGGAAGGAGCGGGTTAGGAAGGAGCGGGTTAGAAAGGAGCGGGTTAGGAAGGAGCGAATTAGGGAGGAGCGGGTTAGGAAGGAGCGGGTTAGGATGGAGCGGGTTAGAAAGGAGCGGATTAGGAAGGAGCGAATTAGGAAGCGGATTAGGAAGGAGCGGATTAGGAAGGAGCGAATTAGGAAGGAGCGGATTAGGAAGGAGCGAATTAGGAAGGAGCGGATTAGGAAGGAGCGAATTAGGAAGGAGCGAATTAGGAAGGAGCGGATTAGGAATGAGCGAATTAGGAAGGAGCGGGTTAGGAAGGAGCGGATTAGGAAGGAGCGGATTAGGAAGGAGCGGGTTAGGAAGGAGCGGATTAGGAAGGAGCGAATTAGGAAGGAGCGGATTAGGAAGGAGCGGATTAGGAAGGAGCGAATTAGGAAGGAGCGGATTAGGAAGGAGCGAATTAGGAAGGAGCGGATTAGGAAGGAGCGAATTAGGAAGGAGCGGGTTAGGAAGGAGCGGATTAGGAAGGAGCGGATTAGAAAGGAGCGAATTAGGAAGGAGCGACTTAGGAAGGAGCGAATTAGGAAGGAGCGGGTTAGGAAGGAGCGAATTAGGAAGGAGCTGATTAGGAAGGAGCGAATTAGGAAGGAGCGGATTAGGAAGGAGCGGGTTAGGAAGGTTGGGTTTGTATGTGTTCCCTAAGTTTCTTGAATTGCTTTTCTTGTCTGCATTGTAAATAGTTCGATGACTCCAAGCCCAATGATTAAAGTCACATGATATTTTTGCTATAAAAGATATTATGCAAAAACAAACAATTGCTGATAATATCCCAAGACAATTATAACCGACGACACAAGCCATTTTTTGCTTCAAAAGACACTCATTTCGCTGTGAATTTTACTTTTGTAAACTTGAAATATATCGTCGTGTCGGGTAAGTTCGTGGATTTTTTCTTTGGATCTTATTCACGCGCATTTCAGCGTCAATCCACACGCAATCTATCCTATCGGAAGTTGAAAAAGTAAATAAACGCTACCTGTCATCGTGTTTCAAAGTGAAAAATATGCGGTTCAAATTGGTAACAACAACGAATTTTATATGCCACCATTTTGTTATTCCCAATTTTTGTCTCATCCAAATCTGCATGTTTTAACCCAAACAATAATTTTGAAAATAGCCGCGTTCATTCAGCTATTCCGTAGACATTGTTTGACAGTCTCGTTCTGGTGTTGAAGACATTTTAGGCCAAACTTATTTTTTATGTAGATTCTTCGTACCCATTGCCCTTATTATTGATGTTCCTTATTTTCAGTCTAATCCAATAATGATTAAGCTTTCATACAGGAGATATTCCTCTACTTCACTCCATAATGATTTCAGATGCGTAAAGGAGCTGAAAGTGTCTATCTGCAAGGTTTCTAAGTTGTATGGAATTCCAGAGCATACACTAAGGGCCAAGATTAATGGCAGAATTGGCCCCAACTTTTTCACAACAGGAGGGGAGTCTGTTCTCTCCATGCATGAGGATGCAAAAATTGTTGCACATTTGAAACAATGGCTATGTGTGGCTAAAGATAGTACCCATTGAAAGGGAAGAGTAATGTATCATTGTTGCATGTTTTAGCCCAAAACAACGGTCCTTCAGCAATATGTTTTGCTGACATTAAATCAGTTTGAGCCAGTAGATAACAATGATTCATGCTGTGTTTGTGGTTTACACAAACCACTTGAAATGTCCAAATATCAGAGTATTTTATTTGCACAATGCACTCATTGTGACAGAATCGAAAGGGGATAAGCCAAGTCTCCACTGGGTACATTAGAAGTATTACTGTCCAACTGATATTGTAGAAAAGGGAGACAAGTTTTATGTCCCCACTGTGTTGACTTTGAAGTAAAGAAACTTTAAAAGATGAAATGTTAGACAGTTAAATATATGTTATTAAAGTGTTGAAGAGTTCAAATTTTACTTTTCGACATAATTTAACGTAATGACACAATAACAACATTTTTCATACAATTGGCCTTATTTCTCACGAGAGCAAGTGCGAGTATGACGTCACCACGAACTTACATGTTTAAAAATGACTGCATGAGATACTGGTGACGTTTGTATCGATATTTTCTGGTCAAAAATTACGGAATCCTGTTAGTGCCATGTCGAATGTCGTCCGTCGCCCCACAAACGCGACGCACGACAACGCGATACGACAACGCGATACGACAATGCGACAACGCGATACGACGCTCGACAATGCGATACGACGGACGACAATGCGATACAACATTTGTCAAAATGTTGAGTGGCCAATTTTGGCACGATATGTTACAATGTCGTATCGCGTTGTCGAGCGTCGTATCGCGTTGTCGCATTGTCGTATCGCGTTGTCGCATTGTCGTATCGCGTTTTTGTGCGTCGCGTTTGTGGGGCGACGGACGACATTCGACATGGCACTAACAGGATTCCGTAAAAAATAGATATTTGAATGAAATTTTCGATATTATTCAATAGAAAAGGGATTTCTTTAAGAACTCAAAGTATGCATTTATCTATTTAATGTAAATTGCGTAAATTTTCGGCGAGATGTTTCTTGCGTCCACGAACTTACCCAATTCTAGGATATATACAAGTACAGAAGTTGCTGCTATTCGCAGCAAAAAGATAGCGTTGCCCAAAAAGGGAATCGAAGCCGAACGGAAGTAGTGAAATTCCGAAACAGATTAGGAAGTGTTTTCTTATGTAAGTCTATGCAAAAGCAAAAGGTATCTTCTGTGCGAGGACAATTTTAATCGCAAGGACACGATTTATAATATATTATATCATTTGCATAGGACCGTTATGCGATGCTATGCATTAAATATATATGTAAGTTGGTCTTGTAGTTCCTGCCACGAAGATTGTTCGAAGATGTCATTTTTAAGCATGTTACATAGCTCATGTGACTTGTTTATGCATCATACTTGAAACAGCTATATGTAACATTTGTAGAGATCCACACAAGGAACAATATAATTTATTATATATATATATATATATATATATATATATATATATATATATATATATTTGTGAAGTTGTGTCATAATTCGCACACTAGTTGGGAGTTTTTTCATTGTAAATTGACACTAGTGTATGTCTCCGAAATGTAGCTTTGACATTTATTTGGCATGCACATGTAATTGAATATGCCTTTGCTAAAGAGCAAAGACTGAAACCGAGTGTGAACTGAAGCAAAATCATAAAGTTGTAATTTTCTCCTTGTGATTTTTCTGTATAAGAGGGCAAATTTATTGAATGTAATAGAAAGCTACATGACTTTGACCTTAAATACTAACAAAATAAACAAGAATAACACTATGGCTATAATCCAAGGCATACACCACTAAACCTTAACCCTGAAATCACTCTCAAACTAAAACAAATTTAGTGGTGTAGGCCTGGGATATAGCCGCCAGAACTATAGAAAAGAGTGGTTTCCAAGAAGAACATCGTGAGAATAACACGTCGTTTTATTTACAAGCGGTGTCGTAAGAATAACACGTCGTTTAATTTGCAAACGGTGTCGTAAGAATAACACGTCGTTTTATTTACAAGCGGTGTCGTGAGAATAACTCGTCGTTTTATTTGCAAACGGTGTCGTGAGAATAACACGTCGTTTTATTTGCAAACGGTGTCGTAAAAACAACACGTCGTTTTATTTACAAGCGGTGTCGTGAGAATAACACGTCGTTTTATTTGCAAACGGTGTCGTGAGAATAACACGTCGTTTTATTTACAAGCGGTGTCGTGAGAAGAACACGTCGTTTTATTTACAAAGGGTGTCGTGAAAATAGCACGTCGTTTTATTTACAAGCGGTGTCGTGAGAATAACACGTCGTTAAATTTGCAAACGGTGTCGTAAGAATAACACGTCGTTTTATTTACAAGCGGTGTCGTGAGAATAACACGTCGTTTAATTTGCAAACGGTGTCGTAAGAATAACACGTCGTTTTATTTACAAGCGGTGTCGTAAGAATAACACTTCGTTGTATTTACAAGCGGTGTCGTGAGAATAACACGTCGTTTAATTTGCAAACGGTGTCGTAAGAATAACACGTCGTCTTATTTACAAGCGGTGTCGTAAGAATAACACGTCGTTTTATTTACAAGCGGTGTCGTGAGAATAGCACGTCGTTTTATTTGCAAACGGTGTCGTAAGAATAACACGTCGTTTTATTTACAAGCGGTGTCGTGAGAATAACACGTCGTTTAATTTGCAAAAGGTGTCGTAAGAATAACACGTCGTTTTATTTACAAGCGGTGTCGTAAGAATAACACGTCGTTTTATTTACAAGCGGTGTCGTGAGAATAACACGTCGTTTAATTTGCAAACGGTGTCGTAAGAATAACACGTCGTCTTATTTACAAGCGGTGTCGTAAGAATAACACGTCGTTTTATTTACAAGCGGTGTCGTGAGAATAACACGTCGTTTTATTTGCAAACGGTGTCGTAAGAATAACACGTCGTTTTATTTACAAGCGGTGTCGTGAGAAGAACACGTCGTTTTATTTACAAGGGGTGTCGTGTAAATAGCACGTCGTTTTATTTACAAGCGGTGTCGTGAGAATAACACGTCGTTTAATTTGCAAACGGTGTCGTAAGAATAACACGTCGTTTTATTTACAAGCGGTGTCGTGAGAAGAACACGTCGTTTTATTTACAAGCGGTGTCGTATGAATAACACGTCGTTTTATTTACAAGCGGTGTCGTAAGAATAACACGTCGTTTGATTTACAAACGGTGTCGTGAGAATAGCACGACACAAACTAGAAAACAAAGGCGTATGTGCGACTCTAACAAGAGAATCGCTATACACCAGATCATGAAATGATAAATAGTCACATAATTTTAACACCTTTTATACCACTGTGCTAATACTTGTAAACAACTTTTGAATATGTATATTTTATACTAAAGGTATGTCTAATAAATCTATTTTAGTATTTACAGTAATGTATTTTCATGGGCTGGTTGATGGTAAATTATACTTAGTGTCTTTTTATTTCAGTAAGAAAATACTGAACAATTTAATAGATATATACCTAAAATTAAAAACACGCTTAATTTACGTCCACATTGTAATATTTGTGCCCCGGGGATTAACGCAAACTATAGAAACCCTTATAAGGTATAACTGTTTCACACCTTCACACCATAACTAACGTAGCAAAAACGCTGCTTTGCTGCATTTTATTATTATTTGTTGAATTATTACTTTAAACAATACGAATTCAGCACTTGCAATCAAGAGAATGTCGATTTACATACCTGCGGACAATTCAGTCTGGTTTATTCTCTATATGTATTGTATACATCAACAAAAATGTATTCAGTGTACATATATACCTATTTTATACACATTTCAAGTTAAAAGAATTTAAAGGATATTCAAGACATTAAGATATTCTGCAAGTGGATGGAAGGATACCAACATTCATGCAGTCAGTATCATACAATATAATAGTTTGAAGTAATAATCAATGATATAATATCTTCAATGGTGAGCTAAATTTCTTAAACATCAGAGAAAAGGAAAGTGTTAAAAATTCAATATAGACTTAACATAATGACTTCAACACACACAATGATATATACCAACACAACTATAAGCAATGTCAAAGCATTGCTAATCTTATAAAAACAGAGCATGTAGATGATAACATCTAGGCAGACATGAAACTTATAAAATATTTATGTGGATCAAGTATTTTACAACAGTCAAAGGCAACATAATAAAATCTGTATTATAAGATAATACATAAACAAACACTACACAATATGCATAAACATGTATTATCAATGGAAGTCATTTATAAAATAGTATTCATATTTCTGAGTTCAAAGTAACGTCTGTATGTTCATATTTCTGAGCTTATACTCACGTCTGTGCGTTTATATTTCTGTGTGTTCATATTTCTTAGTTAATACTTACGTCTTTGTGTTCATTGTTTTTAGTTTTAATATACAGTTCACATTTCTGAGTTAAATCTTTACCTTCATATTTCTGAGTCGCCCAGAGGGGGCAAAGTGACAATGAATGTAACAAAATAATATAATGGTTAGTTTTATTTCAGAAATTCAGGGTTGTAGGGGAAAAGGTGGCCAACAGTGTATGGTTTATTTACATCTGAAGACATTTTTTTAGGGGAAACGTGGTCAATGGGGTAAAAATAATAGGCAAACAACACTCGAACTGATTAATTTTACAAAATCATATCTCATATACAATTTACAAAAAAAGGATCAACACTTTTTAAGTAAAATGAATCTGAACTCAATAATATATTTTTCCATAATATATTAATCCTATTAAGTATATCAACTGTTATTGTGCAGAAATGAACTGACACTAAACTCTCATAATATATCACACAGACACTTTGGGCATACATAAACAGAACAGAACATATACTTTATTAAGCGTGACTTAAGCATTACAGCCCATCGTCAAATAAACATACACTTACATGCGTGAACTATAAGCAACATTTTACAAACATTGAAAATAACATAAAATGTAACAGAACAGAACAAAATCATCAATTTACCAATACAGTACAGTTATTACCTAGCTTGATTTGTAAATGTGAGAATTTTGTTAATTAAGTAAAAATAATTGTCAGAAATCAAAAGTAAGAAAAGAATAGCCTACATACATGTACATACAGCTGTTAATATTAAGTTTACATTTATTCGTTTCATTTAGTACTTTTGTAAATTTAAACATACAGTATCGCATTATATATACTCTCGGGATGTAAGTACATCGTATTAATAGTTACAAGAATAACACTGCATAGCTAAGCTTTGTGACAAACATTCCTGTGAATTTTCACTGAAATTTCCTCAGCAGTTTTAAAGATGAAGTCTGTGTGTTGACTTTATGTATAAAAAATTAAAAGGCCGCAACTTAATTAAAATCACTCAACAGTAAAACCTTTGATATATGTGCAACTTCCCTTAGTAAAGATCATTCCTGTAAATTTTCATACGAATCCCATCAGCAGTATAGCCGAACTTTACTGAAAATAACTTTGTCCTCAGTACGTGCTATCTATTTATCGTTCCCTTTGTTTACATTGAAAAGTGTACACATCAGCGATTTTAATAGGCCTGCATATTATATCACCGTAACATATAAATATTTTTTAGGGGTTTAGGAAATTTTAAATAACATTGATGGAGACACATACCTAGAAAAAAATCAGTTTTACTTCATAACGCGTAGATAAGCTGATTAATTTGGTCGATGATATAACAGAGCGAACAAGGTAGATAGATAGACTTTTATTTTCCTCCAATTATGAAGAGTATAACATTTGTACAAGAAATCATATGTATACAAATAACTTGCATAGAAGTACATTTATATACAAGTAAATATGAGTAATACATTAGTACATTATAATATACATGTCCACAATATATATGAAATACCTTACTATTAAAACGAAAGTAAGGCCATAAAGTTAAACAATATTTGAGATCATAATATATAAGTATTACTAGTACTGTCCCTTATAACATTCAATACCCTATAATTTATAACATTAACTACAATTTGAACATTTATCTTAGAACACTAGAACTAGCCTTACTTAATAAAGAATGTACGAATTCGTCAGTATTGGTCTCTGTGCTCAACTTAAGGAGATACACACATTGTTCATAGTCATTACTATGAATGAAACGTTTATATTCGTTTATGCCTTGACTATTCAATAAACAAGTCCATATGTTATACTGCTTTGTTGTCCGCATTGGACAGTGACATAATTTATGAACAACTATATCTTCTGTTCTATAGTTGCATAAATTACAACATTGTACGAATTTTCTTGACACCATCAGACCAACATTATTGACAAGTGTTTTACTTATCGGAAGTATTCTCGGATTTAATTTTGCTATATGCCATAAAGGGGAATAGCCATTCACAGATATAACATTCGTTGTAATACAATATTGGTCAGAGTCTATAACGCGTTGTAAAATAGCGTTCTTATTGCGTTTTACAACATTTAGTTCTATGATTTGTTTCCATTGTCTCTTCGGGGGAAATATTCCATCCATAACGTATTGTTCCACGTATGTCATAAGATCATATTTTTGTAATATTTTATAAATGTCCGGAATAAATCAAAGAGACTGGTAATCTATATCAATATACCTTAAAAGTCTATTATTGAATAATGCTTTAACCAAGTACCGGGTATTAAGCCTACACATCTGCCCAAACAGTTTTAGTTTCATTGTTTCAAGAATTGTAATTACTGGTACAGCATTGATGGTTGAAATACAAAAGTCAGTTGACATATTTCTCTGTAAACCATGCATATGCTTCAGGCAGAAGTTCTGTGCGATGGAGAATCGTAATAAATCGCTTGCAGAATTATTATTCCAGAGTGAGTCACCATATAAAGCTTTAGGTATGACTGTTGAATGAAACAGCGTCATCAAAGTAGATGGACTAAGTCTATCCGGTCCAAAACCTTTAACACATAGGTTCATATACGTACCTCTAATCTTCATACATGCATCGTGTATATTAACATTGGTTGACATATGAATTATATGAGTTACATTCAATACCTAGATGAATGTATCTGTCACATATAGGTACCGAATCTGATCCAAGAAAGAAGTTTTGTTGTCGAATTGAGTCCTTTTTATTACATATAACAATAGCACATTTTAATATATAATATTTCTGCACGAATAGAAAATGGTATCAATAACAGTAAGTAGATACTTTCTATTATGACGTCATTTGATGACGTCATCTGATTCAGTCTTCATTTTGCAAAGTCCAATCCGTCTATGATGGGGATCGAACTCACTTTATGGTCGCTAAATAACTGTAGTACATGCATTTATGTGTTTATAATCTCCTAATTAGTTAGCAAGCTTTCGCTTATCATGAATTTTCAAATGATTACCCGGGGGTAATCTGAAAACGTTATCAAGGCACCCCGGGGTAATCTGACACATTTTTGGATTACCGGGTAGGGCATTTGAAAACGGAGGGGGTAATCGTAAAACGTTTTAATCCCCCCTCCTCCCGGTAACATAAAAACGTTTTCAAAAATTCCCGGGGGTAATCTGAAAACGTTTTAAAGACGTTTTCGGTAGTTCGCTACATTTTTCACATAGATATACAGGCAAAATGAAAACTAAACAATACATTTTTAACTTTTGCATAATCGTAGCATATGATAATAGAAACATTTTATGCGAAAAAAATATGTATATCGTTTTAAAAGAAAATGCTTAGCAACTGAATGCTATATACCATCCAATCATGACCGAAGAAAAAAATTTCAACTAAATCTACATGCTCATTGATTTTTTCGTTGATTTGGTGCTATATAATGAGAACATGTTGTCACAAATTTGTTTTGAATTTATATTTCGATTCAATTACCGGCTGATACCGTGTAACATATGTTTGAAATGAAGTTGAATTAGTCCCAGAAGTCACAAAATAATGATATCACTTCCTAGAAATGTGCTCTGACAATGTCAAATAGAAATATAGAATCTAGATCCATGTTCTATGTACAAAAATGACAAATTTGATTATTTTCTTTAAATCAATTTGCCAATTACAGTATAGAAGTACAAGTTACATGTGTGTTTTAATACATACCCTTCATCTTCTTTTTTAAAATTGCGTCTTTCTGAGTTATTCGATATTCTGTTTTGCTACGTAACTATTATAATTATGTAGAGAATAATAGGTTAGTGTCGTGGATGAGTAAGTTTATCTGGCATAATGAGTTAATACATGTCTTATTAAAATATTGAATTACAAAGACGTCATCCTGACATATCAATAACTAGCAACATAGTTAAAATTAAACCATTAATAACACCGTAAACTCCTTATATATAATCCAAAACTCATTACTGACTAGATACAAGTATTTATGATAAAAATAGTTCACATATTATATGGTTTGTCGGGATATACTGTAATGTCACCTAATTACTTTCGTAGGTGACATTCCGTAACAGTCTACCTATGTTTCTTCGACTGTGTATCATATTTAAAAGCTTAAAGGAATCTATCTTCAAGTATGCCAGCACTCCAAAGTATTTTTTCATAAACACAGAGTTCCATGTTCATTTAGAATTCGCTTTATGACTAAGCTTTGTTATTCGGTTGTTTCTGTATAGTATATAAATATTTATCGTCACCCAGGTAACACTTAAATGTATATCAACAATGCCCTCTACAGTCTTTCTGACTTGTGATATCCTACTACTGTACCAGGTTTCCTCTCGAAGTTAAGTATTTTTTCATGTCTGGCCCCTACATGTTCTTATCTTGTTTTGCTAATTACTCGGGTCTTACTCTGTGTAATGTTTGTAAAACTTAAGTAGAACTGTTCAATATTTAAAACAAAATGGAAATCTTCATTTACAAGAAGTTCACTTTCGGAAAGGTCCACAATCAAAATATTTGCAGCAGTGAAGAGAAAGCTTATATGAAACTCTGGAACGCAAAACATGGCAACAGCAGTTATACGAACACCAAATTATTCTTCCCCTATAAGACTATACCCCACTAACGGTTCGAATCCCGAGAGGAGCGAATTATTTCATGATATCCAGCTAGCTGAAATAATGCACGGAGGTGCACCTTGAATCTTCTTCTTCCACAATGGAAGGTAGGAGTCGCCATATGATCTCAATATATGTCGGTGCGAAGTTAAACCAAACAAAACAAACAAACACACTAAACGATTGTATCAATATTCCAAACGTATCCGAAATAATTTTCGTCCGAACAGAGGTAACATTGACACACATGCATATCTGGTCTGGACAGAAAACAGTTCCTGTTTCATAATTATAATACAAAAAGATATTCACGCAATAGAAACATTCATTGAATTCACGTAAACTTACATAATTGTAGTAAATAAACACGTTAAGTATGTTTCTGAAGATCATGAGCAGCCATTACAGTTTTATTCTGTATCACGTGGAACAGGATAGAACGATTTGATTGGATATAAAAGTTACGGGGCTCTAGAATTAAAGTTTAGCGTAAATAAGCGAGTTACGGGTTGGTGGAATTTAGATTAACCCTATTTACGAGAGATCTAAAAGCAGGTAAGTATGTATTGTAAAAAGCTCATCGATACGAAAATAAAATGATGCCAAAATCACAATACCGCCAAACATTGAGTTACGGGGTTTTGAAAATAACCCGACAATTTCAGTATCGATCAACCTCAATTCATTTTGGCTAGTAAACCGCACCCCGGGCACTGAATTTCACTGTTATAAGAAATAGTCGGTCAGATCACAGTCAGGTGACAGTTTATCACAAGTCACATGGTCAGGTGACCTTATAAAGCAAAGTTTATCCGGCACCCTGTTATCTGGTAGATTTTGCCGGAAGTGACTGGATAAATATATTTACGCACCTCTTTGATTGGTTTGCGGGCATGGTTGGGGGCGTTGTAAGAGGAAGTGAAAGTTCTTTACCCAGAATTCCGTTTTAACTTTTTATTCAATATGAACTACAAAAGAATCGTACGCATAACAAACGAATCAACTAGGTATGATTAAACAAAGATTATAAAACAAAGAAAACTGTAAGACAAACTGATGAGTGAGGCTTGGATTAAGATAGGTCAATTTACAGACTGCATGTAGATCTACTCCACTGAAAACATAAATTTTGGCAACTGAATGATAGTTCAGCTTTCCATAGTTGTCACTAGCTCGGCGCGCATGAATCCTAAGTACTACTTTTATTTACATCCGCCTTGCAAGCGTTAAACTAGTTCCCATTAAAATGCTGCAGTGCAAGTCTATGTAAGTTCCGTTTCCATGAGTACTTTCAGTACTTTGATTATGTAACATCAGTCTATATCGATGTTCATTGAAAAGTCTGAACGTAACCACTAAAACATCGCAGATGACATTACTACTAAATTCTCAACTTAATCATGTGTTGTGATTTACAGTTTTTTTTTTTTCAAAGAAATCACATTGCAAGAGTTAGATTTTTCCTCAGTCTTAATTAGATAAAAGTGCCTCACTTTTCGATCTCAGAAAAATCACATACATGTGTATGTTTATCATTAACTGGGAAACCATTTTTAAGAAAATACCCTAATTGTGAAGCCAAGCACAACACAATCTTTAAAATGTATTCAAATTTATCCCAATTTGCCATTGTCGCATTTGTTTTAGATGATTCGTTTCCACTAAAAGGCCGTAAATTATGAATACTTGCGTACGAATGGCATGTTCCAATTTGCATATCACATTACTGAATTCATGGTTGATTTTAACTGGTAATTGCTTTGGCTATCATATTGTTTTAACCTGAAGTTTGGTGATTTATTGAAAAAGGCTTTAGTCACAATGGCAAATTAATGAAATGATGGAATTAACACATGCGTCAATTAGATTTTTGTTCTTGTGTGGATTTGCTTTTCCAGCGCAATCAATTACTGACGAGAAAGGAATTTGTTTATGAGGGCTTCTGGTGCCCGTTTTATATTATATCTTATAGCTACGATAGAATCATTCTTGTAATAAACAGCAGACAACAAATCTTCAAAACAAGCAACAGGATAAAAATATTTTAGAACGAAATTAAAGTGAGTACTGCAGATGAACACAAAGCAGTACATCTGTACTAAAATGTACAATGCAACCTCTTCAAAGCAACACCATTTGGGAGTAGGAAAATTATGTTGTTGTTGAGAGGTTGTTTCTCAAGAGAGGGTCGCTCTAGAGAGGCTATACTGTATATATATATGATGGCTTAAATAGCTTGACACTGGATGTGAACTTACAAATCTGGTACAATTTGTATATCAATACTCAAATGGTATCTGATTGTAGATATTGCTATTTTTTCTCACTTAATTACTTGAGCATGTGGGTGGCTAAGTGGCATATTGGTACCGGAATGAATCTATTCTCCTGTTTTGATTAAATTGTTGCTCGTATAGTGTTTCTGAGGGACGGTTAATCAACTGATTCAGAAAATATGTACATGTAACGACAGAGAGAGAAATCATACCTCTTTGATAGCCCTTGTTTTTATTTTACCAGCAAAGGTTACCGTTCTTTTTAACGAGTGACACGTACAACTTCCATGCACAAGGGCACAGCACTAGTTAATTATGCGCCTTGAGTTTATATTGAGATGTTATGCCCTATACAAAAAAGCACTTTCTATTTCAAGTAAGTATACATGTAGTTAAGTCGAACTTCGGTGGATTACACAGTACATTGTCTCTGACTAGTATTCTGGTACTAATTATACACAAATTTTAGAATTACAGCCGTCCTGTACCGAAGACAGACCATCCTGTGAGAAAAGGCCATTGTTTTAAAATCTGTTATTGACTATTTAGAACAAAATGACCTCTAAATAAAGGCTACCTCTCAATGAAGGCCATATTTGTTCTTTCCCACGGATGACCTTATTCCTCAGGTTTGACTGCACGTGCAACCTTATTAAACAAAATATCACATTCATATAACACAACCTGATAGCTATAATTACACCCAAACCAGATTAATTTTGCCAAATCTGTATGGCCTGTCAAATTCTATGCTATTAAAGACATCAAAAGGCGTTGATACATTATTTATGTCATTTGTAGCATTAATGCTGTAATGTTATCTTGTAATATATATCATCAACTTTGTCTTTAGTTGTAACATATGTTATATATGACATCATCAGGAAGCATGTAAGTCTGAATTATATCATATACGATGTATCTGCAAAATACTACAGTACAACCTCTCGAGAGCGGCCCTCTCTTCAGCAACAACCTCCCTCCACAACAGCATGATTGTTTCCCAGTGCACGTATTAATGCATCTGGCGTGGATGTGAGGTCAAATCAAGTTTCACCAATTTATAGATTTAAAAACTAAACCATAATTATATACTAAAATGAACCCACTGTTTAAAGCGCTATGCAAGTGATTTGAAACAAATATTACGCTTAATTGGTCTTCTATAAACCAATATCGCACGTAATTTTCGATTTTTTGAACAACGATAACTACTCTGTATATAGGAATATATTACAACAAATAGCCTTAAAATCACTATAAATGTATAATGCAGGGAACAGTGTCTCAGTTTTTTGATAATGTCCTCGGTTCGTTAGATACTTGACTTTAAAGAAATTCCGTACCCAAAACCCCGCTGTTTATTACGTAAAACGCCATAGATAAAAAATAAAAACAAGTATCAAAATTCCCTAGATTAACATTTCCGCTACATAATACCGAAAACCGCCTTGAAATCCGTCATCAATTAAGACGGCAATGTTAATTCGAAAATGACACCTACTGCGTTTTTTTAAGCTAAGCTGTTGAAGTGTCGGATCATTATCGTCTCATGAAATCAACGAATTTGACGCACCCCTTTCAATTTTGACAGCCAATCAAAATCGCTAATGTTCACGGTTCAATAATTGAAACCACGCCCATGTTTGATGTCTAGTAAGAAATTTTATAACAATTTTTTTATCATTAATGAATTTATTTAATAGTATCATATCGTACCAATACAATGCGCATTACGTTATTGATTTTTAACGCTGATAAGGAAAAGTCGATAAAGGGGTGCAGTATGTATCGCAATAAAACACCATTTTTTGCGTTCGGTTAAACATTTTTGTTACTTGGTGTTAAAGTATGATATTCAATCTTTGTAAATAACGTAGAATGTCATTTTACGTTATTTTAGCGGTTTCAACCTATGCCGATACGTTAACTATTATTTAACCTACCTATTTATCCGACGATGAATTAAATTGAGCGTTTTAGAATAAAACATTCCACTTTATTTGAATAAGATTCAATAGCAAGATTTATTTCAGAATTATACAAAATACGAAGAAAAAAATAATTCAGAAAGATATTGGCACATATATTTCTCCTTCATCGGATTTCCCCAAATCAGCTTTTGACACACAATCCTATTAGAAGCAGCCATTTCCATTTCAAAATGACAAAACAGATTTTTATTCTATTTCATTACCAAACATATATTTTTTAGATTGATTAACTAAAAGGTTACACATTTGAAAGTGACATTTAATATGATAAATGAAGAACATTTTTATATAAATGCATTCATATTATATACATTAACATTCGTAATATGGTACATGTACAATAGATTGAAATCACGAGAGAAAATCTATGAATCGCTCAATTCTTATCCGTCCAGTGAAAAATTCGTCTTAAAGGAATGTTTTATTGTTGATGAAGAAATGCATTTTTTCTTGTTATATATCCAGTATATTCAGACTAAATTACGAGTATCCTATTTTAAAATGTATACTTGTGTACTTGAAGCAAATTTAAATTCACAGATACAATTGATTCAAATAATAAACGATAAATCGATCGATGGAATGTATTTGTTAGTGAATTTTTTTTTCAAGATTAAGATATATGTTAATGAATACATACAATTAATTTTAGATATTACATTATTTTGATATATTATTGCTCTAGTTTGCAAACCATACTCCTCAATATTTTATATATATTCATAATATGTCAATGCTATTTTATTAATTAACTATATACTATAGCAGCGGTTTCATAATGGCCGAGCTGGACAGCCAATCAGAATGATCGAATCTCATAACAGCCGAGTTTTTTATAATAACCGAGTTTTGTGTTCATAATGTCTTGGTGAATTTCATATCGGCCCAGTATTTCTAGTGAAAACGCGCCTAGTATTGAATAGTTCATTAATAACATAATGTAACATGTCAAATACATCACCAATTTGTAGAATACCATGTTTGTATTATGGGCTAGAGCCCTGGGACATTGCAAATATATCAATTGTCATTGTTATTGTTTCTACGACTTTTCTTGTTTTCCTTTCTGACTCATAAGCAGTACTTTCCTGCATGAAATTTATACAGAAGAATTTCACAGAATACGAATATTTGGATGGATGTTGATTGTCATGCACGACAATATGCTCCAAAGAGAGCCCTGTGCATTACTAGAAGAAGAAGAAGATTTTAGTTTGTTTTGAAACCAAGTATTAATTTATTTCATTTAAAATAACATCGCAATAACGTTAAACTGGGGGAATTATTTATAAAAAAGATTTTAATACGTCTTAATAAACAAATATCTCGCGAATTAGATAATAAAATGCTAAGAAAATATCCCTCCGAGAGAAAATCATAAATTTCTTAGATCATATTTGACGTTTTAAGAATTAATTAGCGAAGCAGAAAATAATTGTAGGTTGTTATTTATCAATTAAATTTCCACAAATAGGAGTATCTTGTATTAATTACACAAGATATTAAGGTGCCGCAGATGTTTTTAATGCAGAAAAATAGTCACTCGACTTTCAGAGAAGGATAAGGGAATGTTTCGTGTAACACGTGTGATATATTCAGTCGAAAACACACGAGCTTCAAACGAATATGGTACTACAATGTAATGTATTCATGTGGCTTAAGTTTTTATATACACACCAAAACCAAGAAAACGTAAGTGGCAACGAATACACCAGTGTCACTGAAGCTGGCAGCCCAGCAGCGTGAAGTTGGCAGCCCAGGAGTTGTGAAGTCTATCGGTAGAAATGTATATTACGCTGCTAGGCTGCTGGGCTGCCAACTTCACACAAAAAAAGAAAAAACGTAAGCTTTCTTCTAATGAACGTTAAATCAATATAATCCTATTATTTCATCGATTAGTATGTGTTTGACAAGATTTCTTGAGCATTTTATATGTATAACTATAATAGACCGCTATGCGGCCGCTACACTGCCAAATTCACAAACTCGACAAATATCGTATTTTTTCATCTAATTAACATTAAAGCAACATAACGCATGGTTTTATTTCATGCATTCACAAGTTAGTGCATGATTTGTTGTGTAGTTTATCTGTTGAAATGTATTAGGCTGCTAGGCTGCCAACCTCACCGACATATTTGGTAACTACAATATGTGAAGAAGCAGTTCAGCATCTTAGGGATGAGAAATGGGTTTATGAAACGTTTGCTGCCAATGTAACAATGTGCATACATTGTCAATATGTCTAAGGAAGGAACACACAGAGGCTCTTCCCTTATTTTGTAATACGAGTATATTGACTCTGACAGAAAAAAAGAAGAACATGAGTGTTCAGACAAGTTTAAACTCAGACCTTAGAACTCCAACACTTCTTATTCCTGCTAGTCACTGTTTCCCGCACTAGAATTCAATATTATAAAATGTACATTATGTTCACAAAAAGAAATCGCGGACGAATTTCATTTTTTATTTTATTGTTCGCATTTTTATGATGCTAGAAATTCTGTTCTTTTTCAGTCTTTAATTAGAAATCCTAATATATTTGTTTTTCAAAATATTATGGCTACAGAAAATAGAAAGAAAGTTGTAAAACTATGTAAATTATTGTCTAATATATTGTAAGTTGTTAAAATCCACCTGACTAAACCGCGTTACATTGTTGTTTTTTTGCGTTGGTGTTTTTTTTCTTTACCACCATTGTGAATGCTCTTTTTCGACCACACAGCCTATAGTATTTGTATTCATGTATTTATTTTGTTGTAACCCTCGTTTCATAATAGTATTAACATGCTGAGGTGAAAACAATTGAGAATCCATGAATTCAAATATCGTTTTTATTGTCTTGATACAACTATGAGTAACAGGTTTCCTTCCTTTTCTGAAATAAGCAAACAATTCAAATTCAAGGACCGATAATTCAAGGACAGAACATTCAAGGACATATAATTCAAGGACAGATCATTCAAGGACCGATAATTCAAGGACAGATAGTTCAAGGACAGATAATTCAAGAACCGATAATTCAAGGACATATCATTCAAGGACAGATAATTCAAGGACAGATCATTCAAGGACAGATCATTCAAGGACAGATCATTCAAGGACAGATCATTCAAGGACAGATCATTCAAGGGCAGATAATTCAAGGGCAGATCATTAAAAAACGAGATCAGAGACCCTTACTTTTCTTCGGCTTAAAATATTTCTGTTATAATAATAATAATAATCTTTATTTAACGAAGGTAACATGTATAGACATATTATATACAAACATAATATTATATGATGTCATAAATTACAACATGGCCTTTAAACAACAAAATTTAATGCAAAAACTGCATATAATTAAGAAGTTATGTTTTCAAAAACTTTAGAAATGGTAGGTAGTATTGAAATCGGTCTATAATTATTCGGATCTTCCTTATTACCATCTTTAAAAATTGGTATAACATAGGCATCTTTTAGCGAGTCAGGGAAAATTCCGTTATTTAAACTCGAGTTAATTATATTAACTATGGCAGGAGTTATGCAAAGTTTAAAAAATATACTGCACTGCTATCATTCTGTCTATAAGTCTATGTGAAGCAAACACGTCTTTAAATAAATACACATTTTCAGTATTATTCAATTCAGAGTCTATGCAAGTTAAGTTTCTTTTAGTACTTTGATATATATACGTGTTTGTTTGCCCGATCACGAAGTTGAATAATGTTATTTTAAAGTCTAGACAAAGAATTATGTGTGATTATTTTAAGGTGAATGTTTGTTACATAAGTCGTGACATTGTCTCATTAAGACTGAAGACAACAAGAAACACAAATATACAGTGAAACTGAAACCTTAACATAGTCATCTCTGAAACAGTCAGGTTATTACGTCCACTGAATGTAGATCCGGTTTTCACCATCACGTTTGAACGTTCACTGAATGTAGATCCGGTTTTCACCATCACGTTTGAACGTTCACTGAATGTAGATCCGGTTTTCACCATCACGTTTGAACGTTCACTGAATGTAGATCCGGTTTTCACCATCACGTTTGAACGTCCACTGAATGTAGATCCGGTTTTCACCATCACGTTTGAACGTTCACTGAATGTAGATCCGGTTTTCACCATCACGTTTGAACGTTCACTGAATGTAGATCCGGTTTTCACCATCACGTTTGAACGTCCACTGAATGTAGATCCGGTTTTCACCATCACGTTTGAACGTTCACTGAATGTAGATCCGGTTTTCACCATCACGTTTGAACGTTCACTGAATGTTGATCCGGTTTTCACCATCACGTTTGAACGTCCACTGAATGTAGATCCGGTTTTCACCATCACGTTTGAACGTTCACTGAATGTAGATCCGGTTTTCACCATCACGTTTGAACGTTCACTGAATGTAGATCCGGTTTTCACCATCACGTTTGAACGTCCACTGAATGTAGATCCGGTTTTCACCATCACGTTTGAACGTCCACTAAATGTAGATCCGGTTTTCACCATCACGTTTGAACGTCCACTGAATGTAGATCCAGTTTTTTTACGGTTCCCAGGTGGTGCAGGAACAATAGTAAAATCTGTTATATTCTATTACGCGTGCTATTTAATCTATCTTCTATTGTCTGAAACATTTATTTTCTAATTGTGAAATAGGAACGGTGGTCAGTGAACTGCACGTGCGCGCGTGGAGAGAATAATTAATATTTGAACAAAGCGACATAAATAGGAGAAAAAAACGATCTAATTGCTTTGAAATTTCTGTTTCTTCAGAAGAGTTTTAAGCCGTTGTCATCTAAATATCTGCCCGGATATTTATAAAATGAAAGGCATCGCTGTTCAACATGATTAGGTCACATAATTCTAGCAAGGCTAATGCAATTTATGAGTTTGTTTTGGAAAGATGGAGAAATGTTTTCATCTAAACAAGTTAGAGGGTCTGTACTGAACTATAAGCAAGATAACCAGACCACACAACTCTGATGTTTAAGTTGGTCAACAAACAGTCTGAATATCTTATAAATACAAGATTTACATTATTATTTCAGAAATAAATACAGCAATATGCCCATGAGGAGTACACTGTGATAATCTGACAGAAAAACATATATTCATCAAAGTACTGACAGTACTCATGGAAACTGAACTTTAATAGACTTGCAAGGCAGCATAACATGCACTGAGAACTAGTTTAACATGGCGGATGTATAACAAGAAATACTATAACAAAACGTTATAGGTTGACGAATTACAGTAAGCATATTGTTTATGTTTTTTTGTAGGAAGTTGCTTTTTTCATAAAGTAAATTGTCTGTATATTTTATTCAATCCTCCATTAAGGAGAGTATAAAATATTACATGATATGAGTAATACACATTATAATGACAATCATGAGTATTTGACAAATGAATACATTCATGTATATAGTTCACAAGCACATGGTAATATCATACCCCACATCAATCAAATAAAATCAACCCTAAATGTTAACGAATTCACCATAAATCTGAGCACTATCATACAGCCACATTGAACTTCAAATAGCCACACAACAACTCACCTAGGCAATGCCTTCATGATTTACTTACCTGTCAACTATTAATAGATTCTGTCATCACCATTAGCCAATCAAATGGCCAGGATTAGCCAAACTAGTAATAGACACTACACTATATACTCGCAAACATCTATAATAAACTAATACTCATAAGTATAATTCGACTAAAAAACGTGGTGCTTTGTTCCGCATCAAAACTCATGCGTGCGGAGCTAGTGACGACTATATAAAAATATTATGGAAAGATGAACTTTCAGTTTCCAATAAACACAAATATTATGTCAAGGTCAGTGTGCCCAAGGTATACAGTGTAACCTCTCCAAAGCAACACCCTTTAGGAGAAGCAATTGTATGTTGTTATTGAGAGATTGTTGCCCTGACGGGATAAATTAATAATCAGATCGTGTATTTGAAAAAAACATCGTGCTGGCGTCGTTCAAGATAGAGCTGCTCTGGAGAGGTTGCACTGTCGTTACATAAATATTATATCAAGGTTGGTGTACCCAATGTATACACACAGAACACAGGAGTGGACATCAAATAATATAATGAGTTCGAATAACAATAATAAACCTATATGTGACACTAGTCAGGTACCATGTAACACGTATTGTTAACATATCTTCACAAATCAATCCTCTACATTGCTAAGAGATTGGGTTATATTGTTATGTTTAACACCACAGAAACAATGTTCAGATAAAAGATTAACATGTTACATGCATTACAAAACAGTGATAGATTGCACCACTGTAAATCAAATTTAGCATCATTTCAGTCTACCACAAACGTATCTTTTGCCTAAATCATTTTATTCAAACATTCCTGCACGGTGTTAAATGTGAATCATATGTATCACACACTGATAGAAAAGATGCGAGAGTCAAAGATCTCGTATTGTTTTTGTGACCAAAAACCAATTCTTCTTTATAGAAGATAATATTTGATTGGTATACGGAAACAAATAGTCGCCATGATGATAACATTTATTCTATTAGAGTAGCCAATGGAGTCAGGGTCCGTATTCACAAAGCATCTTAAGATTTTCTTTAACTTAAGTCGAAATTTTTTCTTAAGTGTATTCTTTTTTCATGGTAAAAGTTTGTAAACCAGTCATCAAAGGTGTGAAAATGAATTATCATTCTCATAATTGGAATCTTTAGAACAAAGATAAAATCATATTATTGTGATTTCCTCCTTTATATTAGTACAAAAGAGTTAAGGAAAAAGTCGAATTTTAGGACAAAATATAACTTAAGTTAAAAAATTACTTAAGATGTTTATTGAATACTGGCCCAGGGGTGGTATTCACGAAGAATCTTAAGATTTTCTTTAACTTAAGTCGAAATTTTTACTTAAGTGTATTCTTTTTTCATGGTAAAAGTTTGTAAACCAGTCATCAAAGGTGTGAAAATGAATTATCATTCTCATAATTGGAATCTTTAGAACAAAGATAAAATCATATTATTGTGATTTCCTCCTTTATATTAGTACAAAAGAGTTAAGGAAAAAGTCGAATTTTAGGACAAAATATAACTTAAGTTAAAAAATTACTTAAGATGTTTATTGAATACTGGCCCAGGGGTGGTATTCACGAAGAATCTTAAGATTTGCCTTAAGAAACTCCTTATCCTTTACATATTCTCCTTAACCAAGGATAAGGAATTTTGTATCCTTAAAATTTTCCTCAGCATAAGTTAAGGATTTCCTTATCTAAGGATATTCTTAACCTTAAGGAAATCTAAAAATAGACCGGAAATCGAAATACGTTCGTTTTCGTCAACAAATCGTTGTAAATATGAAACCCTCATTTTCAATCAATAAAGTTTAGCCGTTACATTTGTATATATATTTGAACCAATATAGGTACTGTTATTTTTCATGACATTCAATGACGTAAAAGCACTGCACGAATGCTTTGCTGTATGCAGCTTCTATCTGTAGATGTGTATACTCATCAAGCAGTAAATTTCACTTTAAAAGGATAACAATCATAACATTGATGATATAAATTTTTGACAAACGCAATAATTATGTTCAAACTACGAAGAAACCAAATGTGAATATATACCGCCTGAATTTGACATTCTATGCGATTTCTAAACAAACTAATGAAAGGTTGGATACTTAAGGATGTCCTTAACAGATTTAAGGAAGCCACGACCTTCCTTAAAATTTAAGAGAAAAATCGCGAGTTTTAAGGAAAATCTTAAGTAAAAATGTTTTGTGAATACCGCTTCAGATTTATTTTAAATTTAAGGTAAATCTCTTGAACCTTAAGGAAAAACTTCAACCTTAAGGGAAATTTTATCCTTAAGATCTTTCGTGAATACCACCCCAGTTCTTAAATTTACACTGATTCTACAATAATTATGAAAAGAAATTGTATTTTTACTATACATGTAATTATTTTGTTCATGAACCAGGAAGAAATTGTATACGGTATTATAATGGTATAAATCAAATGATTTCATATTAGCTTTGTTATTGGGTCAAGGACTGTCTTATTGACCCTGTTTTTTCTCATATTGACCTTGATGTTCTCATATTGGCCTAGTTAAACCTTTATATTGACCTAATAGTGAAGCTAATACTCTCATATAACATTTATTAAATATCACTTAGTCTATCAATAGTATATAGTCAAGGATAAGTCCTTGATATAGTTAATTAATAACATCATGGAAAAGTAGTACCGTGTTGTTCTGTTTTGCACAAAACTCACCGGCTCGATAATAGTATAAAACGAATAAATCTTGTCGATAGACCCTTTTGAAACCTCTTATTTTGTCAAAAAAAAAAACTTCCACCACAATAGTATGGGTTAAATGTTATTACCCACTGGTACAAGATCAGAATCTCTGTGATAGCCCCGGTGTAACGTTT
This sequence comes from Lutraria lutraria, assembly GCA_964023205.1. Taxonomy (NCBI): domain Eukaryota; kingdom Metazoa; phylum Mollusca; class Bivalvia; order Venerida; family Mactridae; genus Lutraria; species Lutraria lutraria. The sequence continues at coordinate 902,438 of OZ026851.1, read as the reverse complement.
TCAAGCTCCCCCTTTTTCAGGTTACCCCCCGGTAACTTAAAAACGTTTTCAGATTACCCCCGGGAATTTAAAAACGTTTTTAAGTTACCGGGAGGGGTACAATTAAAACATTTTGAGATTACCCCCTCCGTTTTCAAATGCCCTACCCGGTAATCTGAAAACGTTTTCAGGTTACCCCGGGGCGCTTTGAAAACGTTTTCAGATTACCCCTGGGGGCGCTTTGAAAACGTTTTCAGATTACCCCCGGGTAATAATTTGAAAAAAATCATAATAAAAATGAGCTTCCACACGAATAAGTGCATACATGTACTACAGTTATATATGAGACTATACACGCGGTCATCATACGACGAAATCAAATGATGTTATATACTGACAAGTCCATTCCTTCATTATGGAATCATATGAGCGTTATTGCGCAAATACCAATGCAATCTTGAATCATTTTGACAAAAAAATAGATAAAACAATTAACTAGTGTTGGTTGTCTGAACACAAATAAGTGTGGGATTGCCAGGTCATGTCTTGTACTTTTCGTTAATATATTTGAATAAAGGCGCGTACTCTCCATGACCCTAATAGGATTCCATAGCTTCATATAATTATTGCGTATATTCAGTTTAGAAATACTGGAATTTATATGTCAATAAACCACGTCGACTGTGAATCATTTAGTATGAATTATAACCTGAAATATAAACGTTTTCGCCACAAATAATCAACATAGGGAGGGGGGGATTATTAAAACGGGGGAGGGAGTTTGAAAACGTTTTAATGTTACCGGGGCCGGTACTTTGAAAACGTTTTTAAGTTACCGGGGGGGGGGGTAACCTGAAAAGGGGGGAGCTTGAAAACGTTACACCGGTATGAGACAATCGTGACCACTCGGGTATTTCCGTCACAGAGAAAATTAATACACCTCGTACATAAGTGTAGGGTTACATAGTTTGATTATGAGGTTTCCGGTTACAAATTTTTCAGCACTAATTACTCGTTTTCAAGAATCATACTCAGAATTACAGACTGCAAACATGTTTATCGTTCGAGATTTTCAAAATTGGCATCAGATTCTCATTGAGAAGAGGAACAGGTTGTTTCCATCATTGGATTCCCAGGGCCAGTAATGATAGAAAGTAGTCCGTGAACAAGAATAGCACACTGGCGGTCTGCCTATTATGTCCGAGGCACTTTCTGTAGGCAAACGTCGAGGACTTCCGATTGGGTATGAGAATGTCCTACCGTGAGAAAGACACGTTATCAGAATCACTTTAGAAAAAAGTTTGAAAAAGCTTTTAGTCTGGCGATATTACATAAGACTTAAAATTTAAAATATATACGCCAATTATCGATCCAGGATTGCAAAAGAAGAGTTTCTGGTCTCTAGAAATAAAATAAAATAAAAAATTCGCGTTTTGAGTTTATATGGCTTTAACAACTGGGCATCAAAACTATTGTGAATGCCATGAAAACGACATGTAATGAAATAGCATCTGATCTGGAGTAAATTGACGTCATGCAGACTGAAGTTTAAATATTTAATGTCTTTTCATTTGTCATAAATTGTCCAGCTAGGATTGATTTCCTATGGAGCATCTTCATAGTCATCATGTTTATTTCGAGCTTTCTTGTCTGGATCAGATAATGAGACCTAAGTCGTCCGGTACTGAATGGTTTTAGCATCAATCAGTGTAAAACCAGATCTAATTAAAGTCAAAATGAACTACTTCTTCTATCTACTGTCTAACGACCTATTCGACAGTTATGGTCATTTCAGGGAGAGAGAGGGGGGGAGAGAGAGGGGGGATAGTTAGAGAGAGAGAGAGGGAGAGAGATAGGGGGGGAGAGAGAGGGGGAGGAGTGAGAGAGAGAGGGGGGAGAAAGAGAGAGAGGAGTGAGAGAGAGAGAGAGAGGGGGGAGAGAGAGAGGGGGAGAGTTAGAGAGAGAGGGAGAGAGAGAGGGGGGGAGAGAGAGAGGGGAGAGAGAGAGAGAGGGGGGAGTGAGAAAGAGAGGGGGGGAGAGAGAGAGGAGTGAGAGAGAGAGAGAGATGGAGGGGGGAGAGAGAGGGGGGAGTGAGAAAGAGAGGGGGGAGAGGAGTGAGAGAGAGAGAGGGGGGGGAGTGAGAGAGAGGGGGGAGTGAGAGAGAGGGGGGAGTGAGAGAGAGATAGGGGGGAGAGAGAGAGAGAGAGGGGGGGGTGAGAGAGAGAGGGGGGGGGAGTGAGAGAGAGAGAGAGGGGGAGAGAGAGAAGGGGTAGGTACAGGAGAACCGGACAGTTATATATGGGAAATACATAATGTGGCCTTTATTGACAGTATGGCCTTTATTCGGAGGAGGACGCTCACACAGGTTCGAATGTAGTTGAGTTTAACTTTTAGATTTATTATTTCCCAGTGTGATTTAGTTTCGTATTTGAAGTGGGCTTTTTTAAACATATTTAGTGATTTATTTCATTTAGAAATAACGCACGCCATTTCCAGAATAAAACTTGTTTTAGTTTTCAAGCAGATTATAATTGTTTTAAAGAAGCGCAGGCAAAATAACAATTATGGTACAAAATTTTGATAATACGTTTTTTTTTTACAAATTTTAACATTTAGTGGATCTCACACTAATGGCAGCTTGAAATTTGCATGAAACAGAGGGGTTCGATCCGAAAAACAAGTGTTCGTTATAAAAAAGGTGATACCGTCAAACTAATTTTTAAAGCAACAACCACGAATACATGCCACTCTGTGATTAATGCAATTCTTTTTAAAACCGTCATTGATTACTTGTATTCAGAATAAAATGACCTCCAACTAAAGGCCACCTGTCAATAAAGGCCACATTAAGTCGTCCTTCCCAAGGGTGGCCTTTGTTCACAGGTTTATCTGATCATGTACTATGATATATTTTATGAATTTAAGAAATGTATTTTGAAATTTTAAAGTAAAATGTTTTTATTTATGTTCAATTTAGTGGAGGCCTATCACTTCTCTAGCTTTTAGACTGCGGGTATAACGGATGAAATCCGATTAGCTAGAGTTTGACTTCTTTAACTGTTTTTATTTTGAACACTGTGGGAGGGGTACTATAAACTGACTTATGCTTACACGAAATTACTATAATTATAAACCTAACCGTTAGAATGGTCAGGGTGTTAGATTATGTTGCTACTGGCAATTTTACCACAGGACGTTGTTGTCCAGTTTGGCTGAATGACATTTTCTAATATGCAGTAAAACCTATTCAAAGCGGTCCTATCTTGGGCAACAACCTTCCATTAACAACACTATGAGTTTTTCCCACTGCATGATTTATCGATCAACTTCTCTAGAGCAGCAACAACCTTGCACATTTATGGTGGCTGATTTATGCCATGTCGTATTTTCGCTTTTTTGCCACAACAAACTGAAAATGTGAAAAGGCGAAAATACGAACTTTGTCGTATCTTTGCTTTGTTGCATTTTCGCATTATCGTGGCGAAAAAGCGAAAATACGACAGATGATGGGCGACAATACGACACCAAAAATGTGTCGTGTTTTCGCCTTACATCTGTCGTATCTATGCTTTTTCGCGGCGAAAATGCAACAATGCGAAAACACGACAAAGTCGACTTTTTCGCATTCTTACATTTTCGCATTGTTGCATTGTCACATGTTCGTATTGTTGCATTTTCGCATCTTTGCGTTCCGGTTACGCATGCGCAGGTAGTATACATATACCTTATACAAGTTGGTGCGCATGCTCTTGTACAGCCGGAACGCGAAAATGTATCAATGCGAAAATGCGAAAAAGTTGTTGTGAAAAAGCATGTTAAATCATCAACCATTATAATTAATATTAAGACTAAAGTCTGGGTGATACTTATGTAAGGAACTACTTTTTATTAAATTATTCATACATCGTTATTTGTCCCGAGAGATAACACACATAGACTTTTGGCGCTGTAGAAAAGACCTTTCCTTCACAGCGCTCGGTAATTTATCGTGTTTTATCATAAAATTGTTTGCTATCTCAAAATATTCGGTTTAGAAGAAATGAACATAGAGTTTTTTTTAAAAAATAACATCAATTTTGGTTTAAACTACTGGTGACCTTTGGATATCAACAGTGATTTATATGTTTCATGTTTCACGATAATTGCCAATTTTATTGAAAATGACATTTTCGTGTAATCCATCATCAAATTCTGTTAAATAGATAATTTCATAATAAAGCTGATATGTTATTGGTTAAGGAAACGTAGTCACGTGGATCACATAGGCAACTGGTGACGTCAAAGAATATTACATGGAATATCCATTGTCTGAAATATGTAAACATAATCTTATAAAAATGACAGAATGTTGACCAAATCTTAAATGCCAGGCACATTTCTGTCTTTCTGATTAGAAACACGCCAATACGAACATTTATGCTAACATCAAGGAGCAATAGAATTCTTCAGTGTTATGAATTGTAACACGGATATAGATGGTGTTAGTTGGTCCAAAATTCAGTGCAATTCAGAACTAACTATACTATGCACGTGGGTGGTTTATTTGTATTCTTAAGTTATGTATTACAATCAAATCTTATATCAATCTTCAGATAGACGTAACACGAATCTAAGCTCGTGCTCTTGGCTTACATCGCTTGACGTTTTGAAACTAATAGCCAGTAGCTTCAACTGCGAAGACAGCCGTAAGATGGCGCCACGTATCGTTTAAATAATCATTCAAGCTCCTATTATGCAAACACAAACTTGACACAGTAATAAAACTCTACTGTAAATCATCCGTGTTTAAATATAGTATTTAGATTCCTATCTATGGACAATCTATTCATCTATTTAGATATCTGATTCATCAATAACGTCATATTCCTGGCACGTGACATATTTCTTTTCTAATTCTTTGCCGTATCATTAATAATGCTAAGTTAATTCTGTTCAACTGTGTAGACAGATGTGCAATAATCAAGCTATATCGTTTCATATTCTTGACATTTGATATGAAATCTTTTTATCTGGTTTACCTTAATGCAGTTTTTTCTTCAACTGCTGAGATATTTTATTGAAAAAAAATTTACAGTATCGTACGACATATCCTGCAGTAAAACCTTGATAATGAAACCCATTGTGACCACTCGGGCATTTCCGTAACTGATTGTGACCACTCGGGCATTTCCGTAACTAATTGTGACCACTCGGGCATTTCCGTAACTGATTGTAACCACTCGGGCATTTCCGTAACTGAGAAATACGCCTCACGAGTTCATTCGTGAAGGGCTATGCGGCTTTCGGTCACTACGTTTTCAACACTGTAACGTGACTCGTTTCCAAGAATCATTTTCAGAATTACAGACTTTCAAAGTATTAAAACGGGCATCAAGTTCACATTGAAAAAGAAACAGTTTGTTTCCATAGAAAGGAGCCCGTGAACATCATCAACAACAACAACAACAAAATAGCGGCCTGCCTAATATTTCCGAGGCACTTTTCTTTAGACAAACACCGAGGAGTTCCGATTAATTGAAACCGTTTCCAGACACAAAGGCCAGACTATATTTTGACGATTAAGTTGAATTATAAAATATACCGAAAACAAGTCCGAAAATAAGGGGACGTTATAAATGTTTATTGGTATTATCGGCATATAATGCCTCTGATCATATATAAAATGGTCTAAATTACAAAAAGTGTAAAATCACATGGTTTTCATAACCTTACAGTGTTTTATCCAATGATTAATACAAGCTATCAGAACAAATTGTTCTCTCAAATATTTTATACCACTGTTTAACGATTGAAGCAGCGTTTGCTGAATTCAAACATATCCAGCATGGTTTCACACAAAAATAGAAACAATATTGTATTTTACCTTGGAAAAGAAGAAAACAATGCCTAATTAAGCAGTGAAAATGTTTTATTCTGATATTTTTATTTCCGATTTATCTCCCTTTCTTTTTAGTTCAAAGTTGATAATTAAACTTTACAAGTCACTTCTACTGTGTATTATTTAAGTTTACGTACTTTGGGTATATTTCTTATCACAAACAAACAAGTATTCTGTCATTAATAAGTCTGTCAGAAATATGACAGACTAATATAAAAATGTATTCATAATGGAGTCATTGATTTGTCCACCAGCTTGATCATTAACTACTTTAATACATAAGAGATATGTCTTAGAAATTGTGAATAAGTCATCACAGACGGTGATAGAATATGCATTGTTATGAATTGATTCATAATTACGGAACGACGTATAGACAGACTATATTCGTATATCTTATATAACCTGCGTCGATTTGGTACAAAAGAGTTATTTTCATTCTTTTCGAAACTTTAACGGCGTTGAAAATAAAACGAGTCACGTGTGTAATTATGATGTCAAGTGTATAGTTATGTCACGTGTTTAGTTATGATGTCACGTGTATATTTATGATGTCACGTGTATAGTTATGATGACACGTGTATAGTTATGATGTCACATGTATAGTTATGATGTCACGTGTGTAGTTATGATGTCACGTGTGTAGTTATGATGTCACGTCTATAGTTATGATGTCATGTGTATGGTTATGTTGACACGTGCATAGCTATGATGTCACATGTATAGTTATGATGTCACGTCTGTAGTTATGATGTCACTTGTGTAGTTATGATGTCACGTCTATAGTTATGATGTCACGTGTATGGTTATGTTGACACGTGTATAGCTATGATGTCACATGTATAGTTATGATGTCACATGTACAGTTATGATGTCACGTGTATAGTTATGATGTCACGGCTGTAGTTATGATGTCACGGCTGTAGTTATGATGACACGTGTATAATTATGATGTCACGGTTGTAGTTATGATGTCACGGCTGTAGTTATGATGACACGTGTATGATTATGATTTCACGGTTGTAGTTATGATGCCATGTGTGTAGTTATGAGGTCACATGTGTAGATATAATGTCACGAATATATAATGTTGCTGTTGGTCATTTCAAGTTTTGTGATTGTGATGTATTTGTAACATATTTTATTTTATATTGTTATTTAGATATAAATGCTATTTGTCTTGTCTTCCATACTTTGTATGTCCTGAGGGTGTTAGGTCAGTTGTGGATTTTCTAGACAACTTTTAGTCATGGGTACAAGTTTATTCTAGTAGTTTGTGGGTATATAGTGTAGTGTCTATTACTAGTTTGGGTAATCCTGGTCATTTGATTGGCTAATGGTGATATCGGTCAATTTTATCATTTTTGACTGAATCTTTTCGTCTGCTCACTGATTGATAGGTAAGTACATCATGATGTTGACCTAGAAAATTTATTGTGTGGCATAATATCGGAAATACTATTTGAAGCTCAATGTGATTGTATCATTGCAGATTATGGTGAATTTGTTAACATTTAGGATTGATTCTATTTGATTGATGTAGGGTATGCTATTACCATGTGCTTGTGAACTATATATATGAATTTATTGAATCGCCAAATACTCATAATTGTCAATATACGTGTGATTATTCATATCATATAAATATGATATACTCTCCATAATGGAGAATTGAATAAAATATACAGTCAATATCCTTTATGAAAAAAGCAAGTTTATACAAAAAACACAGACCAATGCCTCTTTTAATTCGTCTACCTATAACGTTGCGTTATAGTTTTTCTTGTTTAGAATGTAGAACATTTGAGGCGCCTGCTGATTTTTAGTTCAGTCCCGGTGGAAATCTTCCGTAAATTCTCCCACATATTCTATAATATACAAAAACACAAATCTCATAAAAACACAGCTACTTGTCACTTTTAAGCCAAAAACCTTCTTAAACTGGATGTTGTATTAATGTTCGTATTTTCAAGAAGATTTTGTTATCTGAGAAATGGAATATTTTTTTGTGTCTTCTATATAAAACATAGAGACTGTTATTTCAGATTAATATTGTATTTTTGTATATCAGTTGTTTTGGCTAGACCAATAGGATGTTTAACAATGATTTAATGTTTTCTTTGTCATTTGAGAGAAATAAATGACAGTGCTGAACTTCTTAACTGTATATTTGAATCTCTTTTTTTACAAAGCAATTAAATTTGTGTTATTCCTAGGCTGTACTATTCATCATTTTTAAATAGACCTTAACAGACATACATTACAAGATAAATGAGAAGATACGTCTTGATTGGACTTGACGCCAGACTTATCATGATTCATTTCAGAAATCTTGTAAACTTTTTATCAATAATTATTATAAAAGAATGTAACGATGTGTCTAATAAAAGAATGGTGTCTAAGATTTGTTCAGATAGGTAGAACAGAAAGTATATGCAGTAAACCCTATCAATACCGGACCCCTTCTGGACCGGGCCAAAAGGCCGGTTTTCTAAGAATTCCGGTTTTCACAGAGCTTTTGATAAAACTTGACAAATCCGTAAAATCGTCCGAGTTTCAGTGAATTTCGGTTTTCAATGAGTCCGGTTTACATGGAGTCCGGTTAACAGAGAGTCCGGTTTACAGAGAGTCCGGTTTAACCGGGGTTTTACTGTATTTGAATACACTACTTAAACACATTGTGTGACATTGCTGTCCGTGTTATGAGTATAGAGTTATAGTATTGTCTAGATACACAATTTTCGTGATTTGTTGACTGTTAAAGTCATTGCATGTTAACAAATCCGTAAAATCGTCCGAGTTTCAGTGAATTTCGGTTTGCAAGGAGTCAGGTTTACATGGATCCGGTTTACAGGGAGTCCGGTTTACAGAGAGTCCGGTTTACATGGAGTCCGGTTTTCAGGGAGTCCAGTTTGCAAGGAGTCCGGTTTACATGGATCCGGTTTACATGGAGTCCGGTTTACAGAGAGTCCGGTTTACATGGAGTCCGGTTTACAGGGAGTCCAGTTTTCAAGGAGTCCGGTTTACAAGAAGTCCAATTTTCAAGGAGTCCGGTTTACAGGGAGTCCAGTTTACAGGGAGTCCAGTTTTCAAGGAGTCCGGTTTACATGGAGTCGGGTTTACAGGGAGTCCGGTTTACAGAGATTACGGTTGACAGGGAGTCCGATTTACAGAGAGTCCTGTTTACAAGGAGTCCAGTTTACAAGGAGTCCGGTTTACAGAGAGTCCGGTTTACCGGGGTTTTACTGTATTTGAATACACTACTTAAACACATTGTGTGACCTTGCTGTCCGTGTTATGAGTATAGAGTTATAGTATTGTCTAGATACACAATTTGTTGACTGTTAAAGTCATTGCATGTTAACAAAATGTAAGATCAGATCTGACGTAAGTCGTCGATAAAATAAATGAAGTTTTGGTAATTATACGTTTTTTATGTATCATTACCGCCGTAATTATGTCTCTTTATATCACCATTTATTAATATAAGATGCTCTGACATGATAGGTAATAGCTAACAATTACTGATAAGCGTCTTTCCTCGGCTTTTATAGCTTGAAAGAAGATTACTTTAATTTAAAGCAATGGTCCGCGTGGACGTAGCACGCGAAAACTTTTACTCGTACATGTCAGTGTTTGCCTGTGTAAGGTTATTGACCGTGCTCCAGTGGTTAGAACACTGGTACTGTAACTCTGTCATCCGGGTTCCAATCACCATCGCAACAGAGAATACCCTTCTATAAAAAATTTACAAAATGATGTTTCTCCATATACGAAAAAGTCGTCAGCATCATGTGGAACGGCAAGTAAGTTCAACTCAGAATACTGTACAGGAAAGTTGATAAGGTGAGATGGTCGCCATTTATGTAAATATGGTAGAACAACCGTTTACGGCAATAAAATCACAAACAAACTTGTCGGTATAAAGTAAATCAATATTTTAGGAGACTGGTCCGATCTCTATTTTCTTCTTTTATGTTTTTTTTTTGTATGCACAGTGATTTTTGTCAAAGTTTTTCTTTAGAATAAATCGGTTATCCGATGAGGGTTTTTGGGATGCTTGGTCTAAATCAAATCCACTAAAACCGACATACTCTTGAATTGGGAAGAAACTATAATTACATTGAGGAAAACCTTAAAGATTGAATGATGACCATTTAGTTGTTACTACGTTTTCAGAAACCTTTGATAAACTATAACTAATGACAAATTGTGATGTAATAAAATCATGTTTAATTTGTTTTTATGAGAAAAAATGAATTAATTGCTTTGTCCGGAATATATGCTGCTTTATTTATTGACAGAGATTTTCAAATAAAATGAATAATAATAGAACATTTGTTCAGTCTTGTACATGAGTACATCATCATGTGCATTAGATAACACCAAAAAATAATGATAACGTTTTGGTAGAGGTCCACTTGTTATGCTCCCAAATCTGTTTAAGTTGATAGTAAACTCATACCTCCACATCATGTTCACTGTAAAACACATATGACTCTTAAAACTTCGTAATCATATGTAGTAATAAAATAAGTGTCTCCTTCATTAGGGTTAACTTACTAGCCATGTGGTCGAGTGTCCGCCTACACTGCTAGGGGACCTGGGTCTGAAGAATCCTTAAAACGCCCCGAATTCGGTCAAACTGGCTTTTAATAATTCTGTTTTTTTTTAATAATGATTCATTTATGTTGAAGTTGTTTTTAATAAAGATGTATTATGCAAACCCATCTCGCAAATAAGAAATTCATTTTGCGAGTTCGAGTCCATTCCGTACTTTATATCTATCCAGTAGGTGGAGTTATGGTTAACTGTTGTCCTCGCTCTGCTAGTGTCTTTTAGTGATGCCCATGTGTATAGTAGGGATGCACACTATTTATTGTCTTTATGAATGAAACGTTTGTGCGGATCGCCCTTATGAATGAAACCTTTGTGTGGAATAATACTGAATTGTTAAACTCAATAGTTTAACAGTTTGAAATGTCATAACAATGTAATGATTCAAAATGAACATAATCCTGCAATCGGTAGTTATACAACCAGTGGTACTATTTTTCAACGCGAATGTATGGCTAAGAGGCGTCACGTTTTTGTTAATACAAAACTACGTGTATCACTATAGAAGCTCTCGCTTCGCTTTCGCTTCTAAAAAGTGGTTCATTTGGGAAATTTTAATCGATTAATTTAATACGTATAACTTTTTCTTCGAGCATGTCTTCACGTACGAGATATTATATACATATTACATGTCTGACGGGGTGACAGTAAAATTGTCAACTTGAGGAAATACTGTGAACCGAGGCGAAGCCGAGGTTGACAGTATTTTCGAAAGTTGACAATTTACTGTCACCCCGTCAGACATGTAATATTTATTTTATTACACCGAAAAACTATTCAAACCATGAACAACTTGATTGTCAACTTTCGAAAATACTGTCAACCTCGGCTTCGCCTCGGTTCACAGTATTTCCTCAAGTTGACAATTTTACTGTCACCCCGTCAGACATGTAATATTTATTTTATTACACCGAAAAACTATTCAAACCATGAACAACTTAATTCAATCTGTATTTGTCTGTTTACAACGGAAATGCAAAAATAGATGTTGCGCATGTGCGAATGGTACAGTATAATTTTCGAACATTCCGTATCCATGGTAGTGGGCGACAGTATTTTTCCGACAGTATTTTTTTCCCGCTGTGTCTGACAGTACGTATATGTCACGGTAGCCTATGCAAGATTAACAGTGTAAATGAAGTTGAGGTATAATAATACATTCTGTATAAGTTGATTATACAAAGGGGCAGGTAATGCAGACTATATATGCTAATGGCTGAACTACTTTTGGTGATCAGATGGGGAAACATAAATCAAAGTACTGAAAGCACTTGGAAAGAAAACAACGTTTACAATTGCATGACGGGTGTAGAAAAGCGTAGTATTTTGTTCTGCATCAAAATTCATGCGCGAACTATCGTTCGGTGTTCAAAACTCGACCCAATACCTCACCCTACGAAGAAATTCAAATTTTGACTGCTTTTTATATGTAGTTCCGAACAACAACAGAACCTTCAGAGCTTTGATTATTTATTCTACAAAAAACATCATATCTAGAACCATCCGTTATTATATTCGTGCGTTAAATTAGCTAAGCTGTGAACATATAAGTCAAAACATGTGTTGGCAGCCACCTCAGAATAAAGGCCACCCTTTGAATAAAGGTCACACCTGGCATTGATAATTTAGAACAGACCAACTTCAGAATAAAGGCAATATGTAAATAAAGGTCTTTCTCAAGGATGGTCTTTGTTCACAGCATATACTTGACAAATTATCGGCCCACACAGTATGATTTGTCATAATTTGTGTTTAATCGATGGCAATATTTCATTAAACTTCGCCAGAGTGAGCTAAGGTATGTGTAAACAAAACAACTGATTTATCTTCTTCTTACCGCACGCTGGGTCGTGCACAGCTTGCTAGAGATGTTGCCGACATGTCATTTCAGATTGATATGAAGTGCTAGGATCATATACATGCCAATCTATCATGTTTATCTAATAGTATACTTAATTAAATATTCTCGATAGGAAATTTATTATCTATCATATTCTCCTTTATTTTCGTAAATTTATCATCCGTGATTAGACAGGTTATATATATATTAAAGATATTATCTCTAGAGAAGGGTTCGGGAAAATGAATACATCACCCATCTTCTTAATGCACTGGACTCGTTATAAGGAGAGTTTATCGGAATATCCGTCGTATATGTACTTCTCCTGCAAAGTCGCACTTTGTATACTGAATAGTGAATAGAGTATTCCATTTTAAGAGAAGCTTGTTCATTACATTTAATGGCTTAGACTGTGTCAATGTATTTCCGCGGGTTCCATTTCTACTAACCAACGAATATCGCTGACATTTACTACCTTGAGATTCTCAATTATGAATCAATCTCTTGTCACCATGGTTACTGTTAATTATTTACTCAAAATGGCAGCAGAGATGGCGCTAGAAATATGCGGACAGCAATTCGGTGCATTGTAATAAGCCTCCGAAGTCGCAGACACAGGGACGTGTGGTTATATTCCTTTAATACTGCTATGCATACATTTAGGTAAATAATTGAACAATCATTGGAAAATGTACGATAGTTCATCTTTCCATAGCCTTCACTCGCTCGGTGCGCATGGGTTTTCATGCGGAGCTAAGTATTACATCTATCCGCCATGTAAATTAGTTCCTGTTCCATGTTGCAGTGCAAGTCTATGTAAGTTAAGTTTCCATGAGTATTTTCAGTACTTTGATTTTTACAATGGCTTGAAATGTTTTCTACATTATGTTAGAGTATCTAACTACATGTACCTTAAGTACATGTTCTAAAAGCTGGTTCTCCGTAAAAATGGTTAATTATCATGATTTCACATTCGTCTTTAAGTTCTTAATGTATTCCATTAGACTGTCATTCGAATTTCTCTTTTAATTGAATCTCTAATCTCAATTTCTTTGCGTAATCTTTTCACCAGAATATCGAGTTTTAGTAGACGTTCAGTAAGGAATGTAATATTTCCTCGATTTCAGCTAATTGCTTGTCAATTACAATATTTATACACAAGGTATATACGCATTACAAATCGTATTCAAAACGTAAACAGTCTGATTGTCTCGAGAAATCTTTCCACACAAATTAGAATTTGCTAGCAGTCGATTCACTTTGTATATTGTGTCGTTTGTTTTTGTGATCATCCTTAATATGTTGAGTATATTGTATGTTGTGCTGAATTTGAAAGATGATGTCAAGTTAAATGGAAAGTTAAACAAGAAGTGTTTGTGAAATTAGGTTGCCCACTAAAGGCCAACTGGATAGTAAGAATAGTGACCTCAAAATCGGTATTGGTCATTTACATAATATCATTATGATGGCCAACCTCCAAACCAAATCTGAGGAGCTTAGGCCAAATTGTTCTCGAGTTATTGCCCGGACAAGGTTAGGTTACGGACAGACTAAGCGACATATATATAGCATAACAATGATTCACATGAAGTTAACCATACATAAATTTGAGGTATATGAGTGAGTGTAGCCTTTTTTGTCTGATGGTAACTAATGGACCGTTATAATAATGTCAAGCTTCTCTTCGCCAATGATTCTGTAACTAATCCAGCAATCGTTTGTACTAGATGTCAGCGTCTTACTAGAACAAGTTCAAGGTCAATAACTCGTCTGAAACCGCTTGAAGCATCCTCCAGTTTGTACTAAATATAATACAATTACTTAAAGACATTGAACCAAGAATGCTAGGCATGAGACTTATGGAACAGCAAGTCCCCTGATTCCACAGTACGGGGTAATAAAACAAATTGATAAACTAGCTTCTGTTTACATAATCAGTTACTATATATGCTTCAGCTTATGAAAACAACAGAAAGTTCGTCATAAACTAATTATCACTATATGACCCTATTTTTGACGAGGTGTAAGTCTACAGGTAAGAAGATGACCAAGACCAGACAGTACTAGATTGATTAGGGGCAATAAACAATTAAAGACCTCTTGTGGCTTTTTTTTTTTTTTGGGAGGGGGTTCCCTTATATAGGAGCTGTTCAATGTCTTTAAGGGTCGTAGGTATAATGATATTGTCAATTTACTACAAAAAAAATGAATATCGTCAAATATATCAACTGTGTGATGAACAATACTCCAACGTCTTATATAAAGAAATAATGAACAGTATAAAATCAATGTTAAGTCTTTCTTTGATACCCAAAATTCAGTCTCAATCATGAGGCCTTTATCAAGAAATTAAAACTGATCTGAAAGGTATTGGTTGTTGCAACAGAAAGTTCTAAGAGTGAAGGCAACCGCTAAGTAAGAACACTCCAAATCTTCGAAATTACTCAAAGTAAATAATCTAATTTCTATAAAATGGCACGAAACGCATTCAAGAAACAACATGGCTCATTTAGAGATTATTTTTTTAACACAAATCTGTTTTTGTTATAAAACTATGATCAAGTTTGGCTTGCCTTGTTGCGTTGTGAGAGGCAGATATCGGAAAGCGATGAAACTCGCTGTGATTCTATAAATACGCTTGGTCTCGCAGTGACAACATTGATAGTACCAAAGAAATTGTCATAGGTTGCAATATGCATCAGTAATAACGCAAAGGAGAATGTTTTGTTAATGAGGAATATGGATGAAACATATAATTCTACAAACTATACTGTGTTTCCACAGGACCCTGCTTCGTCACAATGGATTGTATCCATGAAGATACTGAGAAGCGTTTGTGTGCCACTAATTGTTGGAGTTGGTTTGTTCGGGAATACATTGTGTCTCATTGTGTTCTTGACGAAAAATATGCGCAAATCCTCTTGCTCAATCTTCCTCGCATCTTTGGCTTTTGCCGACGATTCGTATTTGGTATGCTTGCTCTTGACGTGGATTGACGGTGACGTGAAGACAATTATGACAACAAGCGTATCATGTCAATTTTTGTTCTTTTTTACGTACGTGACTTCATTTCTAAACGCTTGGTTCATTGTTGGATTCACCTGTGAACGTTTCATTGCTATTTGCTTCCCACTTAGGAGTAATTATATGTGTAGTGTTTACAGAGAAAAGGTGGCTGTGGGTGCTCTATGCGTTTCCGGGAGTATTGTTTATAGTTACAGTTTTTGGACCATAGGAATTACAACATGGGGAACAGAACCAAAGTGCTCGCATCAAGTTGAGTATTTCGAATTTCTCCGAATTGTTACTTGGATTGATTTGTTTATGACAATGCTCATTCCTTTTATGGTGATTGTATGCATCAATGCTGTTGTGCTCAGAACAGTAATTAAAGGAACACTTGCGGCCAAACACCAGATGGTTAATCGGGTAAAGGTAAGAAAATGCGAAACAGAGCAAAATTTGATAAGCAATGGTGCGACCCGACCGCATGTTAGACTGACTGGAGTCCAGAGGTCAATGTCACAGGTGCGTGTCGCTAGAACATTGTTCTTGGTTTCTACGGCATTTCTAATCCTAAATCTGCCATCCCACGCCATTCGGCTGTACAGTTTGATTGACACGACTACTTCCGAGAATCCACAGGTTTCTATAGAATTTTATTTTTTCCAAGAACTAACTCTGATGTTATACCATACTACGTTTAGTTGTAACTTTATATTGTACACATTGTTTGGAAGGAACTTTAAGAATTCACTTTTGTTGTTATTACGGTGCAAATCGTCAGCGGCGGATCACAAAAAGAAAATGATGCACAAACTCAGCTCAACACAGGGTTCTTGTATGACGACCATGTGAGCTGGTAATACCACGTGTTTATACATTCCAATCTTCATTTTGTTATGTTATAGTGATTTAAATCAAATAGTCATAAAATAATTACAGTGCAACCCTATTTGGAAATAGCATAATTATGTTTTGTTTGAGAGGTTGTTGCTCTAGAGAGGTTAAATTAATTATTAAATCGTGCAGTGAGAAAAAATCATGCTGTTGTTGAAGGAAGGCTGTTGCTCAAGAGAGGGCCACTCTGGAAATGTTGTACTGTATTTGGTTTCGAGGCCTTTACTCGTACATTATAAATTAAAACTAATCAAACTACGTGCACTGATAGGTTACATACAAATATACCTGTAACAAAATATGTGATCTAAACAATGAACAAATGAATTCTCTAAAAGATGGAGAGTTTTGAATAAGTTAATGAATTAAATTGTCGAGTGTGTAATGGTATCAAAGAACTTTGAACGTGGTATTGAACAACGAATTGGTTCCGATTTACGATTTTTGTCGCCAACAACACACCGGGACATCCTTGTTGTGCCTAAACTCTGATGCATGTCTTAATTATTGTTTACAGATTGTAGATACATTATTTCGTGAATTGTTTCGCTATGTATATTATTGTAAGTGGATGATATTAAAAATTGTTTACTGTTGGTCTTTGTGTTAATAGAACAATGTACTTGCTTGCTTATATGTTTTCCTTACAAACTAATTGTTCTCTATTCATTACAAACATTCCAAAACCTCTCTGAAAGCCGGGGAAATTGACCAGAGAAGCCATAATCTACGAGAGACTATGAGAAACAATGTCAGGAGAAGCCAGAATTAACAGTTCAATGCCAGATATACAAATAAACACAAGTAACAGAAAAGATGTTATTTTTGTTGGTTGTGGCTTTGTCTCTTCAATTTCTAGTTTATTGTTCTCTCTCTCTGTTTATGGGATGGAGTAATGGACAATAATAATAAGATGATTATGACAGGACAAAACATAACACAATGATATAAATTGTTCAGGATTTACTTCATAGCTTTGTGAAATTCCATAACAGTTCACACCATCATTCCAGCAACATATACCATGTCTTCAAATACATGCGAGAACACAACACCACAAGATTAAAGTACTGAAAGTACTCATGGAAACTGAACTAACATAAATTTTCACTACAACATGGAACTAGTTTAACAAAAACATAGCGGATGTAGAAAAAAGTAGATCTTCAGTCAACATAAAAATTCATCCGCGCAGAGCGAGTGATTACTATGGAAAGCTGAAATTTTGTTCAATTTTCCAACAAGGTATTTATGTACGTTTTTTATCACAGCGGATAAATATATATTAGTTTATCATTATGAAATAAGTGATATACAATGTACATGTATTCTAGTTGTGACGGTCACAGGTTCTTTCATCCTGTGAATCGTGTCACGTGACCAGGCATTGATCACACAACACATGCTTTCTGTAATATCGACAATGGAATGAAAGAAACATTAATGTGCCAGCAACTAACTTATTAGGATCCCCAGTACTGAAGCCATTACCTAGTTTTATGTATCTCCGACTCTGTATATATAGTGTATGTATGTACATATTTTATTCAGACCATTAAAGTTTTTGTTCGCTAACTGTCAGTAGGCTCAAAATTTTAAAAAGACAGAACGTTTTCCAATAAATATACTTAATCTATTTTAAACCACATTTAGTTAATGGTTGTAAACACTGAACAGTCCTTTTGTGCTACACTTGGGACTTTCATTCAATAGTTCATGAATATTTTTATACTGTTATGCTTGAAGTGTTTATACAGTGGGTCGCCGTTTTGAAAGCTTGCCTTTGTTAGATAATTATGGAGCACTTTGCATTATCAGGATTGTTTTATTATAATAAAAACAAAATAAAGACACATGGCATGAACATTTTCTTGCATTTAACAATTTTTTTTTCTTCGTAATTTTGAATTTGGCCTATCCTTGGAAACCGTTCTTACTTAAGTTTACTTATACAGTATTAAGTCCATCTGTAATCAGTTTAATGTATCTGGCTTGGATGTCAGGTCAAATATAGTTTCACCAATTTATAGATTTAAAAACTAAACCATGACTATATACTAAAATAAACCCACTGTATAAAGTGCATTGCAAGTAATTTGAAACAAATATTACATTTGATTGGTCTTATATAAACCAATATTTCACGTGATTTACAAATTTTTGAACAACGATAACTACTCTGTATATAGGAATATATTACAACAAATAGGCTTAAAATGATTATAAATGTATAAAGCAGGGAACTGTGCCTCAGTTTTTTATTAAGTCCTCCGTTCGTTTATAGAAACTTGACTTTTAAGAAATTCCATACCCAGAACCCCGCTGTTTATTAAGTAATACTCCATAGATAAAAAATGAAAACAAATATCAAAATTCTGAGGCATCGTTCCCTAGATTAACATTTCCGCTACAAAATACCGAAAACCGTCATCAAATAAGACGGCAATGTTAATTCGAAAAAGACACCTACTGTGTTTTTTAAGCTGAGCAATTAACAATTGGAGTGTCGGATCATTATCGTCTCATGAAATTAACGAATTTGACGAACCCCATTCAATTTTGATAGCAAATCAAAATCGCTTATGTTTACGGTTCAATAATTGAAACCACGCCCAGGTTTGATGTCTAATAAGAAATTTTATAACAAATTTTTGTCATTAATGAATTAATAGTATCATATCGTACCAATACAAGGCACATTACGTTAGAGATGTTTAACGCTGACAAGGAAAAGTCGATAAAGGGGTGCAGTATTTATTGGATAATAAAGGTCATTGGTTAGAATGTTTTGTTGCTTTGTATTGAAGTATGATATTTAATCTTTGTAGATAATGTAAATTATCATTTCACGATATTTTAGCGATTATAAACAAGCCAGATACATTAATACAAGTTTTCTATATTGCCCCAAATTCTTACCTTGACAAATAGACTATGTCAATATAAAGATCGTTTTCAGGTGTAAATATGGTGGCGATATTCAGTTCTATAGTAATTAGTTAATAGTAATTTTAATAGTTAAAAATATAAATGTTAAAATGTCTTATCATAATATAGAAGGGTAATTATGAAACTGTCCGTTCTTCGAGTCAAATGTTTCATATTTACAATGCAACTTCATAAAAGCAACACCCTTTGGGAGCAACAACAGTATACTGTAATTGGAGGTTGTAGCTCTGTAGAGGTTAAATTAATAGTTGAATCTTACATTGGGAAATAATCATGCTGTTGTCAAGAGAGGACCGCTCTGGAGAGGTTTTACTATAGTTACAAACTAAAACTTTAACAATATAAATTATTCCCTATTGTTTTTACAGCCCTTATAATGGACGTATCCTAACTCGGCAATGCATTGTCTCTGTGGAATCAAGTCATCACTGTACACCTTACGTTTCGTGATTTCTGCAAACTTTGTTTATCATTCAAAAATATCAAAATACGTCTTAAATAATGCTTGTCTTGTGACACGTCGATATAAAATGTAAATTTCTTCCGAGTGAAGCCGTGGTGCCACGATTGTGTAAAATAAACGACCAATAATGCTTTCATTTTATGTTATTTTGAGAGGCACGAATTAGTCTAGGCTAGACAGTGACAAATTAACCGTTATACGAACGATGTCTCCAAGTTTCCATTAAGGAAATAATGTAGGTTTCACTTAGCTAGATCGTTTCCTTGTGACAAGTATTGACAGTTTTATACGGTATGCATTCGTATAATGCTAAAGAAAGTGCGGTAACGTGTCATTAAGACAACGTATAGAAAATAAAAGTGAAATTAACACGGCGCCGAAAGCAATGATTGTTTTCCTTCATGTTTTGCGTGAAATACCAATCACAGACATCATTCTATTTCAACAATACAGTATATATTACACTGTGTCAGTGATTAGTATTGAGTACATTATTTATGCAATAAGTGTTTTATATTACTGTTTATGTATCAATAAGTAAACAGTACAACCTCTCCAAAGCAACAACCTTTGGAAGAAGCAAAAGTATGTCGTTGTTGAGAGGTTGTTTCTCTGGAGAGGTAAAATTAATAGTTAAATCATAATGTTGGGGAAAATCATGCGGTTGTTGAAGGGAAGTTTTTGCTCAAGAGAAGGTCGTTCTGGAGAGGTTGTACTGTATTGACATTAATTAGACATTTAAGATGTTGGTGTATAGCTTATACTTAAGAATGATTGAAACACGAAACCAATTCATTTATAGACAAGTATGGTTCTCTGTTGTTTTTATAAAAGATCGTCTCCAGGCCGTATTTAGACATGACGTTCTTTAAGAACAATAAACTTCTCATAGCAAAGAACAAACAAGAGGTCCATAGAAATCACGCGACGCATAGACAAGGGACCCTGGAAATATGAGAGTACAGACAAGATATATCATTGATTTATATTTTGTATTGTCGCAACATAATAATTGATCAGCTAGTTAAAGAACATAATTTTATGAAGAGAGGATATTATGTCCATGCCACCATACATGAATATAAAATATTCATTTTCTTAGACCTCCGCTGTTCAGCTGAGCACGAATATAAGAAAAAATGGACGAATTTGGCGGCTTCTCTTTCATATAATACATGATTAATATTCTCATTTATCGTGATGCTGGTAATTCTAGGACATCTATATACCCTTACATAACTATTCGTTACATGATTAAAATCTGAGACTTAATCACCATGGAGATCTACTACATGTTATGAAAATCATTGTTCAAGGTGTCATCTGTAAAGCCCCATTAGCATCTTAGATGTTAAAATTATAGTAGGTCTTATTTTACCTAGAAAGATATCTTATCAGTGAAATTTTCTTTTTTAATCACAATAATATAGGAATATACCACAGTTTTTTTTCAATGATATTGCAAAAAATAAGAAAAAGCGTCTGACAACATTTCTACGAGATTTGGCAAAAGAAGGGCATTGTGTAGATATGTTTTAGAGCAAACGAAACATACGTCTTATATTTTACTACCATTACATCTATTGTTCTGTATTACTAAATTTAAAAAGCTAATGGGGCTTTAAGCAAATATATATTATATGCAGAATTCGTTGCTTGGATAAGATTTGAGAAAATGGTTTTCTGAATAAGAAAAAGTCCAAAACAGGATTCAATAAAAAGATGAAAACGTTTGACAAGTGAGAGTAAAGTTCATATATTTCTATCTGAACAAAACGACAGAAAACGATCAGACCTTTTTTGAGCATATGTGATCAGTCTTTGTCCGGCGTCCGGCTTCGTGCGTCGTGCGTCAAACTTTACCTTGTGAATACACTAGGGGCCACATTTTAGCTCAATTTTCGCAAAACTGGATCAGAATGTTAATACCGACAAAATCTCGGACGAGTTCGATAATGGGCCACTTGGGGTCAAAAAATAGGTCACCAGGGCCAAATAAGGGAAAACCTTGTGAACAGTCTAGAAATCACTGTTTTGATTGAATCTTCATGAAACTTTGTCAGAATGTTTATTTAATGATATGTAGGTCAAGTCGATAATGGGTCATCTGCGGTCAAAAACTAGGTCACTAGGGCAAATTGCTGAAAAACTTGAACACTCTAGAAATCACTGTTTTGATTGGATCATTAAACCTTGTCAGAATGTTTGTCTTTATAATATCTTGGACGAGTTTCATCATGGGTCAGCTGGGGTAAAAAACTAGGTCGCTAGGTCAAATCTTATGAAAAACCATGTTAACACTCAAAATTTCACAGTTATAATTGCATCTTCACCAAACTTTGTCAAACTGTTTGTTTTAATGATATAAAGGTCAAGTACAAATATGGGTCATCTGGGGTCAGACACAAGGTCACCAGGTCAAATCATAGGAAAACCTTGATATCAGCAGACCTCATGACAGTGGTTCAAAACAATGTTTTAATGAGTAAACAATGATTTCTAGTGAGCGATATAGGACCATCTTGGCCCTCTTGTTTAAATAATCAACGAATAGTCCCCACGGAATAGCCATTTTAGTAAAAACCATGAAAATTGAGCCCAAACGAAATAAATTAACCACAGTAGAAATAATAAAAAGAAGTTTATGTCATGGAAGCGGACTATTATAAATATGCATCAGTCATAATCCAACCAGAGAAGAATAAAAACACTGGTCTACAAGCACACGGCAGAAAACTTGGGAACACGCCAATGTCAATTACTATTAAATGGAATAATATTTATACATATGGGGGGAGTTCAAACGTAATATTCTGATGGGAGAGAAAGTTAACTTCCGGTGTATGATATGTAATGTTCTATTTTGAGATTAACTCTTTGAGTAGAATAACGTAACACATGACACTTCTATTAACGAGGAAATTAACGCTTCCTGCTTCTATGTCATATATAGACCACATCACAAATATTGGCATGACTTAATTCTGTCTTGTATCTCAAGACTATTTTTCATGACTATCATTTCAATAAGGTTGAAAAAAATTGTTTGTTTCTTGTTACCCGACAAACGCTAATTTTCCAGGGACCCTAGACTTTTTATATGGTACAAGGACTGTATACCCACCTTCTCCCTTTATTTACCTTCCAACACTCTTTCATTAACCAAAGAAAAGTCCCCGACCAAAATGTATGAGAACATACCACTGAGTGGCCCCCAATTAAAAAAATGGTCATGTGGACATTTGACCCCAATGAAAAAATGGTCATGTGGACATTTGACCCCAATGAAAAAATGGTCATGTGGATAGTTGGCCCCAATGAAAAAAATGGTCATGTGGACATTTGACCCCAATGAAAAAATGGTCATGTGGATAGTTGGCCCCAATGAAAAAAATGGTCATGTGGACATTTGACCCCAATGAAAAAAAATGGTCATGTGGACATTTGACCCCAATGAAAAAATGGTCATGTGGATAGTTGGCCCCAATGAAAAAAATGGTCATGTGGACATTTGACCCCAATGAAAAAATGGTCGTGTAGACATTTGACCCCAATGAAAAAATGGTCGTGTAGACATTTGACCCCAATGAAAAAATGGTCATGTGGACATTTGACCCCAATGAAAAAATGGTCATGTGGACATTTGACCCCAATGAAAAAAATGGTCATGTGGACATTTGACCCCAATGAAAAAAATGGTCGTGTAGACATTTGACCCCAATGAAAAAAATGGTCATGTGGACATTTGACCCCAATGAAAAAAATGGTCATGTGGACATTTGACCCCAATGAAAAAAATGGTCATGTAGACATTTGACCCCAATGAAAAAAATGGTCATGTGGACATTTGACCCCAATGAAAAAAATGGTCATGTGGATATTTGACCCCAATGAAAAAAATGGTCATATGGACATTTGACCCCAATGAAAAAATGGTCATGTGGACCTCTGGCCCCAATGAAAAAAATGGTCATATGGACATTTGACCCCAATGAAAAAAATGGTCATGTGGACATTTGACCCCAATGAAAAAAATGGTCATGTGGACATTTGACCCCAATGAAAAAAACGGTCATGTGGACATTTGACCCAAATGAAAAAAAATGGTCATGTGGACATTTGACCACAATGAAAAAAATGGTCATGTAGACATTTGGCCCCAATGAAAAAAATGGTCATGTGGACCTTTGGCCCCAATGAAAAAAAATGGTCATGTGGACATTTGACCCCAATGAAAAAAATGGTCATGTGGACATTTGACCCCAATGAAAAAAATGGTCATGTGGACATTTGACCCCAATGAAAAAAACGGTCATGTGGACATTTGACCCCAATGAAAAAAAATGGTCATGTGGACATTTGACCCCAATGAAAAAAATGGTCATGTGGACATTTGACCCCAATGAAAAAAAATGGTCATGTGGACATTTGACCCCAATGAAAAAAATGGTCATGTGGACATTTGCCCCCCCCCCCCCCCCCAGTTGAAATGGTAGGTAGGACGTTTACCCCCAGTATTTAATTCTTAGTGGACTCAAATGTTTATTTTCAAGTATTTTCTAAAATCCAATGTAATATATAATGGGGTTTTTTTGGGGGGGGAGATAAATGTTCGTATATAACCAGAAACAAGCATATTTAATATATTAAGAAACACGTGTAATTGTAATTTTTTTAAACATTGAAACACCAAAAAGTTCGAGCTTGATATTCTAATTGATACCGTATGACTTAAGGTAGTATGCGACCTTTCCCCGACGTCATGGGTCAAAAATCGAATTTTCTCCGATTGTTCTGAAATTTTACACACTGATAGTATAGCATGTTCTTCGATTTTTTTTCGTTTATTTTTTCTATTTTCCGACCCGTTTCTTAGCAACGCCACGATGAATGTCAGAGGAGTAAAATCGGCGTTTTACATGCAAAATTGGTTCAAACATACCACAATGGTAATTTCAGATACACCAACTCCAAGCTCTCTATCTGCGGAATAAGCTCATGTAAGTTTTAATAGGGTTTTGTCGACAATATTTTCCTGGGGGAACGTTAAGCACTAAAAATACGTCCGTTTTTTTTTCACCCGTAATTTTGACCCCCAACTATATTTCAGTGTATTTTGGTAAACGGACGTAGATTCAATCAACTAATGACTCACATGTTAATATTGTGGCGATGTTAACGTGCAATTATAATATATAAAAATAATATGTCATCGCGCATTATTTTTCACAAAATTGCAATATAGTAAAGTTTGGACATCACGAATAATGTTGTTGAAAGTGTTACGTCACGCTAATTGTAGGCTCATGTTATCACATTGTATTGTTGCGCAATAGTTTGTCACGTGATTTATACAACAACGTCATTTCCTTCAACTGTGGCTAATCACACCTAAGAATTGTTGGTGTTAAATAGCATCATTAATCTACCAACACTAGCTGATAAGATGGTTTGTTTTTAAAAGAGTCAAAACTGTGAACAAAGGTCACCCATGGGTAAGACAAAATGTGGCTTTTATGTATATGTTGCCTTTATTTGAAGGTGACCATGAACAAAGTGTTGACTGTATTAATCGTGTCAATGTCACTAGAAACGAGAAGACATGAAAATGTTTTTTATTTTTTTCGGATTAAAGTGAAAAAATGTAGTTTTCGACATTGGTTTTGGATTTAACTTGTTCATAAACGTATGCGCTAATGGTTAAGTCAAATAGCACACCAAATACGGATACAGGGAGTAAGGAAAGGAAGAAACAAAAACGTAAAGCGAAGTCACCATTACAAACTGAAGCGGAAAAGTCGTGCGCTGACCAATCAACCAGTCAAGATTTAGAACAATCAAAACGGGCTAAAGTAAACTGTGAACCGAAAATAAGTGGAGAACAAACTGTAAGTGACATTTATCCGCCATCATATTACACCAATATGGCTTATCCACAATATCCGCAAACTCCGGTGTTTGGCATGGTTGGCCAGCCTGCATATGTCCAAAGCACCCCACCCCCTGGATCACCGCTTGGAACGGGAACGTCAAATCAGCCACCTCCGTGGGCTACGGAATTACTCCAAGACATGAAACGTATCAAAGAAAAAATGCTAACTGTAGACAAAATTGAGAAAATAGTGAATTCAACTAACGCTAAGGTTTCAGATCTAGAGACAAATATGAAAAGCCTCGAAATGCGAGTTAGAGAAACCGAAAAGTCGCGTGATTACGCCTCATCAGAAATGGAGAAAAATAGACATGAATTAAAAGCAGCTAAAGAAGAAGTAAAAAGCACAAGAAAAGCCTGTGACAAATTAGAAAAACAAAGTAACGACCTAAATGAGCAAAAAGAACAAATGTACGATAAACTACTCGATCTGGAATTTAGAGAAATGAGGGAAAATCTCATGTTTTATGGCATAACCGAGCCAACACCAGGAAACACCGAAAATTGCGAACAATTAGTCAAAGACTTAATCAAGACGCACCTAGACATTCAAGAAGACATGACATTTGATCGTGCACATCAGGTAGGAGGGAAGTCGAATAACATACGCCCAGTAGTTGTCAAATTCCACTCTTATCTTGACAGAGAAAGGGTTCGAACAACATCATTCGAGAAAACCGAAGACCTGAAAAGGGCAGGCTACGCGATCGGAGCTCAAATCCCGAAGGGAATACGAGAAGCCAGGAAACCGCTATATGGACCAATGAAGGAAGCCAAGGATGCTAATAAAAATGTGCGATTCGTCGGGAGAAAACTGTTGATCGATGGGAAGGAATATCACCCACCTGCGGGGCATAAATAGGGACGTCAGGAGGAACAAACACTTAAAGTTGCATTTTGGAATGTCAACGGACTTAAACGGAAAATAACTGACAGTGATTTCATTGGTTATGTGTGTCAATATGATTTGATTTTGTTAAACGAAACATGGATTTCACCAAAAGAAACTCTGAATTTAGACATACACAATTACGTTTCACACCAAATATACGGAACTAAAGTGAAACAAAACAGTAGATGACGATTTAGTGGTGGGATATCATTATACTACAAATCTAAATGGAAAAAACATATTACTGTTATTGATAAACATGATGCCGGTATTACCTGGATAAAAATATCAGGTGATTTATTTCAATTTGATTCTGATGTATACATATGTCATGTTTATATTCCGCCGCACGATTCACGAATTTTACATAAAAATGATTTTGATTTCTATGACCAATTAGAAAGTGATATTTTGAAATACGAATCGTTAGGCAAATTCTTCCTCTCTGGTGATTTTAACTGTAGAACTTCTAATGATTTAGATTATTTGATATTCGACAAGTATTTAGATCAAAACAATCTTTTGACAGATAGTATTTCAATACACCCGCGTGTCAACAAAGACCACGTGCTAGATAGTTCGGGGCGGCGCCTATTAGATATATGTCGAGCTACTAATCTCCTAATAGCCAATGGTAGAATAGGAAACGATCACCTGACAGGCGAGTTTACCTTCTGTTCAAATGGGGGTACCAGTGTAGTAGACTATTTACTACTAAAACTAGCAGATTTTTAAAATGCACTTAATTTCACCGTACACGAATTTAACGAATTCTCGGATCATGCCTGCATTTCTTTTGAACTGATGTTGCATAATCCCGACCCTCATAATACAATGAATGAGAACAATACCGAATCAAATAACACTGACACCCCTTCGAGTAAAATTATATGGGACAACGGTAAAGTACCACTGATCCGAAGTAACCTCATGAATAATCATGACATATTAAGTCAGCTGACCACTGATGCGCGGAGCGGGCCAATCGAAAAAATAGTAGACGATTTCACTCGCTTGATTTATACAAACACACATGCCGTATTTGGAAAACCAAAATGCAGTTCAGATAGGAATCATAAACAAACCAATAAACCGTGGTTTGACACGAGTTGCTATAATGCTAAACGTTTATTTAAATTGCACAGAAATTTATATAATAAAAATAAAAGTAATGAAAATCGTATTAATTTTACGGGCACGTACGCACTAATTATAATAAAATAAAAAGAAAATCCAGGCATGCATTCCGAGTAAAAGAAGGATTAAGAATAAATAAATTGGCATCCTCACAACCCAGGAAATTCTGGCAAAATATTAAAACGACATATAAACAAAATACAAATTCTGCAGACTCTCTAGCTGACACTAGATGAACTTTTTAATCATTTCAAAGAGGATCCCTTGAATAATACTCACCATGAAATGGGAGATAATCCCGACATGTACAATGAGGAATTAGACAATGAGATCTCGGAATTAGAAATTCGAGATGCGGTTTTCTCTCAAAACAATAATAAAAGCCCGGTTATAGATAACCTGCCTGTGGAAATATTTAAGTCATGTTTTGATATTTTATCACCGTTTATGGTTAAACTGTTTAACAGAATATTTATGAATAACGAGTATCTGGCTTCATGGGGACAAGGAATTATTTCACCCATATTTAAAAAAGGCGATCCGAATATTGCTAGTAATTATCGTGGAATTACATTGATAAACATACTTGCAAAAATCTACTCACAGATCTTACTTAATAGATTGAATAAGTGGAGCATAAAATATGATAAATCAATTTGGTTTACAGAAAGGAAAGTCTGTCTCAGATTGTATTTTTATTTTACAGGCAATTATATCTAAAGTACTTAGCGAAAAACAAAAATTATACTGCGTATTTATAGACTATCAACGCTGCTTTGACTCGATTGATAGACAACACTTATGGCAGAAATTATTACATGAAAATGTTAGTGGAAAATTTGTCAAATCACTACGTGCCATGTATAATACAGTCAAATCATGTGTCAAATACAAATCCAATGTCTCAGAATTTTTTAATTCAGAAGTAGGGTTAAAACAAGGAGACCCGAGCTCCCCATTACTATTTATGTTTTTTGTAAATGATATTATTGAAAATATTAACTCAAATTTAGATGATATTGTATCCATTGACGGTCTCAAACGTTTTCTAATACTATACGCAGACGATATGGCATTATTCGCACGCTCACCAGAATCGCTTCAAGCTTTGCTTTATGATGTCGAACATTACTGTAACACATGGGGATTAACAATCAATGTTAATAAAACTAAGGTGATGATATTCGAAAATGGAAGACCTACTTCTGTTGACATGTTCATATATAATACAAAATTAGAGAACGTGAGCTCATTTAAATATTTGGGTATCAACTTATTTAAAAACGGAAACTGGTCACGTACACAAAAACATATAGCTCAACACGCTTCTTTTGCATTGCACAAATTGTATTCAGTATTTCGACAGATTGAATTACCATTATCCAGAAAAATCCAGCTTTTTGATATACTAGTTGGTTCTGTTCTCAATTTTTGTTCTGAAATTTGGGGATTCCATATCGCAAATGACATTGAAATTATTCATATAAAATTTCTACGAGGCTTACTAGGCGTAAGACAATCCACAAACTCATCTACCCTTTATGGAGAACTTGGCAGAATACCGCTATACATTTTTCGAAAAGTGCATATCTTAAAATACTGGGGAAAACTCATAAAACTGAACGAGTCTTTATTGACTTATAAACTGTATAGTGTTTTAAAATATGCTGCTGAAAATAATGTAACGTATGGGAACAAAAACTGGGCCTCTCATGTTAAAACGATTCTTGAAGAACATGGCTTTGCGTACATATGGAGAAACCAAATAATGGATAAGCATATATTTGTACTAATTAAACAACAAATATTCGATAATTATCATCAGTCCTGGTATTCTGATATAAATCATTCTCCCCGTCTACTAACATATTGTCTATTTAAACATAATTTCATACGCGAGAAATATCTCGACTGCATACATGAGAGAAAATACTTAATAGCATTATCAAGTTTTCGAGTATCTGCACATGAACTCCTAATAGAAACAGACAGACACAACAATATCCCACGAACACAACGTCTATGTAAATCATGTAACATGTCAAAAATTGAATCAGAATTTCATTTCTTGCTAGTTTGCCCAAAATATAGAGACTTAAGAAAAAAATATTTTAAACCTTATTTCTGTCACTGGCCAAACCATAATAAATTTATTTCATTGCTGAATTCTACTTCCAAAGTATCTATTAAAAACTTGTCAAAATTTATTTATTTTGCAAATAAAATCAGAATTTCTGTTTGAGACATTTCACATTTTTCATATTACTATAATTTCATAGCTCTGCGACCGTTATCATCCGTTATTTTTTTAAGACCCTTCAGAAAACAATGTTAATCTTTCAGGTTTTCCATGTTTTTCTCTTTCTGGTATATTTAATTATTTGTTTGATTATAAATTGTATCTATGCAATTTTATGTCAATAAAATATATGTTATGTTATGTTATTAATGCTATACGAAATGTTAAAATTCACGAAAACATTTTCACTTTATCCTGCAAATCGCAATAACGGTTTATAAGCAAGTCTTCATAATACACTCATGTTTGTTGCCATGCAGATATTCAAAAATAGGTTCAACATGCCTCATTATTGATTATCTATTCGAAAAAGAAAACAGGAATTTTTCCACAAAATTATTTATAAACCAGTTATACATTGTATTTTAAAATATCAAACAAATGTATTCACTGTTGCTTTAATGTCATGTTCTTCAGATGAATTAAAGAACTCATTGTAATATAAATGATTCTATATAAAGTGTACATCGCCTGAAATACGACACACTTACAACACAGGAAGAATGTTTATGAGAATCACAGAGCAGGCACAGAAGGGTGTGCAGATACAATACATTTTTAAAAAATGAATAAATTCATGTATCTCGTTCAGAAGCACATTACTATACCCTACATCAATCAAATTGAATGAAGCCTAAATGTTAACGAATTCACCATAAATCTGAGCACTATCATACAAGCACATTGAACTTCAAATAGCCACACAACAACTCATCTAGGCACTGCCTTCATGATTTACTTACCTGTCAACTATTAATAGATCCAGTCATCACCATTAGCCAATCAAATGGTCAGGATTAGCCAAACTAGTAATAGACACTACACTATATATTCGCAAACAGCTATAATAAACTAATACTCATAAGTATAATTCGTCTAGAAAAGCAAAGATAATACAGTTTTCCATAACGCTTTATATTGAAATGGGAACTCATTATAATATTATAAGATTGAAGTTTAGCAACACGTACATGTCACTGCAATAAACTATTAGATGGGACATTATCACAGCCAATTAATACTCAATTACTGTTCATAAAACTACCTAAACAAATTACTTTTATTTTTCCTTTAACTATTTATTCAGAATCAATGTTCTTCATATAACTAGGTAGGGCATTCAAATATTTCGGACCAACTACGGCCAATGATTTATCAGCTTATTTTGTTCGCAATAAGATTCAGGGATGGTGTTTAATCTATAGATAATGACAATTATTTCTAACTATGCGAGCACCTGTCAGGAGGTAACATTGTGGGAATATTTAATTCCCTACTCAGACTTCAGTCGATCAAAAAGGAATTATTCAAAAAATAACTTTTCAACAAAAAATATCTGTATTTCAGATCACTCCAATTTTACCAA
The DNA here is from genome assembly GCA_964023205.1 of Lutraria lutraria. Taxonomy (NCBI): domain Eukaryota; kingdom Metazoa; phylum Mollusca; class Bivalvia; order Venerida; family Mactridae; genus Lutraria; species Lutraria lutraria. The sequence continues at coordinate 871,186 of OZ026851.1, read as the reverse complement.
ATTAGACATTTTGTCTGTAAGAATAATTCTCCTTGCAATTTATGGGATTGTCTGAGACAACAAACTCAGCGTTTTAAAATGTCATTTCCAGTAAGTTAATCCTATTCATAACATACATATATTTTATAGTTATAAAATGTACAATGTGAATTGTACATTTCTTATATCTGCTTCGTATAGAATTCGAAATGTCCCAAACCAGATTATTATATACTTTACACGAAATATATGTGATATTTAATAACTCTTTGATTAACCAAACTACATTTTTGTATTTGATATTTACATAGTTGTCTACACATGTTAGTCTGTCCGTTCTCATAATTTCGTATTTATATTCATCATTTATCATGAACCTATTTGTTGCCCCACGTTTTGCCCAGGTCTGTCTTCTAGGGGAATACATTAAAACTGAACTCAAAATTCCTTCTACAAGATCTGCTGAAGCTAGAAAATGAACGTTACTTTTTCCTAATTCACAGCTTTTATAGTCATGTACATACGAGGCCCTCTTTAATAAACTTTACTTGTAGATATCGCTCACAGATAGAGGTTCGAGCCCAGGAGGATGGGAGTCTAGTACTGGTTCTTTCTAGGAACGATGGTTGGGTGAAATGTCCGCCTCATATGACTCTGACTGTTGAAAAGGGGGCGTAAACTCAAATAAACAAACAAACAAGTAGATATCGCTAAAGCCAACATCAATACTTAATAAAATCGTCATAGCAAATACACTGTTCTCATGATATCGTCAAACATTCGTTATTCGGTCAGATCGTTGTACTAGTATCGTCAAAATTCTTCGTCAATAATATTTTAGATACCACTGAAGAAGGAATGGCTTGTAAGAAGCAAACAGGAAAGTCCTAGAGGATTAAAAAGGACTGCAATCAGTGATTTATGGTAAAATAGGCTCCATAAATATACAACAGTATCTTCTAAGAGCCGTATACAAGCTTACGATGTCATGTACACATATATAAAAGGAGAAAAGATACAGATGAACTAATCTAATAACTATGGATCCATAGAACAGAGGATTGATGTTTGATAGACATCCAGTTCACACGTGTCCATCGGGACACGCTACAGCATGAATATGACTTCACCAAAAATACGGAATTCCAGACACGCGTCAACATTTTAGTCCTCATCGTAGACCAACTCACATCCTCATAGAAGAAAAAATAACATAAATAATCTAATATACTGATATTCTGAGATATTACAAGCATCCCTGGTTCAATTTATTCAAACCATCTTGATGCATGGCCGCCAAACTCCAAGTCTTTATCCATTCAAATGTAACATGTATTATTCCAATTCCCTAGTTGACATTTTAAGCAATAATTTATTGGACAGACACCGCTATAACTGAATGTTAAGACCATGTTGTTTAAGTGTTGTTAGCCTGTTTGTTGGGAATAAGTTGTCAGTATATAAAACATGATAAAAAGGGAAGCAATCATAAAAGGGGTTTACTGAAAAGAATTTTGCATTTTTTTTCTATACACAACTATAGTCACGTATATGATAACACCATCATACCAACATAGGTCTGATTAACAACATATAAAAAGATGACACCGCAAAAAAAACGAGAATACATCAGGCCCCGAGATTTCAAAATTTGAGATCGGTCTCCGAGCTTAACTCTCATATCTTAACTTTTAATATTTTCCAGTTAATCATGATCAGACAACACAGATGTTATTGATACATTAGTCTGAAGACATACTTGATATGTAAACATTAATTAGTTCTGTATTTTAAACCATAATACTTCGAGGATGGAATTGAGATTTTAGCTCAATGACTGTTCTCAAGTTAACCTCGGGGTCTGACATTAACCCTTCACCGTCACTATAATTATAGTTTATACACCCTTTCACTAGTCAGTTTGTCCCTACAAAACCCTAACAATACCAAGTTCACAACATATCTACCACGACGGTACATAAGTTAGACCATTCTGTTGTATTATTTGGTTAAGCGTCAGTGTCGCCTAGGTTACGAGATCAACAACAACAACAACAACACACATCATTTTTGGTAAAGATTAATCTTATTTTCATCAAGACGATAACGATGTTTGAATTCATGTATTCTAGTGTAAGATACAGTCAGATGTGCTAGACTTCTATATTTAACTACTCAGTTTTCGGTAGTTCTTTATAAAATGTTCACTATGATGTTTCTGTTAGTAAAGCCAAGAAAATGGATTTGTTTTTTTAAATGAGTTTGTGTGTTTTTAATAGGTAGTTCGGTTTTGAAAAGTAAGGTTAATAAAAAACAGACTGGGCTTAGCCGAGTTACGTAGAATTTCGTCTTAGATTTTCTGAAGTCTTGTGTCTGGGGACAACGGGCATTAGAATATACACCATCAAGTACGTATATAACTGAAGAGTTGACTTTTTACGTCAATTGTGTTATTTATTAAGACTTGGGAAGAGATGAAGCCTTTTTTGGGTGGCGGTGATCGACGTTTGTCATTCACGATAGAGGAAGGAACTTATCAGTCTGTAAGTGCTTCGTTCTTGTGTGTTATGTTCTTACAATAATCTCCAGGATCGACTTACTATAAATTATATTGTTGCCAGACATGAGCAGGTGCATACATAAACTGACAACTACACTATAAGATTTCATCGCAAAAAGAAGCCTACATCATGCAGGTAATTTAGAGAAATGTAACAAACAAACATAAATCCTACACCCTGGGAGACTGCAGAGTGCCTTAAGAAAGGATTGGAATTAGATTTTTAGACATTGCAATTGTTACTTTATATATTAGTTTGTTTCTAACTATTAATATTTCTACTGTGTATGCGTTTCTGTAAACAAACACCTTCAGCATTATACTTGTTACTCCACTCTTTAGAATTCAGTGTATACTTGTTGTTGCAGCAACACAGTTCATGAAGAGTTTATAACAAATTACTTGTATAGCTTGAAGCTTTGAAATGTGTTTTTTTAAACTATACTTTAAACTATAATTTTCTGTATGACAATCGATACTTATCTTCGGAGAGAGAATGGAATAGAACTTTATTATCCCCCGTGTTTGAAGAGTATAAATTATTTACAATTACAAAAACAAATGTATTTTTTCCATATTATATGATACAGTACAATCTCTCCAGAGTGACCCTCTCTTGAACAACAACCTACCTTCAACAACATCATGTACAGTACAACCTCTCCAGAGCGGCCCTCTCTTGAACAACAACCTTCCTTAAACAACATCATGTACAGTACAACCTCTACAGAGCGGCCCTCTCTTGAACAACAACCTTCCTTAAACAACATCATGTACAGTACAACCTCTACAGAGCGGCCCTCTCTTGAACAACAACCTTGCTTCAACAACATCATGTACAGTACAACCTCTCCAGAGCGGCCCTCTCTTGAACAACAACCTTGCTTCAACAACATCATGTACAGTACAACCTCTCCAGAGCGGCCCTCTCTTGAACAACAACCTACCTTCAACAACATCATGTACAGTCAGTACAACCTCTCCAGAGCGGCCCTCTCTTGAACAACAACCTACCTTCAACAACATCATGTACAGTACAACCTCTCCAGAGTGACCCTCTCTTGAACAACAACCTTGCTTCAACAACATCATGTATAGTACAACCTCTCCAGAGTGACCCTCTCTTGAACAATAACCTTGCTTCAACAACATCATGTACAGTACAACCTCTCCAGAATGACCCTCTCTTGAACAACAACCTTCCTTAAACAACATCATGTACAGTACAACCTCTCCAGAGTGACCCTCTCTTGAACAACAACCTTCCTTCAACAACATCATGTACAGTATAACCTCTCCAGAGTGACCCTCTCTTGAACAACAACCTTCCTTCAACAACATCATGTACAGTACAACCTCTCCAGAGTGACCCTCTCTTGAACAACAACCTACCTTCAACAACATCATGTACAGTACAACCTCTCCAGAGTGACCCTCGCTTGAACAACAACCTTCCTTCAACAACATCATGTACAGTACAACCTCTCCAGAGCGGCCCTCTCTTGAACAACAACTTCCTTAAACAATATCATGTACAGTACAACCTCTCCAGAGTGACCCTCTCTTGAACAACAACCTTCCTTCAACAACATCATGTACAGTACAACCTCTCCAGAGCGGCCCTCTCTTGAACAATAACCTACCTTCATCAACAACATGTACAGTACAACCTCTCCAGAGCGGCCCTCTCTTGAATAACAACCTTCCTTAAACAACATCATGTACAGTACAACCTCTCCAGAGTGACCCTCTCTTGAACAATAACCTACCATCAACAACAGCATGGGTTTTCCCACTGGAAGCCTTTCAACTATTAATGTGACCTCTCTAGAGCAACAACCTCTCAACAACACCAAAACACCAAAGGGTGTTACTTTGGAGAGGTTACACTGTACATTCTTGTATATACAAATATTATGCGAGTCACTAATTGAAACCAGTCCTACGTATATGTATTACATTCATGATGATGTACAATTTATGTTCGGATCGCCTATAGCAACAAAAGTGAAATAGAAAGGCAAATATGTAAGATATCATAAATAGAAGTGCATGACTTGACTTTGTACTCTGCAACTGCAGACGAACGGACGAACGATGAATATACATAATGCGAATTTATGTCAAACAAATCTAAAATGTAGCAGAGTCTAAAGACGAAGTGAGCGCGTCTCCCGGTCTAAGAATATTTAAATACAAATAAGTTATTTTACAAAATACAGATAAATAATCTCTTCGTATATGCTTCTGTATAAGCCACTAATTGTACATAATATGGCATTCGACATACATATGTTTATCAGTGTACAGTACAACCTCTCCAGAGCGGCCCTTTCTTGAGCAACAACCTCCCTTCAACAAACGCATACTTTTATCCCACTGCACGATTTAACTAGTAGTTTAACCTCTCTAGAGCAACAACCTCTCAACAACAACATAATTATGCTACTCAAAAAAGGTGTTGCCTCCGATAGGCTACAGAATACATCATAACATATTAATCCAATGTTCATTTCTATAATCTATTGAACATCAGATAATTTCTAATGGGAATTATAAAACATTATTTCTATTTTGTTATTGTTGTATTTATTCATTATCATTCCATTGTGTTTATCATTTTAATTTCAAGAGTGTGAAACTTAATGCTTGCTTCATTTTCGTGTGATTTACCTTCTACATTGTCTGCTGTCCTAATGTATTTGGTAATTTGATATACGTTAATTGTACAAATTAACAATTTTATAGGAATAAAAAAATATTCGTTTTCTTATGTAAATACCATAATGGACTTAATGAGGGAGACCGAACACCACGTGACACATTGCACGTGTATCATGATCAATTATCCACTAATTTTGCTTTATTCTTGAAATGAAAACAACACACAAGTTGAATATGTGTTTACTCTTCATATTGTTACAGACAATTAACATTTTGGATTTTATAAATATTAGTCGCTGAATAAAAGTGAAATCGTGCCAACAAGAATGATAAATAGATATAACTGGTGCAACGATGGCCTTGTCTGCATACAAATATTAAATATTTATATCCAATTCATACGTTATAAATTATGCATTTTTTGCAGTCTGAGCACCAGTAGAGAAGAATAGGCCGCGACAACAAACGTTTCAAATTTCAACTACGGAGGCAACACAATACTTTAATGCTTCCTTTTAGTCGATACTTAAACAAATTTACGGAAATTCGTTCCTGTATCAATAAGCAATCAATTATTTCACTTCACGGTCAGCGCGACAGCAAAATGTAAAGATAGCAATCAGCATTAGCCGACTGTAATACTCGTCCCGTGTATTTTATGGTAGAATTATTACAAATTTAAATCAAATCCATTCATATTCAAATCACACCGTCGAACTACCGGTATTTTCATGTATTTGTTTGATGATATACTGGAACACTTGTGGTGGATATGGATTTAATAAGATCCAATCTAACATATAACACGGAGCCATAAAATAAAAATGGATGTAATATGGTATGTGATTTGGCATCTAAGCACAGAGTCCGTTTGTTTGGAAACGACTGATAAGTTCTAGAATATGGTAAGAAATATATAACTATAAAAGTGTCCGAATGACACGCATGCCCCCACTGAGCAATCAATCAAAAAGGGGTCATAACTCCCGTGAAAATGTTTGGATTTTAATGAAAATCAAACTTTACATGTATTGTATTATCACACACTTTCATGCTAAATATTAAACCAATCCATGAAACATTTCCTGAGTTATCGCTCGGTAACTAAAATTTGAACGGACGGACAGACAGGAGTTAACAGTATATGCCCCACAGTCACCGATATATGTGGATTTTGTTTTAGGAAAACAGGAACTGAGATGCACAAACGGAAAGTAACGGCGCTGTGTGTGCAGACAAGATATATCTGTATTCAGAGGGAATGTTTTGAAACAGAAATCTCCTCTTCTATACAGTCAACCAATGTAGTATATCAACCGTAACGATAAATACCACAGTTCAGTGTTTCCTAGTACTGCAGGGTATTGCTGTTGATTTCAAACGTTTTTAAACAGAGGAGAGTAGCATTCCAAATCAAAGCAAGAATACTTTTTTGATAAAAACACAGTAACTACAGTAAAATCTCGATTATTTCGGATTATCCGAATACATGGTTTTAGCCGAAATGAATTTTGGTCCCCTAATAAATTGCAATGTTTATCCGAATCGTGTTATCCGAAACCATGGATTATCCGAAATGTCATTTCGGTCCCGTCGATATCAGATAATCGAGGTATTACTATACATAGATAACAGATCGAATTATGCGACTTAGAAATACTTTCACTTGCAAGAATTGCAGACAGGGTTTCAGCGTCTAAATACCAATTTGACTGTAAGATATTGCCGGTAAATTACTTCACCAATCTCATCCCAGTGTGGTTCATTTTAATCCTTAAACATTTATTGTGATTAGATTCTCGGTAATACTATCAGAGCATTAAGTGTAGATCACTCTGTCATGCCGTGAAGGCTACAGGACGTCAGCTGGACCCGTATTCAATATACATCTTAAGATATTTTTTAACTTAAGTCGAAATTTTTACTTAAGTGTATTTTTTTCATGGTAAAATTTGTAAACCAGTCATCAAAAGTGTGAAAATGAATTATCATTTTCATAATTGGAATCTTTAGAACAAAGATAAAATCTTATTATTGTGATTTCCTCCTTTGTATTAGTACAAAAGAGTTAAGGAAAAAGTCGAATTTAACGAAAAATATAACTTAAGTTAAAACATTGCTTAAGATGTTTATTGAATACCGGCCCTGGGCACACCATCGTATTTATAAACTAACTCCATGATATGGAGATATATCAAGATTCAGCTTAAAATAACCACAAAGGACGCCAAAGGAAACAAAATAATGTTTTACATTGTAACTTTTATCTAAGATACTTAAATCTAGTATTACAATCCTCCTGTATGGAAAATCTCGACACGAATTAGCCCGACATGTTTCTATAGTAATATAACAATCATAGAACATATTTAGAATACATACAAAGTATATGTATTGTCATCTATCACATGACATCCTTACATTTCTACACGATAATGAGTTCCCACTTCCATAACATCCGGGCAACGCCTTATTGACATTGTCAATAGTAACTGATTGTCTTGTATGTTCTAGTTTTGCAGTTTTTTTTCAGCAGGGCTGTATTAAAATCGAGTTTGACCAACATTTGAACCAATGAAATTGTTAGATACAAAATTTTCAGCTGAATAAGGTTGTTTGTCATTGGTTAAAAGAGTCGTCATTATGAAATTTAGGGCAGAATTCGTAATTGTTAGTTGTTCGTAATTGTCTGAAAATAATTCAATAATCAAAATCTACAATAGTATAAAATTAAATATCGAAACATTTAAACCATGCAAAATAAACTCAAGAGTATTGTTTATGGCCTGAACTGTTCACGTGGTTTAAAATATTTAAATGTCAAATCTGTCTGATCATGCTGCAGGCACTGGCGAAACCAACTTAAACAAGTAAACACAAAGCTTTAAAAAATCAAGTAACCATCACATACTGATGAGTTATGCTAGTAACAGATCTAGTGTGCTTGTACTGTAAACAAAAACAAATATGACAGTATGAGCAACATCTGCCTAAATGTAGATACATTACTATTAATTAGAATCGAACTATTAGTCATTCACAGTAATTTTCACAAGATTACGATTTCCTGACATATAGCCGGTGAGAAAAAGAAGAAAATAATTATAATCTTGACCTATGACTGAGCACATTTACCCAAAAATCAATACAATTAATTAATTTCCAGTAACAAAGTGTCGTCATGCTTGACTTTGACAATGTCCGGAAACTGTACATCTATATGACATTAAGTTTGAATTGTAACCATGGTAACTGCGCCGATTATCTTTTTTTAAAGATATTTCTTGTTTCATTTCATTTCATTTATATTCGGGGCATAACATCTAAATACAAAACAATGCGTTTTAATTACCAATTTTCAATTTAAAGTAAAACATTGTGTAGCCAATCATTTTTGCACATTTTGATACCAAATTTGCTTATATGTGTATTTTAGTTCTGTAAGTACTACAATTAAACAAATACATCGTTACTTTTTTGTATGAGTATATTATACCTCTGTACATTTAATCGAACGACGCGAAACTAGGCGAACGACACATATTTTTCATCATCAGTGTCGTGTTTCCGTTTGATTAATACAATGGTACTGATTAACACAACTGACATACAAATTAGCTGAAGTTTTTTTTTTCATTTGTTACAATGATAGCAGATGTTGGATGTTGATGGGTGATACTCGTCTTATAGATTGACAAGCAGTGGCGGTGTGTAAGGGGGTATACCTATGGAGCAGTCGTAGTAGGTAAAGGTAGCTGCGAACCATGTTGCTAAGGTAATATTTATGGAATAATACTCAGGTAAAAACTACATAATGCCCGCTTACTGTTACAATTTACTCATTGACACTGCAATTGTGTTTACTGATATAGTCAGTATGCGTAATATATTGTAGCATCCCTGATTTCAGAAAAGAATGTTCATACATGATGTATGGTAAAATATAACTTTATTGTTATAAAATTGCCATAAGTTATATAACGTCCATGACTCCGATAATTTTGGGTTAAAACAGGGTTTATGTGGCCTCCAAGACGCACCGGGGAATTTCTATGAAAAAAATATATTTCCACGGGGTGGGACATGACAAATTTTCGAATACATTTCTAAACCGTTTCAAATTAAGCATAAACTTAAAATGTATACAATTTACTACTAATTAATAAATAAATATATACTTCTTAGTTTAGTTCCTCCTTTATTAACGTTTCGGCTTCCACCTTTATCAAAAGATGGATGTTATACAAATATGTATCAATATACCACCTCATAGTTTTTACAGATTTTCTCTAATATGTGTCAATATATCACATCAGAGTTTTTACAGATTTCTCTAATATGTGTCAATATATCACATCAGAGTTTTTACAGATTTTCTCTAATATGTGTCAATATATCACATCAGAGTTTTTACAGATTTTCTCTAATATGTGTCAATATATCACATCAGAGTTTTTACAGATTTTCTCTAATATGTGTCAATATATCACATCAGAGTTTTTACAGATTTTCTCTAATACGTGTCAATAGACCACATCATAGTTTTTTACAGATTTTCTCTAATACGCGTCAATATACCACATCATAGTTTTCTACAGATTTTCTCTGATACGTGTCAATATACAATATCATAGTTTTCTACAGATTTTCTTTAATACGCGTCAATATACCACATCATAGTTTTCTACAGATTTTCTCTGATACGTGTCAATATACAATATCATAGTTTTCTACAGATTTTCTTTAATACGTGTGAATATACAATATCATAGTTTTTACAGATTTTCTCTTATACGTGTCAATAAACAACATAATAGTTTTTTACAGATTTTCTCTAATACGTGTCAATATACACCATCATAGGTATTACAGATTTTCTCTAATACGTGTCAATATACCACACCATAGTTTTTACAGATTTTCTCTAATACGTGTCAATAAACAACATCATAGTTTTTTACAGATTTCTATAATACGCGTCAATATACCACATCATAGTTTTTACAGATTTTCTCTAATACGTGTCAATATATCACATCATAGTTTTTACAGATTTCTCTAATACGTGTCAATATACCACATCATAGTTTTTTACAGATTTTCTCTAATACGCGTCAATATACCACATCAGAGTTTTCTACAGATTTTCTCTAATACGCGTCAATATACAATATCATAGTTTTTACAGATTTTCTCTACCATGTGTCAATATACAATATCATAGTTTTCTACAGATTTTCTCTAATACGCGTCAATATACCACATCATAATTTTTACAGATTTTCTCTAAAACGTGTCAATATACAACATCATAGTTTTTACAGATTTTCTCTTATACGTGTCAATATACCACACCATAGTTTTTACAGATTTTCTCTAATACGTGTCAATATACAACATCATAGTTTTTTACAGATTTTCTCTGATACGTGTCAATATACCACATCATAGTTTTTACAGATTTTCTCTAATACGTGTCAATATACAACATCATAGTTTTTACAGATTTTCTCTTATACGTGTCAATATACCACACCATAGTTTTTACAGATTTTCTCTAATATGTGTCAATATACAACATCATAGTTTTTTACAGATTTTCTCTGATACGTGTCAATATACCACATCATAGTTTTTTACAGATTTTCTCTAATACGTGTCAATATACAACATCATAGTTTTTTTACAGATTTTCTCTAATACGTGTCAATATACAACATCATAGTTTTTTACAGATTTTCTCTAATACGCGTCAATATATCACATCATAGTTTTTTAGTTTTTTACAGATTTTCTCTAATACGTGTCAATATACCACATCATAGTTTTTTACAGATTTTCTCTAATACGCGTCAATATACCACATCATATTTTTTACAGATTTTCTCTAATACGTGTCAATATACAACATCATAGTTTTTTACAGATTTTCTCTAATACGCGTCAATATATCACATCATAGTTTTTTAGTTTTTTACAGATTTCTCTAATACGTGTCAATATACAACATCATAGTTTTTACAGATTTTCTCTAGCAGCCTAGCAGCCCAGCAGCGTGAAGTTAGCAGCCCAGCAGTGTGAAGTTAGCAGCCCAGCAGCCTAGCAGCCCAGCAGCGTGAAGTTAGCAGCCCAGCAGCCTAATATTTTTCTACAGTTAAGCTGCACAACAAATTATGCAAAAACCTAAAAACGCATGAAGAAATAACATTATGTTGCTGTCATGTTTATTAATAGAAAATAATACGATTTTTATCGATTTTGTGAATCTGGCAGTGTAGCGGCCGCATAGCGGACTATTATAGTCAAACATATAAAATGCACAAGAAATCCGGCTAAACACTTACGAATCGATGATATAATTCGATTTTATTCCTTCAACGTTCATTAGATGAGAACTTACTCATTTTTTATTTTTTGTTTCTTTTTGTGAAGTTGGCAGCCCAGCAGCGTAACAGCGGAATATCTATTTCTACAGATAAACTTAACAACAAATCGAGCTAAATACTTAAGAAGGCATAAAATAATGTCAGTCCGTTGTTTAAACATTAATTAACTGAAAATATATGATTTTTCAAAAAAAAATTGTGCGTGAAATTAGACGCTGCTAGCAGCGTGAAGTTAGCAGCCCAGCAGCGTAACAGCATAATATTTATTTCTACAGATAAACTTCTTCAATGTGAAATTAGCCGCAGCAGTGAGAAGTTAGCAGCTCAGCAGCGTAATATATATTTCTACAGATAAATTTTACAACAAATCAAGAAAAATACTTAAGAATGCATGAAATAATGTCAGTCTGTTATTTAAAAATAAATTAACTGAAAATATTTGATTTTCATTTTTTTTCAATGTGAAATTAGCCACTGCTAGCTGCGTGAAGTTGGCAGCCCAGCAGCGTAACAGCGTAATCTATATTTCTACAGATAAACTTCACAACAAATCAAGAAAAATACTTCAGAATGCATAAAATAATGTCAGTCTGTTGTTTGGACATTAATTAACTAAGTATTTTTCTTAATTTGTTGTGAAGTTTATCTGTAGAAATATATATTACGCTGTTACGCTGCTGGGCTGCCAACTTCACAAAAAGAAACAAAAGAAAGAAAAATGTGTAAGTTCTCATCTAATGAACGACGAATGAATAAAATCGAATTATATCATCGATTCGCATTTTAGAATATTTTAGAAACTTTTACGTACTGATGATTAAACCATTAAAACGGTGATCATTTTACTATTTTACTTCGATGCTAATGTAAAGTACGGAATCCTGTTAGTGCCATGTCGAATGTCGTCCGTCGCCCCACAAACGCGACGCACGACAACGCGATACGACAATGCCACAACGCGATACGACAACGCGACACGACAATGCGACAACGCGATACGACGCTCGACAATGCGACACGACGGACGACAATGCGATACGACATTTGTCAAAATGTCGTGATGTCGAGTGGCCAATTTTGGCACGATATATTACAATGTCGTATCGCGTTGTCGAGCGTCGTATCGCGTTATCGCATTGTCGTATCGCGTTGTCGCATTGTCGTATCGCGTTGTCGCATTGTCGTATCGCGTTGTCGTGCGTCGTGTCCTGCATTTCAGCGACATGCGACGCACGACAACGCGATACGACGCTCGACAATGCGACACGACGCTCGACAATGCGATACGACATTCGTCCAAATGTCGTGATGTCGTATCGCGTTGTCGTGTGTCGCCTATGCGTCCATACCATGACATGCGACAACGCGATACGACAATGCGACAACGCGATACGACGCTCGACAACGCGATACGACATTTTGAAAATTGTCGTGCGTCGACCGGTGTTCACTTAAATAAATACCGCCGTTCGCTTCGATCGTTGCGACAATAAAATTTACTCGAACCTGACCTGAACAAAAGTCTAACACGCGCGGTAGGATGGCATCTGCTAGTTTCTTATGTATGTTTTTCTTATATTGACAAGGGTTGTTGTTGAATTGTCATAATATGATATATAAGTAATTTTTGTGGTAGTTAATACATGTGCTGGTTTCATTTGCGCGTGTGCGTTATTCTTTAACGTTTGTAATGAACAACTGAACGTTTTAATACGTGTATTGAAGAACAAACCCAAAGATACAAAAGTAACTCCATTGGATAGAAATGTTCCCACGACGAAGCAGAATATTCTAAAGATGGCTGATTCCTGTATATTGACCTCATGAAAATATATATTTATATATAGATATGCATTTGGCAGTCATCACTAGTTAATATAACTGTTAATGCAAACAAACTGCCAGTAATTAATCAGAAAACAACGTCTGTCGTCGTAAGAATAACACGTCGTTTTATTTACAAGCGGTGTCGTCGTAAGAATAACACGTCGTTTTATTTACTAACGGTGTCGTCGTAAGAATAACACGTCGTTTTATTTACTAACGGTGTTGTCGTAAGAATAACACGTCGTTTTATTTACAAGCGGTGTCGTCGTGAAAATAACACGTCGTTTTATTTACTAACGGTGTCGTCGTAGGAATAACACGTCGTTTTATTTACAAGCGGTGTCGTCGTAAGAATAACACGTCGTTTTATTTACAAGCGGTGTTGTCGAAAGAATAACACGTCGTTTTATTTACAAACGGTGTCGTCGTAAGAATAACACGTCGTTTTATTTACTAACGGTGTCGTCGTGAAAATAACACGTCGTTTTATTTACAAGCGGTGTCGTCGTAAGAATAACACGTCGTTTTATTTACAAACGGTGTCGTCGTAAGAATAACACGTCGTTTTATTTACAAACGGTGTCGTCGTAAGAATAACACGTCGTTTTATTTACTAACGGTGTCGTCGTAAGAATAACACGTCGTTTTATTTACAAGCGGTGTTGTCGTAAGAATAACACGTCGTTTTATTTACAAACGGTGTCGTCGTAAGTATAACACGTCGTTTTATTTACTAACGGTGTCGTCGTGAAAATAACACGTCGTTTTATTTACAAGCGGTGTCGTCGTAAGAATAACACGTCGTTTTATTTACAAACGGTGTCGTCGTAAGAATAACACGTCGTTTCATTTACAAGCGGTGTCGTCGTAAGAATAACACGTCGTTTTATTTACAAGCGGTGTCGTCGTAAGAATAACACGTCGTTTTATTTACTAACGGTGTCGTCGTAAGAATAACACGTCGTTTTATTTACTAACGGTGTCGTCGTAAGAATAACACGTCGTTTTATTTACTAACGGTGTCGTCGTAAGAATAACACGTCGTTTTATTTACAAACGGTGTCGTCGTGAAAATAACACGTCGTTTTATTTACAAGCGGTGTCGTCGTAAGAATAACACGTCGTTTTATTTACTAACGGTGTCGTCGTAAGAATAACACGTCGTTTTATTTACTAACGGTGTCGTCGTAAGAATAACACGTCGTTTTATTTACTAACGGTGTTGTCGTAAGAATAACACGTCGTTTTATTTACAAACGGTGTCGTCGTGAAAATAACACGTCGTTTTATTTACTAACGGTGTCGTCGTGAAAAAAGCACGTCGTTTTATTTACTAACGATGTCGTGAAAATAACACGTCGTTTTATTTACAAACGGTGTCGTCGTAAGAACATTACTTCGTATTATTTGCTTAACGGCGTCGTAATAAAAGCGCATCGTTTGAATTACAAACGGTGTCGTAAGAATAGCACGACACAAACTAAAAAACAAAGGCGTATGTGCAACCCTTACAAGAGAATCGCTATACACCTGATCATGAATTGATGACAATGTCGTAATTTTTAACACCTTATATACCACTGTGCTAATGCTTAAAACATGGTTAGAATATGTAAATTTATACTAAATGTATGTCTAATAAATCTATTTTGGTGTTTATTGTAATGTATTTTCATGGGCTGGTTGATGTTAAATAATACTTAGTACCTTTTTTATTTGAGTAACAAAATGCGGAATAATTTAGTAGATATACACTAAAAACTAAAAACATGCTTTAATTTACATCCACATTGTAATATTTGTGCCCCGGGGGTTAACGCAATCTATACAATACCATATAACCGTATACCGTATAACTGTGTCACACCTTCATACAACTAACATAACAAAAAACGCTCTTAAACTTAAAAACTTTATTTTATGTTAATACAATTTGGACTTAATGATAATAACCATATGTCTAAATGTTTCATGTTACACATTTTTTCGGTTTAAGTCACAATTAGTTTTTGTTGCATTTTTAAAGCATTATTGGGCATAATTTAAACAACAAGTATTCAATTATTGAAGCACTTGCAATCAAGAAAATGTCGATTTTTACTTACCTGTGGACAAATCAGTTTGGTTTATTTTATATACTCTATATACTCGTATATGATTTGAAGAATACAAGGATCCAATTTGACACGCACCATTCTCATTGTTTATTTTCTTCTGAACAATACCAAAAATCTGAATCATGGAAACACAGCAAAAACAAAACAAAATATTTTATTTCACTACTAGTTACAAGTTCTTAAAATATAGTGTCTGTTGATGACTGTCTATCATTTTCATTGTTAAAGTGTCCTTCAGTCAGAGTAATTGTTTTTGCTTTCTGTAGTGTTTTGGACAAAACAAGCATTAGTTTGTACAGAAGAACCAATATTTTCTCACTCCTGTACGTTATATACCATATCTATAAAACAACACATCGCTTGAATCCTGTACGTTATATACCATATCTATAAAACAACACATCGCTTGAATCCTGTACGTTATATACCATATCAATAAAACAACACATCGCTTGAATCCTGTACGTTATGTACCATATCTATAAAACAACACATCGCTTGAATCCAGTACGTTATGTACCATATCTATAAAAAACACATCGCTTGAATCCTGTACGTTATATACCATATCTATAAAACAACACATCGCTTGAATCCTGTACGTTATATACCATAACTATAAAACAACACATCGCTGGAATCCTGTACGTTATATACCATATCTATAAAACAACACATCGCTTGAATCCTGTACGTTATGTACCATATCTATAAAACAACACATCGCTTGAATCCAGTACGTTATGTACCATATCTATAAAACAACACATCGCTTGAATCCTGTACGTTATATACCATATCTATAAAACAACACATCGCTTGAATCCTGTACGTTATATACCATATCTATAAAACAACACATCGCTTGAATCCTGTACGTTATATACCATATCTATAAAACAACACATCGCTTTAATCCTGTACGTTATATACCATATCTATAAAACAACACATCGCTTGAATCCTGTACGTTATGTACCATATCTATAAAACAACACATCGCTTGAATCCAGTACGTTATGTACCATATCTATAAAACAACACATCGCTTTAATCCTGTACGTTATATACCATATCTATAAAACAACACATCGCTTGAATCCTGTACGTTATGTACCATATCTATAAAACAACACATCGCTTGAATCCAGTACGTTATGTACCATATCTATAAACAACACATCGCTTGAATCCAGTACGTTATGTACCATATCTATAAAACAACACATCGCTTGAATCCAGTACGTTATGTACCATATCTATAAAACAACACATCGCTTGAATCCTGTACGTTATGTACCATATCTATAAAACAACACATCGCTTGAATCCAGTACGTTATGTACCATATCTATAAAACAACACATCGCTTGAATCCAGTACGTTATGTACCATATCTATAAAACAACACATCGCTTGAATCCAGTACGTTATGTACCATATCTATAAAACAACACATCGCTTGAATCCTGTGCGATGTAAAATTTCCAGTA
Organism: Lutraria lutraria; assembly: GCA_964023205.1. Lineage (NCBI taxonomy): Eukaryota > Metazoa > Mollusca > Bivalvia > Venerida > Mactridae > Lutraria > Lutraria lutraria. The sequence goes on along the minus strand of OZ026851.1, from coordinate 854,160 downwards.
AAGGCCATAGAACGTCCCTACTCTGTTCTTATTAAAACAGTAACACTGACAGTTGACAACGCCATTCATACATATTTACTGTATTTATTTGTTATTTTACAGAATATGAAGTTATTTCTAGCTGTGACA